>CAWUFW010004240.1:600000-1125000 GCA_963921515.1 Calotriton arnoldi
TCTCCAGGTGTTCCAGGGGTAAGGGGTCCTATAGATATAGGCAGGGTCCTTATAAAACATGTTTTATAAGCCCTGATGTTGGAGAAATTGCCCAGTTCATTTTACCCATTGCAGATCCCCAGTTACATAGGTTAACATGGCAATAAGTTATTAATAATTTCTGTGAGGAGAATCATAAAAATATAATACAAGGACTTACCAGAATGGCAGGGGTGTGGAATTTATTAAAATATCTACTTGTCCATGGGACAGGTAGCTTCATAAATCTACTTGTCCTGTACAAAATCCACTTGTCCCTTTGGTGCCATCATGTAGTGCACCGTCAAATAATGGCAGCACTCATTATAGAAGAGCTCGAATAATAGCCTCTCTGGTTATGTCAGGCTCATAGTATAGAAGGATTTGAATACTAGTGATTTCCTTATTTTGCCTCTTTTCTGCAGATCTACCCATTCATCCTTTCATTCACCCACTGATCTCTAGCATTTCAGCTTTACATTGGCTTCCATTCATTCTTTCATCAGCCTTTCACCATTCTGTTTGTCAATCCATCCATCCGCCCATCCATATCCAAATCTACCCATCCATCCCCAAACATACCCATCCATCCATCTCAGCCATCTGTCCATCCTTTCGCTCACCCATTCTTCCGCTCATCCATCAATTTACCCTTTCACTCTTCCATCCTTCTGCTCATCCATCAATTTACCCTTTCACTCATCCATCCTTTCGCTTACTGATCCATCCACCCTGCAACCCATCTATCTTTTCACCCTTTCCTTCAACACATCCATCGTCCATCCACCATCCCTGTCACTCATCCATCCTTTCACTCATTCATCCATCTAGCAAGCCACACTAACACTCATATCTATCCACTCTTTCACCCACACATCCATCCTTTCACTCACTCACCCTTACACGTTAATTATGGGCCTTTGTCTGCTTAGCTGCAGACAGAAGAGGCTCATCAAGAGCTCCACCCCGCTGTACCTGCTAAAGCGAGTGGTTCACAACGCCCTTGGGGCCAAACCTATCCTTCCAGCTCCAAATCTATCATTCAAACTCATCCATCCCTCCTTCCTTCCACTCATCCATCCATCCACTTTCACCCCCTCCATCCACCCTTTCACTCATATCCATCCACTCTTTCACTCATCCCTCCATCTAGCCATCCTTTTGCTCTTCCATCTTTCACCCCTCCATCCTCCTTTCCACTCATATCCATCCACCCTTTCACTCATCCCTCCATCCACCGTTTCACTCAACTATCCACCCATCAATCTATCCACCCATCCACCCTTCCATCCTTCCACCCATCCATCCTTCCACCCATCCATCCTTCCACCCTTCCACCCTTCCATCCTTCCATCCTTCTCCTTCCACCCACCCACCCATCCATCCACCCACCCATCCACCCATCCATCCACCCATCCATCCACCCACCCATCCACCCATCCATCCACCCATCCACCCATCCACCCATCCATCCATCCACCCATCCACCCACCCATCCACCCATCTACCCATCCACCCATCCACCCACCCATCCACCCATCTACCCATCCACCCATCCACCCAGCCAGCCAGCCATCCTTCCATCCAGCCATCCATCCTTCCATCCATCCTTCCATCCAGCCATCCATCCATCCATCCATCCATCCATCCTTCCATCCATCCATCCTTCCATCCATCCATCCATCCTTCCATCCATCCATCCTTCCATCCATCCATCCTTCCATCCATCCATCCATCCATCCATCCATCCTTCCTTCCTTCCATCCTTCCTTCCTTCCTTCCATCCATCCATCCATCCTTCCATCCATCCATCCATCCATCCATCCTTCCATCCACCCATCCATCCACCCTTCCATCCACCCATCCATCCATCCACCCATCCATCCATCCATCCATCCATCCACCCATCCATCCATCCATCCATCCACCCATCCATCCACCCATCCATCCACCCATCCATCCATCCTTCCACCCAGCCATCCATCCACCCACCCAGCCATCCATCCTTCCACCCAGCCATCCATCCTTCCACCCAGCCATCCATCCTTCCACCCAGCCATCCATCCTTCCACCCAGCCATCCATCCTTCCACCCAGCCATCCATCCATCCTTCCACCCATCCATCCATCCTTCCACCCATCCATCCATCCATCCTTCCACCCAGCCATCCACCCATCCATCCATCCACCCAGCCATCCATCCATCCACCCAGCCATCCACCCACCCAGCCATCCACCCAGCCATCCATCCACCCAGCCATCCATCCACCCAGCCATCCATCCACCCAGCCATCCATCCAGCCATCCATCCACCCAGCCATCCATCCACCCAGCCTTCCACCCAGCCATCCATCCTTCCACCCAGCCATCCATCCTTCCTTCCACCCAGCCATCCATCCTTCCACCCAGCCATCCATCCATCCATCCTTCCACCCAGCCATCCATCCATCCTTCCACCCAGCCATCCATCCAGCCATCCATCCTTCCACCCAGCCATCCATCCATCCTTCCACCCAGCCATCCATCCTTCCACCCAGCCATCCATCCATCCTTCCACCCAGCCATCCATCTACCCAGCCATCCACCCAGCCATCCACCCAGCCATCCACCCAGCCATCCATCCATCCATCCATCCACCCAGCCATCCATCCACCCAGCCATCCATCCATCCACCCACTCCATCAGCCATTCATCCACCCACTCCATCAGCCATTCATCCACTCTCTCATCCATCAATCCACCCTTTTATTCAACCATCCATCCTTTCACTCATCCATCCACTTTCACCCCATCCATCAATTCATTCACCCTTGCACTCATCCACCCATTCACTCATCCATCCATCCATTCTTTCACTCATCCATCCTTACATCCATCCTTTCACTCATTCATCCATGTATATATCCAGCCACCCTTTCATGTCAATTATGAACCTTTGCCTGGACCTGCAGAAAGAAGAGGCCCATTAAGAACTCCACAGCTGCTGTAGCTGCTACAGCGGCGTGTTCAGATGCCCCTGGTGCATGCACAAAGTGAGACGAGAGGTCCAGTGCAAGGAGAGAAATGAGGGTGCGCCTGAGGATTGCATGAATTCCCCATGGGGAAACTAATGAACTTTAATGTAAGCCCTGGATGAGATAAGATATGAGAGGCCAAGGGGATCGGGTCAGGGCAGTCAGAGGGGGCAGCAGAGGGGGTGGGATTAGCAAGTACAGGCACCGGGTGAAACATACGGTGTACAGGCAAAGCAAAGTGCAAAGGAGGGTTGTGCAGGGGCTGCATGAGCAAGGGAAAGCATGGGCTTTACTGTAGGCCCCCGGAGGCGAGGGTGAGGAGGGATCTTGGGGCCGATTTGAGGCTCAAGGGTGAAGCACAGAATAAAAGGCAGGGGGTCACAAGGTTAAAGTCAGAGCAGGAGCCAAGAGGCCCTTAAGGCAGCCTCTTACATTCCAGTGATGTGAGTGTTCTGGAGCTGCGTCTCGTGCTCCGTGCTCGAAGAAAATGAAAGGACCAGAGGAGGGCCTGGAAGCCACACACGAGCCTCGGGGAGAAAGCAAAAGACTCTTACCTGACAGTGCTGTGGATGTTTTATATGTAGCTGCAACTTTGAGCTCGGCTCCATCATGATGTTGTTCTGCTTTGGGGAAATTAAAGTGTAAGCCCCAGCTTTTGCATTGACCCTTTTCACTCCCAATAAACTGCTCAGAGCTCCTTATTAACTGGCTGTGACCAAAAGGGTTGAACAGCTGTGTATCGGATTACCGTAAGACTGTCTACTTGTCCTTTGGGCAAGTTAGAAATTAAAACCTCTTGCCCTTGTAAGAAATCTAGATGTCTCGGGCGTCGGGAGATAGGAATTCCCCACCCCTGGAATGGTATTGATAAATCCAACAATATGCGGTTGTTAAATTTATCCTAAAATGTAGACAAGAAGATATAAGAATTTCTTGTCTGTAACCCAAAATTAAGCCTTCCAGTGCTCATTCCTGATTGGTCAGAGTTAAGTGGATAAGACAGGCTGCTTTGATGAGATAAGTAGCCCTGGTGAGAAGGAGCCATTCTTGGAGGAGAGAGTTCTGCTACATAGGAATTTCAGAGCAAGTGGGAGGGGTAGTAAACAATCTTCAATAGAAGGAGGAGACAGGCAGGATAAACCACTTTAATTTATACCACTACTCTTTGAACCCGGCCAGATGGCAGGCTTAAGGAAGGAATGTGCACATGCTAGGGGGATGGAGATTATGGAGATGAGACATCCTGGAGGTTGGTTTAGACAGCTCTTGCCTCTCTGCTGGGGCTTCAGCCATATTGAAATTTGGAGATATATTGCTCTCTGGGAGACCATTGTGCCACATTTTGGAGGAAACGGTCATGTTCTGGGGTGTGGTCCTGCACCTCACTGGACAGGAGTGCCCCCCTGTGTGACCCCAGAGAACCCTGAATAAGTATCTGAGAGGAGCAGTGCCTCTCAGATCTGCTGCTTGAAACTAAAGGAAGAAGGGTCAATGCTGGAAGCTTGATTTGCACCAACCAAGCCCTGCACTCGGACTGTCTGCACCTGCTGCACAATCTGGAACTACAGCCTTGTGGATCAAACCTGCTTCAAAAGGACTAAAGAGTGGACTCCCTGCAAACTACAGGTTAACAGAGCTCACCTGGACCATCACTACCAAGAATCCCCAGCCTGGAGTACTACCAGTGGGTTTGTAAGCGTTTTGTCCAAGTGGGATTGTGGGAATTGAAGTCCCAAACTTCCAAGGAACATCTTGGAGCTTCCAGACCCTTGGAGTAAGTTTTGGACACTTTGGGAACCTCAAAAGGAACTTCGGGAAGAAGTTCCAGAAGCTTGAAGAAGTTTAGAGCAACTTTGGAAAAAAGCTCCATGTAAATGTAAATGTCCAGTATTTGTAAAGCGGGAACAATTACCCGAAGGTGTCAAGGCGCTGGGTGCCGTCGGGAAGATTAAGCGAGCTATTGCCCAGAGTCACATGGTGCTGGGCTGATCTGCCGCCGGCACCGGGGATCGAACTGTGAGCCCCCGGGTTCCGGAGTCAGTCGCCCTGGCCGCTGCGCCACACCTCTTCCACAAGACGACCCTCTACCGCGAGCAGGCCTGCCCTCCAGGTTCGTCCTGCTGAAAAGCTCCAGAGGTCCGACTTCCAGAGTTGGACCGGGAGTTGGTGGAAACCCAAGCCGACGAACACTCACCGAATCCGGCCTGGTGAAGAGCATCCAGAGACCCCGGGAGAAAAAGCTCTGTAAATGTTTCTAAGTCCGAATGTAGGAAAGGTGACCAGGACCAACCGCAAGAGTCAAGCTGCCCACCTTTAACCACGAGCCGGCCTGGATCTCTGGTTCGTCCTGCTGGAAAGCTCCAGAGGTCTGACTTCCATAAGTTTGATCAGGAGCTCGTCGCAAGGCAAGCCAGCAAACCCTTGCCGAATCCGGACTGGCTGAGAGCTTCGCGGGACCCCGGGATGAAAAGCTCCAGAAAAGTTTCTAAGTCAGAAGGTAAAAACTTTGACTGAGACTTACCGCGAGGGGTAGCCGCACAGGGCTCCATCGCGGTCTGCTTGACACCGACTTTATCCCGGTCTAGCGCGACCACATGTCCCAATAGGCGCTATAAGTTTCTATGTGCTATATATTGCTAAATCTTTAAATAATCATATCTCCGGTTACCTACATTGGATTCTTTTAGTTTTGGAGTCATTTGAAAGATAAAAATATTTCCTATTTTTATTAATTGGTGTTGAATTTCTATTGTGAGTTGTGTCTTAATTATTTAGTCAATTGGTGTTTTTAAATGCTTTACATACCTGTCTTTGAAGTTAAGCCTGCCTGCTCGCAGCCAAGCTACCAAGGGTTGTGTATGGGAATAATTCTCTAAGACCTATTCTGAGACCTATATTGTGTTAGTGGTCGAATTTGCCAGTGGAAGATGCATATTTACCACTACTAATAACCTACTTTCCAACAAGGACATAGAAAACAATCTGTGATTATCGCTGGCTGCCAGGGATGTGGGCAGGCGCATATGAATCTACATACTGTGAACAGACGTTTACAGGGTAACATTTTCCGGTCATAACATGTGTATGTACATACACATGCTCTGCATAAATTATAAAGCAGTCACTCCCCAAAGCTCTGGCCAGCGAGAAGATGATGTAGAGGTTTGAAAAAGTGTTCTTGGTATAGCTTGACCTGTTGGCATGCTATAATGAATGCACATTAATGCTTGGTAAAGATGTGTGGTGTTTATCAAGTAGCAGCCTTAAAGATATCCATTAAATGAATTGTACCCAAAAAGGCCAGGATGACCCCCCTTTGCATGTAGAGTGGGTTCTAGGGGGTACGGGAAGTGTACTCATAGCTTTAACATAGCAATCTTGTATGAACTTAAAGTTACTTACCTATGGTACCACCTTATCGGGTAGAGACTATCTAGCTGCAAATTTGCAAGCATAAGACTGGACCAGGAAATTTGTTTCCGAGATGTCCCTTCGCACGCTGGTCGGTGGCGATCGGCTCCACATCGGCCACGCCAGAAGTGACGTGCACAGTGCCTATATAGACATCATCCCAGGGCACAGACCTCCCGTTCAGGACCACTTCCTGCACCAGAAGCATGGAACCATACTGCGGTATTGTGACCAGTGTGTTGAGGTGATGTCCTGAAAGACCTCTCAGAATGGAAATCACATTTTGCAGATTGGGGAGAATTGGTAAGCAATCTGCAGTTAGATAGAGTTTCTATCAAGATAGAGTCTCTGCCAGATATGGTGCTACTAAACCTATGTAGCTTGTTCATCTGGTAAAGACTACTAGCTGCAGATTCCTTACCTTCCAATAGATACCAGAACAATACTTCCCAAGAGGAGGTTCTGCAAACTGGTTATACTAGTAAGCCTTAAAGGGGTGAACGAGCGATAAGCCCATCATGCCGGACCAGGCTGTTGAGGCAGTAGTGTTTGGCAAAAGTGTGCAGCGATACCCATGTGGCAGAAAAATTTCCAGGACTGGGGCTCCATGGGTTAGTGCAGTGGTTGCATCTTTAGTTCTGGTGGAGTGAGCTAACAAGCCTTCAGGGGGTTGCTTCTTGGCCAGTGCGTAGTGGATTTTTAATGCAGAGTACAATCCATCTAATAATGGATCTTTTTTGCACTGCTTTCCCTTTCTTTGCTACAACAAACCCAACAAAAAGTTGATCTTTCTCCTTGATGTCTTTGATCCAATCAATATAGAATGATAACGTTCTTTTTGGATCTAGGCCTTGGAGTAACACCTCTTCCTTGGAGGGGTGAGGTGGAGCACAGAGGGTCTACTGGGTAATGTTCTGGCCGACGTGAAAGGGTGTCACAACCAGGGGAGGAATGAGGGTTGGGGCTGAAGGGCCAGTTTGTTTGGAAAGAAAGCGGTAATACAGAGGATTAACAGAGTGCCTACTGTTCGCTAACTCATCTGGCGGATGTAATAGCCACTAGAAACACTGCTTCAAAGGTGAGAACTCTCAGAGTAAAGCTGTGCATAGGCTCAAAAGGTGAACGAATAAAAAAGGTTAGGATTAAATTAAGGACCTTTTGGGGCATAATGATAGGTGCTGGGGGAAATGTGTTGCAAAACTTTCAGGAATCATGTCACAACGGGTGATATGAACAGGGAGGGTTGATCCGGCAACCACAAGAAAGCCGCAATAGCTGAAATGTACCCTTTAACTGTGCCTCAAAGCAAGGCCTTGCCGGGCAAGGCACAATGCACACAAAAGAAATTTGGATAAAGATACAGGGGGTCAATCAATTTGGTGGTACACCAAACCACAAATATGTTGCATCAGCGGACATATACAGTCTTTGACGAGGGACGTCTGGCTGCTAAGATGATGTCACATACTTCTGGAGGAAGATTGAAAACGCTCCGCTTTCACCGCTCAATCTCTGCACATGCATGTGGAAAGTGCATAAGTTCGGGTGCAGAACCCTGCCCTGCTGCTGTGACAGGAGATCCTACTGAAGAGAAAGCTTGATTGGAGATTCATGCTCACGAGGTCAGGATACCACACACTCCGTGCCCAGTCTGGGGCCACTAAGATGACTTCAGCCCAGTCGGTTCTGATCTTATTGAGAACTCTGGGCAGGAGTGGCCCCAACGAGAGTCGCCTTGGAAACTCCAACGTTCAGAAGTGCTGACATTGCATGTTCTCAGCAGTAGCGAACAGATCGAACCAAGGTTCTCCCCAGTTGTGGAAGAGACCTTGCACCACTTCTGGGTGGAGACCCCATTCATGATCTGCTAGGCATTGATGGCTGAGTTAGACTGTGATGGCATTCAGAGATCCCGCCAAGTGTTGTGTGACCAAGAAAATGTCCTGATATTGCAGTCATGTCCAGAGTTGCAGAGCCTCCTGGCACAGAGACCGAAACCTCACCCGCCCGGTTTGTTGCAGTGCCACATGGCGGTGGTGTTCTCCATGAACATCTGAACCAGCCTCCCCTTGATGGATGGAAGGAAGGCTTTCAAGGCCACGAGTATTGCTCTCAACTCCAATTGGTTGATGTGGAGTTGAGCCTCCACCAGAAAAAAAAGAGTCCTCTGATCTCCACCTATCCCAGATGGACGCCACAGTCCAAGAGTAACTTCTGTGATCATTGTGAGTTCTGGGAGGGGAAGGGAGAGGGGCCTGCCGCTTACCCAATCACGGGTTGTTAGCCTCCACTTCATGTCTTTTTTCAGTACCATCTGATATCTGGACCAGGTCAGAGAGATTCTCCTGATGCTGAATCTACTGGAACTCCAAGTCCCACTGAAGAGGCCTTGACCGAATGGGCGGATGAGCTAGAGTGCAGTGAGCTTCTCTGACTCTGTGACTGCTTCCTGGACCTTCCTCTTGACCGGGGTCTGGATTGTCACGGCGTCGCACGGAGAGCCACCAGGAACTTGAGGGATTGCTCCCTCAAGGCCTTCGGTTGCATGGTGTGGCAATCGGAGCAGGCCTTCGGGTCATGGTCGCGCTCGAGGCATCAAAGGCATACAAATTGCGGGTCAGTCACTTACATCAAGTACTGACAGGTGCTGGAGAGTTTGAAACCAGCTTTTTTTTTTAGATGACATTCCTGCCGCACTAGGTGGAATAAAACCTCAAAACACTTCGACAAAACGTCGAAAAAAGTTCATCAAAAATTGACTGAGGGGTAGCTCTTCCCGGATCTGCGCTGACTGGCATAAAAAGAAAAAGACTGACGACAGCACGCTGGGGTGACGTCTATATGGACACCGCGCACTTCACTTTCGAGGTCGATGACACCTTGCGGAGCCGAACGACACCACCTACTGGAGCGTACGGCTCAAGAAAAACGTCCGGATCCAGTCGGACGCCTGGGGATAATTCTAAGATAAGGAATCTGTGGCTAGAAGTCTCCAAGAAAGCGAGCTGACCATGATGCTAAGTGAGGAGGTCTGGTGTGACCAGAAGCTTTGTGTGGGGATTGACTGACATTGCTTGGAGCATTAAATACTATGGCTTTCACACCCAGGTTGGTGCCACCAGGATGAAGATCAGGGGCACTTGACTCGTTTTCCTCACCATGTAAGGGATGAGGGAGAGAGGTGGAAAAGTGTAGGCAAATCTCTGACTAGTTCATACATAATGCATTGCCCATGGACTGTGGGAGTGGGTACCTGGAGGAAAAGTTTTTGCATTTTGCGTTTGTGTGGGTGGTGAATAAGTCTTTGTGTGGGGTCCCTCACTTCTGGAAGTGCCTGCGAAGGACCTGGGTGGAGTGTCCACTTGAAAAGTTGCCGATGCATCCTGGTAAGCAAGTCTGCAAAGTTATTCTCCACTCCGTGAAAGGGCTCTGCCAAGCTTCCAGAGCCAGCACAGAGAGCTGAGGCAAATGGGTGTCCCCCTGCTTCTGGATGCAGTACATGCCTGTCATATTGACGTAATCTGTCATATTGTCCATCTTTAGAAGTACTGTTTTCCACTGAATAACCTTTGGGATTGTTTTCAGGGCTAGTCCAATGGCTGGCAGCTCCAAGAAACAGGTTGTTATTCCTAACAACATAAAGCTGAGCTCTTGTTATCAACTCTAGAGCCTCACAACGGCCTTTCGCTTGTGCCCACTAACCTGAGCCGCACTCTTGTAGTTGGTGCACGTGTCACATGGCATGTGGTACAATCGTGAAGCATGAAGCCATCATCCCCAACACAGTCGAACAGATGAGCATTGGCATTTGCTGCTGCTTTTGATCAGCTAATATTCTAAGTAGGGAAAGACATGTATAGAGTTTTTGCGCAGGCAAACTGCTACTACCGCTAGGCACTCTGTAAACATCCTTCAAGCGTAGTGACTTCGAAAAGTAATACCTTTAACTGGTTAGTGAACCAAAGTTACTGGTGATGATACTGGTGATGATAACCACCAGTTATCATCATCCTGTTACTGGTGATGATAACCAAAGATACTGGTGATGCTCGGGGTGGATTGGGATGTAAAAGTATGCATCTGCCAGATCCACGCTGACAAGAAGTCCCCTCGGCGTTGCAGCAGGGTGAGGTTCAGCAAGGTGATCATGTGAAAATGTTCATAGAAGATGAACCTGTTCAATGGTTGTAGGTAGAGGATGAGCTGTCAGGCAGCTGTCAGGAAGTATAGGAAGAACACTCCTGTCCCATGCAGGTGTGCAGCAAATGATTCAAAGGTACCACTTCCGAGGAGCGCTTGAAACTCTTCCTCCAGAAGTTGATGGTCTAAAGTTAGTTAGTGTGGGAGCGGGGTGGGCTGTTGGGAGGGACTGTGTGGAATTGGAGGCAATACCCTTTCTGCACATTGGAGAGGCCCTACTGTTTTCCAATTGAGCATTGAAGTATCTCAGTCATTCCATGACAGGGCATTTGGTGCTACACCAAGAGTAGGACTGGAAGAGTGTACATTTGGTACTCTTGCCCTAGGTGCATTATCCAAGAAACAAAGAAAGTCAAGGATAGTAAAGGATTAAGGCCCAGAAGGCATGGTACGTCAAAGTGTAATGGTCGGTGAGTGTCAGGTCTGAAGTGCCGGCGTCATGAGTTTTTGTCATGAGGTTTAAAGGCAAAGCCACAGGAAATGAGAAAACCGTTGTGGAACCAGTTGATCCTGAAGCAGCTTTCCTGAATGTCTGAGCCCGATGGCAAAAGAAAACTATCTGAGGTGAAGCCAGTAAACTGGTGCATTGTGGACCAATGGTGGAGACACAACAGGTCTTGTGACTCAAACGTCTTTGAAGAAAAATAAGTTGCAAAATCTAGGCCCAACACTCAATGACAGAAGCATGCAAAGCATGAGTATCTACAGCAACACATACTACAAACATTGGTATTCCTTTTTAGACCACTTTAATGTACAATTCTGTGACCTCCTCAAGGTGGCTTTCCTAGTAAGAAAAAAAGTTTCAAAAGTTCTTCTTAGAATGGGGGATTTTGTCCACCACTGTTGTTTTAGGAGGAGCATTGAGATGGGTAGCAAACAGCAGTTATTCAGCACCAGGGGTGAACATAATTGTTACAAATATATGTTGCTATTCTTGGTGCTCCAGTGTATTGTGGTTTGTAAATTCCTTATTCAACAAATACAGAATAATTATTACATTTGATGGTTGTACTCCTTGATGCAGTAACTGTATGAACTGCATATTTATAGAAAAGCATGCTATGTGTGACTGTTAACCAAGGCGTTGAGTGAAAATAACCCTCACGATTTTTCAAGGTTGAAAATCGAATGGATAACATCAAAGTGAACGTCAAAGAGAAATTGAAACATTCTTTGGCACTTGAGCAAAACCCATGTTAGCTGATGCTCACATAGAGCAGCCCTATAACTGATTTAAAATGGATACAATTTCTAGATCAAGAAATAGAATAATAATAATAAACAAATACAAACATCTTTTTGCTGTGGTGAATAAGGAAGTTAGGAGCCACAATGCACCATGGATTGCAGGATTATTTATAAATGCTAGACAAAATCTCTCAAAAACGCAGGTGGGACTAACGAGGCTCATCTCAGTTTCTGGCCATTGATTTGCATAGTAGACATAGACCCGCTAGGAGCCAATACAGATTCAGCATTTTGGTTTATGATAACGGATTACTAATATTAAAAAAATGTACACAGATGATGCATTCTCTGCACTGGTGCATAACATCTTGGTAATTTATATACAGATTAAATACATTCAGATGTAGTTTCAAAGGCTTTCTTCCAAAATGTATAGGAAACCCCTTCTTAGGTAGCCTTGCTTGAAAGGCAAATAACTGACTCACTGATCCAAAAGATTTAATAGCCACAAGCTCAGGAACTAAAAACAATTTTGCAAAATCATAGAAAATCAAATCTCACTCAAGACTGTAAGAGAGGAAGTTAAGCTCCTATGTAGGTTGACCCCTGAATCCCAGTATTAAAGGAAGGGGGGAGTAGTTGGCAACCAGTAACAAAGGGTGCATGCGGTCTTAAAATGACGGTTCTTGGACTAGGACACTGCAAGCGATCAGGATCTAAAGACCACTTGCAAGTGTCCAAAGGACATGTAGTGCAACCAAGGAAAAAAACCTAAGCATTCAGGAACCTGACAAGAGTGGCAACAATTAATGAATTATTCAGTATGGCACTTTGGGCACACATTCCAAAAGCAACTCAGTAGCAAAAACAGCCTTTTCCCGTTAGTCCTAGGTTGTTATATACCATCATAGTTTAGTTATCACTATGCATCATCACACAGTAGCACAAAAACAGTGCATATGTGATTCTGTGCAACACAGCAGCAAGGAAAGTAGTCAAAGGGCATCTGAAAGAACAGGAATGTACATGCATTAAACAAAAATTATTTATTGAACTGCATACTTGTGGGTGGCCAACAGCATTAATGAACACTAAACACTTTAGGCAACTGCATACAACTCTTCGGGAGGTATAAGTAAATCAGTAATGAACTTGCATAAAAGGGTAGGTGGCAATGTGGTCTGGTATTTAATATGCAGACTATTGAACTTGGGCATCTGGATTCTAATGCTGGTTTTTAAACACTATCAATAGAAGCGCTATTCTGGGCAAACCTCATCTCCCTTAACCTGAAATTGCGAATATGTGTAATGTAAATTAAATATGTAAAATTGGGCAATGCAAAAAGGGTGTACTGTAAACATTTAAGCATACATTGCCCCTCTAGTACACCTTAATTAGAAGTTCAAACTCCTCTTGACCACCAATCAAACTATGGTTTTCCGAAATCTGCTCATAATCAGATCTCTCACACCCAGCTCTTCAATGTCCAGTATGTCATGTTTGAGAGGCTCATACTACCATAGAAATGTTCTTTGTAAAGTGCTTCACTTCTATTTAAGAGTTAAGCTAATCCTTTATTAAAAACCTTGAATAAATATGTTGTTGATCATGTCCACAAATTACAAGGCTGCACATGTACAGTTTGTTGTTCACTAAAAGGAAGTAAATAAGAGCAGTACCCCTACGCAAAGACTTTTTGATGCATCTTTGAAGTGTACTGGGTCCCTGCTAACCAGATTCCCAGTACCAGTGTTCTTTCCCTAAAAATGTACCACAATTGGAACTTCAGCAACCCCTGTAAGTACTTAGTAAATGGTACCCCTGGTACCTAGGGCATTGGGACTGAAGAGGGTCACTAGGGCTGCAGGACAAATTGTGCCACCTCAGAGACCCCTCACCAGGACAATGCAAACTGCAATTGCAGGCTGCGTGTCTTGGTGGAGAGAAAACCGAAGAGTCGACATGGGACACAGCCTTGTGTGCCATGCCGCCATACACTGCATGAGGTATAGGTAAGTCACCCCTACTGCAGGCCTTACAGCACTAAGGCAGGGTGCACTATATCCCATATGTGGACATATCTGCAGATATGACCCTATAATATCCAAGTCCATTCTTGGATATTGTAAGTGCACAGGGAAGCCAAAGAGAATACATGGGCTGGATACTTGTCATCACGAGTTTCCTAGCTCCATGATGGCTTCACTGTACCCTAAGATGTTTGGTACCAAACATCTTGTCTTAATAAATCCTCACTGATGCTAGTGTTGGATTTAGTAATAAGAGCACACAGGAGAAACCTTAGAGGGTCCCTTGAAAACCTACAGTCTCTGACTAGTCTTAGCCAGCCTGCCACCACCAGACATGTTTCTAACCTCATGGGGTGACAACCAGTGCTCTTAGAGGCCAGGAACAAAGCCTGGTCCGGGCAGAGGTGCTTCACACATTTCTCCCAAGCCAGGGTTGCCTTCCAGGGCGGGAAGCTTCAAAGGCGATGCCACCTTTGAAATGCAACCCAGGCAGCTCCAGCTAGTGGAGGATGCCAACTCCCCTGTCCTCCTCCACATTTGGAGGGAGGTCAGGCAGGAAAATTAGTCAGATTAGGAGGTATGCCCACATTCAGCCACCACCCCCCCTAAGGTTGGGCAGGTGATGTGGGCACGACTTTTCCAATTCCTCCAACTTGGGATGGCAGGAATTAAGCTATGAGGGTAGGGTAGTGCCCCTTCCCACAGGAAGTGGTCACTAAGAGGGTGTAGATGCCCTAAAGGTAGGTAGCCCATTGCTACTACCTGTCACAACCTTTAACACCCCTAAATTTAGTATTTAGGTGACACCCCTGGACAAAGAATTCAGATTCAACGAAAGCAAAGAAGATACGGACAAAGAAAAGCTTCTGACCCGCGAACAGAAGACCTGCTGCAGACTTTTGGCACAAAACCTTGCCTGCTGCTTCCAGGACTCGACAATCATGGTGTGCTGTCTCGTCCTGCTGCTGTGAGGACTCCAAGAACCCTGGAGCACCTCTAGCCCTTAGCTAATCACCAGAGAACTCCCTTGGGTTAGAGGAACTACTCCCCTGCAGACCGCAGGCACCAAACCTGTGGACTCAGGTTTACCAACTTGCTGCTCCCTGGCGACTCAGACGCAGCATCCCAGCAAAAGGAGGTACATCAGCACCGGAGGGTCAGATCTGTCAGCCCACTGAGTTTGGAGACACCAGGACCTACTGGAGCCGTGCCACACCAATATCCGGGGTACCGGACCCCCTGCAACCTACACCAAGACGAAGAGTCCAATTCGGACTCCAACTGCCCAGGAAGCAAGCACCCATCGAGACCCCCGAGACTCACTTCGTGAGTGGCCCAGCTGTACCAAAATCGACCCTGCAACCTGCCTGTCCCTGATTGCGAAGACATCTTGATGCACGCCGCACGGCTTAGGTACCGATGAACGAGCTATGCTCCCGTGGTCCTGAGGCCCTTGCGACCTGCTCCCTCGAGTGGGACCCCATCGGACTTAGCTTTAAGTCCCCTTGTGTAGTGTGTTATTAGGTCGCCCCCTTCTTCATAACGCACCAGCTACCAACGACCTCCGCACCCTGCTCCCAGCCGAATCAGAGACGCTCCAGAGATTCCGCTGGTGGAATATTGGACCTGGCCTTGCTACTTACCTGACTCCAGCAGGTGAACCTTGAAATCAAACTGTATGATTGTATATGCATTTTTCTATTTTCATCCATAGCGCACAAGAGTGATTTACTTTGCTAACTGGAAAAATTCATATCTTGAAAAGTACTTACTGTAGAACAATGCTATTTTTGCAAATTGGTCTTGGATTTATTCTTGAGTGTGTGTATTATTTATTGCCTCTGTGAGTACAACAAATGCTTAGCACTACCCTCTCATAAGCCTAACTGTTCGCCCACAGTACCACAACTAGAGCGTTTGTATTATCTACTTTTTCCTCAGTATACCAATCTGGGTCACACTGAACTCTGAACAGTGTACTTTGTTTTAGTGCACTATATAGAGAGCCTACATCAAGTCATCAGAACGTTCCTGTAGAAGCCAATGATAGTAAACGTCTCAATGCTATGAATGCAGAATAATTTTTAGAACAGTAGCGTCTCTTCTTGCAGAAGTGACACTACAACATGATAGAGAAAAACATAAGTTGGAAAACAAAATCTGTTAAATTGTGTTTGCTGCATTTGAAGAAAAAAAGGACAATGTTTAGATTTGTTCTTTCTCAATTTGAAAGCCTTTTGTACAATGACGACTTAAAACTAGAGTATGAGAGAATAAATAAAGCACTGCAAAATAAATTGAGTACATTTTTACAAGTAGAATTGTGTATTAGAAGTGAAAAAACTTTTTTATTTTAAAGATCTGAATAGAGAAAATTCCTACATCCCATGCATCAACATGTATCGGTAATAGGATTTAAATTAGACTCATGCAAACTATGAAACCAAACATCTATTGCCCAACGCTTTACATTAGAGGATTTTAATTTTGCTCCTTTCTCGTTTGAACCCAAACCAAACTTAGACTTTAGTGTCCTACACAGGTGCATGTGATGTTATACAAAATAGATGCATTGAACCTAGAAAGATAGTTTTTTTTTTCTGCAAGTTGCAGATAGCACCTTTATCCCTATATTCCCTATATATAACCCAAAAAATGTGTTTTTGGGATAAAGAAATCCACATGCTGACACCGTGTATGTATTTTCAGCTTCAGAATTAATGTACTTTCTAAATACCAAGTAGAATAAAAATATTGTTTAGTTTCAGTTTTTTACTTTATTGTAACTTCCAATTTTATATTTTCTTTAAATAACCATTGCTTCAAAATGTTTTCTTTAATCTGAGATTTTCCTTGAAATTATATTTTCCTAAAATTGGTTATTCTTGATCTGGTTTCGTCCAATGTTTTATCTTAGTTGTTGTTTTTCCATTAGTTCACATACATCTTTTCTAGAAGAGCTCCTTTATAGCATTTTTGTTAGGCTTCTCCATGATAGAGTTCTATTCTCCACATCACACCAAGATGATGTCGACAAAATCTACACAGAATGGCTTTTAGGAGTGACAAGTTTAATTACAATGTTTAGAGCAGAACCATGTATATTTTGGAGACACCAATAAAAATTGAGAAGGTTTTCTCTGGGGATTACATCAGATTCGATCATGAACTGGGGTCACCTCCTAACAACTGTTTTATTTAAGCAGCTAATTGGAGGTGCACAGCACCAGCATTCATTTTTGAGAGCCGGGACTCATTTTTCATCAGAAAGAGATTAGAAAACTGGGGACACAGAGAAGCAAAGAAACAAAAATCGAGCCTACAAGACTGACTTACAGATCTAGGGAGTGTAGGGAAACCATGCTTGTTTTTGTAAAAACATTTTCACTGGATTCACGGATCCACTCATGATTTAGGAGAATATTTTTTAAAAAAATGCTTTTTTGCCCTTGCGGAGTCACTGGGGAATCCCAGCACCAGAGCTAGAGAGTTGGGGTATTGCTGCCCTGCCCACTTTCCTTTTCAAACTTTTCTTTGGGACTCAGCTGAGTCAGAGTCGCAAAATGGCTGCCAACACTTACTGGTTGAAGTGTTGGCAGCCAATCTGACCTCTGCACGGATCGGTTCGATTAGTGGCGGTTCTGCGTCCGCATCCCTAGATCTAAAATTTTGTTTTTTCTTTATTAAGTCGAAAACTATGAACGGATTGACACCAATTCACAAAAAGCACGATTTCTGGACCAAGTGCTAGCTTTCTGCCAAATTTTGTGTAATTCCATCCACTGGTTCGGGCAGTAGTCGGGTTCAAAATCCCTATGGGAATTGCATGGGGAAATATATTATGGGAGCCCCTCTTTTTCTCAGCCACAGCTTGACGAATGACCCCAAAACTTTCAAAGAAGCGGCTGAAGTGAGTGGTGTACTAATCCTGACAATTTCGTGAAGATTGGTCAAACGGCGCCAAAGCTACTGGCAAAACAATAACTGCTTTTCCTATGGAAACTAGGTCCTAACTATAGCTACCTATTGGTGACTGCCAGTAGGTAAAATATATATATATATATATATATATATATATATATATATATATATATATATATATCCAACAAACAGTTTGCCCCGATGAGCACGACCTCCCAGAGAGTAGCCTCATATCATTAACGAGGTCTGCAGCCAGATCAGCATCCAAACTTTTATTCAAATGAGGAGGCTTAACGCGTTTCAAACATCAGTCCTTGATCACAAGCCTTTTCCCAGAAACACGGCAACAACTGTAGAACTATTGCCTGATTAAATAGTAGAGTCCCCACCCCTATGGGCCGGTCTTACCACCCCTGTGGGTTTCTGCCGCAAGGCATCCCGGAAACTGCAGTTCTACAAAAAATATAACCCCCGTGGGTGTCGCAATGTCCCGTGCCATATTGAAAATAAACCACTGTGGGTATCCGGGACATGGAGAAGTGGCGCCCAGTATTAGAACAATGCTCCATCACACAGGATTACTCTGAGCAAAGCTAGCCACCACCTCCATCCCCTGCTCCACTAGAGGTCTCCTACGGACACCCCTATATTCCTACAAGCGCAGGGCAGCCCCCTCTGCAAGAACCCAATTCTTCACATCTGCCTTCACTGCTGTGTGGTGGATAGTCTGGAGACTTCCAATGAAAAGCAATGTCCCTGCAAGCTACATCCATGGGCAAATCTAGGAACCTGTTGTCAACACTTGCCAGCCATACAGGCAGAGCAAGCAAATTTCTGCAGCATGGAGAATCTGCCTTTTCAGGGTTCTCTCCAATTCTGATGCAACCCCAAGCCAAAAATGGGCCATCACTGGGCAGCTCAAAACCATGTGGCTGAAGTCTGCATCAACAAGATCAAATCTGGGGCAGCTCAAGTTGGTCTGTGGGGTGTGAGATAAGTGGTGTGCAGGCAGTTAAACTGCATGAATTTAAAGCATGCATTTCTGGAGACGGTGTAAGAGCGTTCAAACGCTGTTGAGGCTACATAATTCGCATTTCGTGATGTAAACGTTTCTTTTTCAACAATATAAACAAAGTGGTGCTCACCTTTGGAACCGGATTGGAAGTATGATGAGCCTGGGCTCACTTTGAACAACTCCTGCTGCTTGGTATTTAGGTTCCTCAGAAAAGGCAGAATTTATCAGAGTCCACCGGTCTACCTGCGTACGACAGCAGGTAGGGAGTCTGATACAGCTACCAGACCTGAAAAAACCTGAAGCCATGCTTGCACTCAGTTAGCATAGCTAAAGGAAAGGTCTACTCTGTTAGCCTCAACACATCTGCAACATTCCCTAAACCTGCAGCTCAATGGCGTCAGGGGAAAGGCCTGACCAAAGCAGCAATGATACCAAAGTTAAAAACAGTTAGATGACAGGGAAGGCGCACAGTATGCTAAATGGCTAGAGGTTGGCAAGGATCTCACAAAGTTCACACTCTGGGCTGTATTTGCATTTTAGACTCTTTAACATGTGGTATTTGACAGACTGTCGTAATGCTCAAGACCTTAATGGAAAAGCAATTATTATGCTAATAATTTTTGCAGGGGGTGTGGAACGCTACTCTATTCTATTAATTCCTGTAGACCTATGGCACCATGTTTTCGAAGGGACTCCTAAAGTGGTAAGAACTTAAGTGTTCTGGAGTGTGTTGGTAAGTGATTACATGGACATAAGAACACATTATCAAATCTTCTAATTTACATTATACTTATTAGAATAGTCTGTTTTTACACGCAGTGGAGATGTTTCTGGCATACTACTTCTATCACATCACAAAATATGAGTCACTTTGTATAACTGGCTGGTGGATGACTTCCCACTACTTATTACACCCATTAATCATTTCAGTTGTGTTACTTGTTACTTATTACAACAATATTTAGTGCTGTTCGGTCTCTAGGGATTGGTAAAAATGTTGCCAGTAAGATGCACATAAATATGTTAACAGCCATTTGCTTGTTAAATAACTAATTAGTCTACAAAGAACCAAATCCAAATCCTTCAACTTACCTCTAAAATATTTCTCATGAACTTTTCTTCTTCTAAATCTCGCTTTATTTTTTCCAGTTCTTTCCTGCAATGTGAAAGTACACAATTAAATGGGAGCAGCTGAAAGCCATAATAAGTAGCTACAACCAGAAAGTAACATTAATAAGTGGTACACACAGAAAGCAACATTAATAAGTAGTACAACCAGAAAGCAACATTAAGTATCGCAACAGACACTTCATTGAATAAAAAACAAAAACAAAAAAAAACAATCTGCAGGTTAAAAATGTTTTCCTTTTAACTTTGAGTTTAACGGCCATAAATATTATGTTTAATGGGGAAGCCTGATGTAATGGTAGATGCAATAGGTTACTATAGGCCGGATCAAGGAAGTGAATTTGCACCTACACTGCACTTAGGAACACAAATACATTGATTTAGGGAAACAAATTACCATTAATGATTCACTGATTCAAGAGAGTGGAGTGTGATTTACAGCACAAAACAATTCTACCAGTATAACAAAATTGTTGTGTCAGCAAATCTGATCCCATTGGCAGATTTGCCAGAGTGAGCCTCGGAACACAGATGGCCCTGAGCACAAGGACCAGGCCTGTGTGTGGTGGTAAGAGGTGCTAGAAAGCTGGAAACCGCAAAAGTAGTACAGAATCCTGACTATGTACTGCAATAGAGAGTCAAGGAGCGAGATAACCAGTCACAGGACTAGGGCGATAGTGTTGGGAAGATGCCATTTATTTCTTCAAAATCAACAGGAGTTTCCTCGGGGTGCTAAGATTCAAGAGAGGACAGAGTAAGAGTTTTGCACACTACTTAGGCCGTAGAAGATTGTTCCACTTAAAACCACTTAAGACTGGCAAATCTTGGTTGCTCAGATCTCCTACCCTTTTTTTTATTAGTGTCATTGTTCACAAAAGCTGTGATAAAAAAAAAAAAAATGGAATTCGACAAGGCATACCACAGAGTTGGAAAGAGAACTGCATCATATAGAACTTCAATGAAAATTTGAATTTTGTTTAAACCGCAAACATGAAATAAAAAAATTATATATATATATATATTGAGAAAGGCAGTCGCCGAAACGCGTCTTTTTTGTTCGTGTTTTATGTGCCAATAAACTTGGTCACACAGTCCCCCGTGAGTGCTGTACTTTGTACTATGGAGCAGTGATATATATATATATATATATATATATATATAAATCTTATTTTTAAAAAACCAAAGGTTACAAGGACGTTATAGCTGGGTTCAGATTTTACACACAAAACCATGGCAATTCAGAGGTTATAGTTGTACTTATGTCAAAAAACTATAACTCGCGCCCTAAGGCAACTATATATATGGTAGATGGTTTAGCAGCCCCTCTACCTTGGGAGCACCGAAGTAAGAGTTACTTACCTTCTGTAACGATGTATCTGGTAGAGACACAGTCTAGCCGCAGATTCCTTAACTTAGAATATCCCCAGGCGTCAGACTGGATCCGGAAAACTTTTGCAGCAGCACCTCTGCGCGCCGGGAGGCGGCGCCGCCTGGCTCCGCCCTGACGTTGTCCCCGGACATGACGTCAGCGGAGCCATATAAGACCCTCCCGGCGCGCTGACGTCAGTTTTCATCGGAGAAACTTTTCCGCGCCACAACGCGGAGCCACCACCAAAAACTGATATTATGGTAACAGTGTGCGAAAAAATATGAAAATCAGTGAAACCAAAAGAATAGAATGGTGAGAAAACACCACATCCAACAGTGACAAGCACTGTATATGGAAAACGACCATAAACGACAGTGATAAGCACTGTATAGTGAAAGCAAGTAAAGGGAAAGAGCAGAGCAGCACTCTGAGAAGGATCCCTGCAAAGCGAAGACAACGCCCTCCCTGTAGGCCAAATGACATATGAAAAGAATGCCAAGGCAGGCGATAGAATCCCGCACCAGAAGAATTGAAGGGAGAAAAGCAAAGCAGGACACTGAGAAGCAGTCCCGCAAGGCAAGACCATGCCCTCCCCCGAGGAAAAAGGACATACGAAAAGAACGTGAAGGCAGACGACAGAATGCCTGCAACTACAAGATCGAACCGTGACAGGCAAGAAGCCTGGAACCACCGAATGAAAGACGAACTATTAAAGATCTGCAACACCTTCCCCTTTGAAGAGATCTAGTGGATTGAGGCACAGGCCAAGAGACCACAGGCCAAACGACCGTAGGAGAGTGAATGGAGCAGGTGGGAGGGTGGGAAAAGAACATCAGTAGGCCCTATACTGGGAGAACCACAGTGTAGGTATTGTTGAAGAAGACCTGAATCCACCTCCTAATCACGATATTGGGAGGAACAGAACAAGTAACCAAAAGGAATGAACCTACCGTGGAGGGAGGTGAAAGATGTCACCCCGCAGGACGACAAAGCCACCAAGAGGGAGGCGAATGCATAAAACCCCACCCAAAAAGGTCTCTCGCAGAACAGGGAGGATGGGCGGGCGTTAAGGAATCTGCGGCTAGACTGTGTCTCTACCAGATACATCGTTACCGAAGGTAAGTAACTCTTACATCTGATAGAGACATCTAGCCGCAGATTCCTTAACTTAGAATAGATACCAAAGCCATACCCCATAGGAGGCGGGTCTGCGAGCGAACCCCCCGTAGGGAGCGGCCAACAATGGGAGGCAAGGCATCACAAGCTGCCGAGGAGCGGCAGGAAAGCCCTTTCGTGTATACAGGGATGAAAGGGAGCACAGAACCAGGAGGTCAGTGCAGAATGCGACAGTCGAGCACTTCCGGAAAAGAAAACTAGCTGATCGCAGGAGCCGAGGGATCCATAGGACCCGATGGGACTGCAAGAGAGAAAGGTCCTGCGAGGGGACAAGAAGGCACCATTGGCCCCGACCAGGAAGGTCGAACATGCACAACAGTGGAAGAAACACTGTGGAAGCGCACTAGCCAGGCATAGTGGACAGCAGCAGTAGGATGCTGACCATGCCCAGGAAGAGCCTGTGTACACGCGACAAGACTCGCCATCGCCCAAGTGCCCTTGCACAAAAACGTGGGAAAGGGCAGAGACCAAAGCCAGAATGACAGGGAAGCATGCGAGAAAAAAGCCACGCATGCGGGGAACAGAAGTACACCGGAGGGACCGGGTGGAGCACTAGAACCACACCAAGCACACGGGAGCGCTGCAAGTGATAGCCCAGATGCTAGAGATGCATCACCAGGTAGACAACCTGTGAAAGGGACCCGGGCAACCGTACACACAGAAGGCTGGCTCCTACGGGGAAGCGGAGGCCAAGACCAAGGGCAGCGTAGCAAGTACCTAGCATGCGTGTCCCCTAGGTGTGTGTAGAACGCCAGAATAAACAGTAAGAAAGGGCGCAGCCATGAATGATGATTTGCTAAAGAAAGCAAGAGCCACTATAGGCATCAACAGTCACGTTGTATCCCAACCGGACAAATCAATGTCCAGAACTATAAGCGACACCAGCTCTCCGCAAAGGGGAGCCACGGTCCCCGCGAGACGAATTGAAATGCTGAGTAGGACAGGAAAGAGTCAGCAGGAGCGTACATAGAGTAACAGGAGGTGGACGCAAAATAACACACACAGGACAGAGAACGTCCTGAGGAGAACACTGCCACAGAGAGCAGCAACAGCAGCCCGAAGTAGAAACATGACAAAGTCCTGCGCTGAAGCAGCAGGGGAACAGGCCACGCCAGGGAAGTGCCCATGAAGTAGGGCACAAGGCAATGTACAGCAATGTGTAATGCGGCCAAGACGCCACCATGTATGAACGAAGTCCAGATGGGACTGAACTACAAGAAAGTACCACTTTGTGTGGAGAGGAGAGTAGAACCAGGCAGCGCAGTAGCGGAAGGAAAGCGGAAGCCCTCCGCGACAGCGAATATACCAGGGGGCATCCACCGGCCGCCCAAAGAACACAGAAGAACCGTGCCAAGGAGCCCTGCGTGCCGAGGGGCAGCGACAGGGCTCTGCCCCGAGGCCGACCTTAGGTGGGGCGTCCGTAACGGAAGACCCATGCACAAAAGGAACAGAACAAGGTGGTCCAAGGGACAGCGGCTGACGGGAAAGGCAGCCAGAAAAACCAAGGAGGGCCAAGCTGAAAAGACCCTCCTGGAAGAGGCAAGCGAGGCAGAACCTTAAGAAAGGGAGCATCAGCAGATGCAGGGGGTTGCCACAGACCATCTGCAGGCCCAATCAGAAAGGCCACAGAGCGATGCCAGCCTGTGGCCGCAACAAGGCAGAGAAAGGCCCACAACAGCGGAAAAAGACGACAGTCACATCCGCAGGACAATGCCTGGAAAAAGACTCCACAGAAGCCTATCAAGTCTGCTGTGCGAGGGAGGTAGCTATACAATAGCCAACGAACACCCCACATAGGGTAAGTCTCAACACCAACTAGGGGCACCTCTTGAGCGTGAACGCATAGACAGAGGATGAATATAAGCAAAAGCAGCCGTCCAGCTGCAATAAAGCTAAGTAACGAAGGTGAGAAACCTTCCAGGCCATCTGGGTACCACATCAGGAACCCAGGGCCCATATTAAACAAAGACAACACCGTATAGGGAATGGAAAAACCCGCAAACGGACTAGAACATAACAAAATCATGGGAGGTCAGACACGAGGCGGTCGACCGCTGAGTCCGCATGACCATCAAAAAGGGACACTCCATCAAATGGCAGATCCCGAAGACTCTCCCGAACATTCACCGGGAAACCCCCCTCGCGCAGCCAGGCATGGCGACGCAGAGCAACGGACCTGGCCATCGCCCGACCCACCGAGTCCGTGGCGTCGATGGCCGACCGAATGGTAAATCGTGCTATTTCTTGGCCTAAATGAAGGAGATGGGCCAGGTCAGCAGGACGGCTCTCGGGGAGGGTGGGAAGAAGACACTCGACGGAGTCCCAAAGGGCACAAGAAGCCCGTGCAAACACGCAAGCCGAGTTCAGAGCGCGGATGCCCGAACTAGTGGACGCAAATACATGGCGGCCACATGCCTCCAACCAACGAGACTCCCTAGTGGGAGGCAGCAATGGAAGAGGAGAGGAAGGCTGCGTGGCAAAGGCCACCTGGAGTACTCGACCCTGAGCCCCAGGATGAAGGGACAAACAGGCAGGATCCACCGGAGCCGGACGGTGCCTATGAGCAACGGCCCGATCCACAGGGTCCCCCCGAGGAGGGCCGTGCCCATGCACCAAGAAGGGAGTCAAACAACAACCCGTCAAAAGGCAGCAGGGGCTCCATGTCCACCGCACCCTGGTGGAGGAGATCCAATAATGGATCAGGAGACAAGGAGACCGATGGGGGGTGCAAGTGTAAAAACAGCCCTTAAAAATGCTGCGCCAGCTTCTGTAGGCACTCTGGGTGGTGACAACAGGTCATCGGTAGGAGATGGTTGCAGGCTAACTTGTCACGCAGCTGTAGAATCACAGGGCCACTGCCCAAGGGGCATTGGAGCCAAAGGACGCGGAGACAACCCCGGGTGCTCCGGGTCTGTATCCTCCTCAAACAGAGGAACAACAGGGACTGGCACCAGCGTCAAACGACGTCGAAACGGCGTCGTAACGAGGTCGACTTCAACCAGAGGCGACCCGGCCGTGTCTCGGACCGGCGTAGACTCACCCTCCACCGAGAGCTGCGGAGAGGGAAGAGGCCGACCAGGAGTCGACTCTTGTGGTGCAGCCGCCTCCGACGTCGACGCAGGGAGCCGCAACGGGCTATGCGGAGACATGGCAGAAGGGCTCGACGTTTGACTGGGATGCCCCTCTGTGCCGTGTCCAGACGTCGCAGCGACTCCGGAACCGGAGTCGAGGCACTCGGCCGGTGCCGAGGGCGAACCCACCGGCAGAGACCCGACCTGAATGCCTACCTCCTCTGTGGGACCTGAAGGCGCGCCAGGGAGAGGAGGTGACCCAAAGATAGAGTGCAGAGCCTTGAAGTAGGCTTCCATCTGGGTCCGAATCACCCCCGTACCCGGAAAGGGTAGGTATACGGGGCTCGACTCCTGGGGACCCGAGTCCGGAGTGGGACGGGAGCTACGGGCCCCGGCGTCACGTTTACGCGAGGTCGGCGACCTCCGTGACTTGTTTACGCTTACCTGTGTCCGGCGAACAACGTCCGCGGGAACGATTCCGGGAGCGGACGCGAACAGAAGACCCGGCCCGAGAGGGCGATCGGCGTGGAGGCGTCGAGCGGGACACCCGGGCGGCTAACAGCTTCATCCGGCGCTCCCGCAGGGACTTCGGACGCATCTGCCGGCAGGCATCACACTCCTCGGAGTCGTGGTGTGCACCGAGACACCACATGCAAATCGCGTGCGGATCCGTGGCCGACACTGCCGCGCACAGGTCTCACATGCCTTAAAGCCCGAAAGGCATCGCACACTGTTACCAGACGCCACAGGCGTCGAAAAGGCCTGACAGAACAGGCCTGAGGAACCGCTTACTCCTGGATCCGCGTTGGGACGCGGAAAAGAAGGAAACTGACGTCAGCGCGCCGTGAGGGTCTTATATGGCTCCGCGGACGTCATGTCCGGGGACAACGTCAGGGCGGAGCCAGGCGGCGCCGCCTCCCAGGCGCGCAGAGGTGCTGCTGCAAAAGTTTTCCGGATCCAGTCTGACGCTTGGGGATATTCTAAGTTAAGGAATCTGCGGCTAGATGTCTCTATCAGATAGGGCTGCTGCTTCTGAGGTTTTGTCTGTAAGGCACCCATGGATTTTGCACTGTCTCTTTGTCTTTCTTTATTTTCTCTAGCTGCGAATCCACAGCTGGTCCAAAGAGGTGTTCCCCCATCGAAGGGAATGTTCAGAATGTGCTGCTGCACTTCCCATTTGCACCCAGAGAGCCGTAACCACGTGTGTCTACGTAGCATGATGGAGGTATTGATTCCTTTAGCAGCAGTGTCCCCACCATCTAGTGCACATTTGATTGTGGCATTGGATATTTGTCTTCCTTCATAAACCAACTATTCTCCTCGTTTTTTATACTCCTCTGTGACATATTGCACGAGGTCCTCCATTTCATCCTAGGTTGCTCTGTTGTATCCAGAAAGTTGCACCGCTGAGTTGGCAATTTCCAGTGGTTGACATGCCCTGTTACCACCCTTTTACCTGCAGCATCAATATGCCTGCTCTCCTGGTCAGGAGGCGGCGCCTCTGCAGCGCCTTGTGATGCCGCTCTTTCTGGCAGTGGAGACTACTAGGGAGTCTTCTGGGGGGTGACACCGGATGTATATGGGGTGAGGTGGTGAAAGCCTATATTTTCGATCAATGTGAGTTGCCAGCACTTTGGACTTCACTGGGTCCTTGAATATGTCTTTGGAGACATTTAAGACTGATCTGATCATGGAGAGGTATTGTACTGTGCGTTCGGTGTGTAATAGTGTCCCAACCAAAAAAATCAGTCTCTCCCTGTGTGGTATACATTGGCAGTTTGTGGTATACATTGGCAGTTTGTGGTACTCTGCTGCCCTTTGGATGACACTGATAGGATGAGGTGTCATCTGGTGATGATGCTTTTGTCAGCACTGGCAGCTCCATGTCCGCGTCTGGCAGAACCACATCGTAGTCATCCCATGGGTCTGGGCTGTGGTGGGTGTCTTCATGTGCCTCCTCCAACTCATCGTCTTGGATAGGTATATCTCCCTCTTCCTCCTCCTGTGTTGGTAATGGTGATTGTATTTCTGGGGAGTCAGGTGGACTAAAAGCCATTGGGCTTGTGGCCCTAAGCTCAATTGCCACTCTTTGGTGGAGACTGTGGCATATCTTGGTCCTGTGCTTGCCTTTTAGCAGAGACTTTGTGTTTTATTCTGCATGTATTTGTCCAGTCTCTCAAATACATTGCCCTTTTCCTCAGGTGGCATTTGAGACTGTCTCATGTTTCTTCAGAGCCGGTGCAATGACCGTTGAAACCGTGTGTGGCTTGACTACCTCTGAAGCATGGCTTTTCTTCTGTCCAGAAGCATGTTCATGGTGTTTCTTCTTTCTCAGAGTCGAGGCCTACTTAGATTTGGAGATGCTCGATCCGGAGTATTTCTTTGGATCCAACAGTTTTTCTGGTGTCAACGCCTGTTTGGAAGACTTCGGTGCTGAAGTAACCCTTGGTGCTGATTTGTGCTTCGTTGTGGTGCTGGAGTCATCCCCTTGTTTTGGCCTTGTCGCTCGATCCTAAACATTCCGTACCTTTTTGTCTCCGAGACTTGCTCGCAGTGTCGACCTGAGCCCGAGGGCTGTGGCACACCGTGGCGTGGTAGGTGTGTGTGTGTGTGCGCAAGATTTTCTTGGTATGTGGTGGGTAAACAGTACTTATGGTGGGTGGTGTGGTCTTGGTCTTCGGTCCAGACGAACAAGTTACTTGCCTTCGGTAACGATATATCTGTAAGAAACATTAGTAGTGATAGTTTCCTTACCTTAGAATATCCCCAGGCGTCAGACCGGATCCGGAAAGTTTTCGTCAGCAGTACCCCTGCACGTCGGTAGGTGGCGTCGTGCAGCTCCGCGTCCGTTGTTGGCGTCGTGGTCGCCGAGATGACGTCGCGAGCGCTACTTAGACGCCGCCCACGCGCGCTGACGTCAGTTCTGTACACGACTTTCCGCGCCAGGAACGCAGAGCCATGCAAGATACTGACCACTGGTGCATTGAAACTAGGGCCCTGAAAGGGATGACCTTAACCCTAGAAATAAGTTCGCAGAACGGGGAGGATGGGTGGGGCGGTAAGGAATCTATCACTACTAATGTTTCTTACAGATATATCGTTACCGAAGGTAAGTAACTTGTTCATCTGAAAGAAACACATAGTGATAGATTCCTTACCTTAGAATAGATACCCCAGCAATACCAACCCCGGTGGTGGGTCTGCGAACCAAGATCACACCAGAAAGTCACGGAGAACAGAATGGCCAAAGAAGCCGTCTCTCCGGACTTGGCTGTCCAGGCAATAATGCTTGGTAAACGTGTGCAGCGAGGTCCACGTGGCTCCCTGACAGATGTCTTGCAGGGGGACACCACTTCCCAATGCAGTAGTGGCTGCAGTAGCTCTGGTGGAATGAGCACGCAGCCCCACCGGAGGTTCTTTTTCAGCCAAGGAGTAACAGGCTTTGATACATAAGACAACTCAGTGGGAGATAGTTCTCTTGTGTACCGCCCAACCTTTCTTGGTGCCAACGTAGCCAACAAAGAGCTGGTCATCCACCCGGAACTGCTGTGTGCGGTTGAGATAAAAGGAGAGCGCACGTTTTGGGTCCAGAAGCCTCTCTTCCTCTCTGGAAGGATGCGGAGGCGGAAAGAAGGTGGGCAAGGTAATAGTCTGCCCAATGTGAAAGGCAGTAACCACTTTTGGCAAAAAGGAAGGACGGGGCCTGAGCACAACCTTGTCCGGATGGACTGATCGGAAAGGAGGCTTACAAGAAAGAGCCTGGAGCTCACTCACACGCCTAGCGGAGGTGATGGCCACCAGGAAAGCAGTCTTCAAGGTCAAGAGACAAAGAGGACAGTTATGAAGTGGCTCAAAGGGAGCACACATCAAGTATGTAAGAACCAAATTCAAGTCCCAATGAGGCATCACGAAAGGAATAGGAGGAAAAAGGTGTGTAATGCCTTTGAGAAATCTATTTACAACAGGGGACTTGAAAAGAGAGGGCTGATCAGGGAGCCTGAGAAAGGCCGAAATAGGAGAAAGGTAGCCCTTGAGAGTGCCCAGAGCAGAGCCCTGCTGGGCCAAAGAAAGAAGGAACAGTAGGACCTCAGAAAGAGGGGCAGAAAGGGGATCCACAGCCTTTGCTGTGCACCATGCCACAAATTTGTTCCATCTGCAGGCGTATACCGATTTAGTGGAGGGACGCCTGGCTGCCAGAATTACATCACAGACTTCAGGAGGTAAGTCAAATGGAATCAGCTGTCGCCGCTCAATCTCCACGCAAGCAGGTGGAGGCTGGACAGGTTCGGGTGGAGAACCGTCCCCTGTTGCTGTGCCAGAAGATCCTCCCGAAGAGGCAGTCGGATTGGGGGATCCACGCTCATACTGAGTAGCTCGGGATACCATACTCTTCGAGCCCAGTCCGGGGCCACAAGGATGACTTGTGCCAGTCGCGTCTGATTTTCTTTAGCACTCTGGGTAGAAGTGGTATAGGCGGAAAGGCGTACAAGAGACCGCAACTCCAGTTGCGACGAAAAGCGTCGCCAAGCGAGTGCCGCCTTGGAAATTCCAACGCGCAGAACTGCTGACATTGCGCGTTCTCTTCGGTGGCGAATAGATCTAATCAAGGCTCTCCCCACTGTCGAAAGAGACCTTGCGCCACAGCCGAGTGAAGACGCCATTCGTGATCCATCATGCACCTGCGGCTGAGTTCGTCCGCCCTGGCGTTCAGTGAACCCGCCAGGTGTTGAACCACCAGGGAAATGCCCTGATGTTCCAGCCATGTCCAGAGGCGCAGAGCCTCCTGACATAGGGTCCATGACCCCACCCCGCCCTGTTTGGTGCAGTACCACATGGCTGTGGTGTTGTCGGTGAACACCTGCACTACTCTCCCCTTGACAGAGGGAAGGAATGCCTTCAGTGCAAGTCGGATCGCCCGAAGCTCCAGAATGTTGATATGGAGCCTGGACTCCGCCAGAGACCAGAGGCCTCTGATCTCCGCCTCTCCCGTGTGGCCGCCCCATCCCAGGAGGGACGCGTCCGTCACCACTGTGTACTCCGGTTGGGGAAGGGAGAGGGATCTGCCGCTGACCCAATGTTGGTTCGTGAGCCACCACTGCAAAAGTTGTGCAGTGCCCTCCGAGATCTGGACGTAGTCGGACAGGTTTCCCTGATGCTGCGCCCACTGGAACTTCAGGTCCCACTGCAGGGCCCGCATATGCCACCTGGCATGATTAATCAGCAGGATGCAGGAGGCCATGAGGCCCAGCAGCCTCAGGGTCATCCTGACGGAAACCCAGGATAAGGGCTGAAAGATCGGAATCATAGCCCGAATATCCCGGACTCGCTGTTCGGGAGGATAAACCCGAAACCGCGCCGTGTCCAGAACCGCTCTGATGAAGAGGAGCTTCTGAGAGGGGATCAGGTGTGACTTTGGCACATTGATGGAGAACCCCAGCAAATGCAGGAGGTCGGCCGTAGTCTGGAGGTGGGAGACGACTGTCTGGGGCGAGCCCGCCTTCAACAACCAGTCGTCGAGATAGGGGGAAGACTGAAACCCCTGATCTGCGCAGATGAGCTGCGACGGCCGCCATCACTTTGGTGAACACCTGAGGGGCGCTGGTAAGGCCAAAAGGGAGCACGGTGAACTGAAAATGCTCGTGGCCTACCGTGAACCGGAGGGAACGCCGGTGGGCCGGCAGGATGGGAATATGAAAGTAAGCATCCTGCAAGTCCAACGCTACCAGCCAGTCTTGTGGGTCTAGAGCAGACAAGACCTGAGCAAGTGTGAGCATCTTGACCTTCTCCTTCCGGAGGAAGAGATTGACGTCCCGAAGGTCCAAGATAGGAAGCAGGCCCTTGCCCTTCTTTGGAATCAGAAAGTAGTGGGAATAACAACCACGACCTACTTCTGGCATCGGAACGCGCTCTATGGCCCCCTTGGCCAAGAGGGCCGCAACTTCCTGCTGGAGTAGTGCCAAGTGACGCCCCGATACGCAGTGGTACTGAGGTGGCATGGCTGGAGGGGTAGTCTCGAAGGGGAGGGAGTAGCCCCTTCGGACTCTCTGTAAAACCCACCTGTCCGACGTGATGGTGCGCCAGTGGGGGAGGTGATGGCGAAGCCTGCCACCCACTGGCATTTGATGGGCCTGAAAGGTCAGACTAGGAAGGTTTGGAGGCAGTGGTGGCGGGGGTGGAGGTGGACTGACCCTGCCGCTGGCCCCCTGAACCGCCGCGGCGGTTCCCACGTCCGCGCGTGGACTGTTGCGCTGGCCTGTGGCTCTGTTGCAAACGTGGTGGGTTGCCCCTTCCGCGAGCACGAAAGGAGCGAAAGGCAGAAGGCGGAGGAGGGCGCGTGGCCGAAAGGCCCAAGGACTTGGCCGTAGCCCATGAGTCCTTAAAGCGCTCCAAAGCACTGTCTGCCTTATTGCCAAAGAGGCGAATGCCATCGAAGGGCATGTCCATCAAAGTGTTCTGGACATCCCCCGAAAAGCCAGTTGTCCTCAGCCAGGCGTGGCGGCGGTGCGCCACTGTCGTGGAAATCGCCCTGCCTAGCGAGTCGGCTGTGTCAAGGCCACAACGGATTGTGAAGTTGGCTGCATCTCTCCCCTCAGCAACAGCCTGAGAGAGTGCCGTCCGGGCCTCCTCCGGACAGCTAGGCAGCACCTGCGCTACCGTATCCCAGAAGGAGTGCGAATAACGGCCCAAGAGGCATGCGGTGATCACAGCCCGCAGCTGGCGGAAGAAAAAATCTTCTTCCCGTACTGTTCCAGCCTCTTGGATTCCCTATCCGGGGGTGCGGAAGGGAATGCGCTTAGGGAAGCAGAGGCTTGGACAACCAAGCTCTCAGGGGTGGGGTGTTGGGAGAGGAAAAGGGGGTCGCCCGGGGCCGGGCGATGGCGTCGGGCCACGTTCCTGTCCACAGGAGCCCCTGTGCTGGGCCTGGACCAGGAGCCCAGAAGAATGTCAGACAGTGCTTCATTAAAGGGCAGCAGTGGCTCCGCAGAGGAAACTGCTGGCTGAAGCACTTCTGTCAGGAGGTTAGTCCTGACGGCCACAGTAGGTAGCTGCAGGTGGAGTGCCCCAGCAGCCCTACGCAACACCACAGGAAAACTAGCGCCCTCCTCCGTAGCCACGGTAGGAGGAGACATCATGCCAAGGTCTGGAGAGGTGTCCAGACCAATGGCGTCCCCCCAGCTCCTCAGCCCAGTCCGGGTTATACTCACATTGAGCTGTGAGAAGGTCCTCCGACCCCTCCCAGTCCTCCCCTTTCTCCTCCTGCTGTTGAAAAGGAAGAGGATGGATATAGGGAAAGATTCCCAAACGGCGTCGGAATCTGCGTCGGTCGACACCGTTCCGGCACTGTATCCACGTCGGGGCTGAAACTGGGGCCGACGTCATCCAGCGCGCCGTCCAACGTGGTGCCGGTGGGGTCGACGTCGGTGGAGGTGTTACTAGGTCAACCGGCGTCGACCGGTATCCACGACGGGATCCATGGGAGTCCTGCGGTGCCGAGGCCGGAGCCACTGGCGTCAAAGGGCGAGGACTCCCAGTCGGGCCCGCGGGGTCTGAAGGCGCACCGGAGGGGCCCCGACGGCCCAAATAGGCGAGCCATAGCGGACAAGAATTCCTGCACCTGGGCCAGAGTCGCCGATGAACCCGGGAAGGGCGGGTAGGTCACCGACGACTGCGTAGGCTCTGCCGGAGCCACAGGGGTGGCACCATCCGCTCCCTCAGCCACGTCGCTTGAGGGGAAGTCGAAGAACGAGGACGTTTCTTCGACTTCTTTTTGTGCTTCGCCTTACCTGACCCAGAGTGCGAAGACTTCGATTCGGACGACTTCCGATGAGGACGGCTCCGTGACCGGTCCCTCGACCTCCCTCTGGACCGGGACCTCTCACGGCGCGGAGCCAACTGCCGGGCTTCCAACAACTTTCGGGACCGCTCCCGCAAAGTCTTCAGCACCATGGCCCGGAAGTCGGGGCACGACTTGGGGTCGTGGTCGGGACCCAGGCAGAAGAGAGACACGCGGTGCGGGTCCATCACCGACATCATGCGATGACAGTCCTCGCAAGATTTAAACCCGGGCATCCCTTCTGCACCAGGAGTCGATCGACTCAAAAAGCTCAGACAAAAATCTCAAAAAACTCAGTCAAAAATTGACTGGGGTACCGCTCTCTCCGGATCTGCGTTTGCTGGCGCCGAAAATAAAGAACTGACGTCAGCGCGCGTGGGTGGCGTCTAAGTAGCGCCCGCGATGTCATCTCAGCGACCACGACGGACGCGGAGCCGCACGACGCCACCTACCGACGCGCAGGGGTACTGCTGACGAACACATTCCGGATCCAGTCTGACGCCTGGGGATATTCTAAGGTAAGGAATCTATCACTATGTGTTTCTTTCAGATACAGGTACCGGGGTTTTCGGTGTGGGGTCCCTGACCTGCACGGGGACGTCTTCATCACCAGAGGATGCACTGGAGGCAACATAATGGGGGTTGGCTATGGCTACTCCACTTACTGTTGGCGCACTGGTCTCAATGTCTTCTTCGCTATCTGCGAGAACTTCGTCTCGGCTGCTAGCTCCATGGTGTGTGCCAGGCATCAATCCCTCCTGGTCCAAACCATTTTCTTGTTTTTAAATAAGCTGCACATAGTGCACTCTTCCTCCTTGTGCTCAGGAGATCAGCACAGGTTTCACACCTGGTGAGTGTCTGAATGTGCGCACTTACATCGCACCGAGGGCACCTTTGAAAGAGGCCATCTCTTTTCGTCTCCATCACCCAGAGACAGACATTCTTGACGGGTGTGCGCGTTGATCGCTGGATACTCGATCAGCAGCATATCAGATCAGTCAGATGTCGATGCTGGATTGTGCCGGTAGTGTTTTTCTTCTCCGTAGGCTACATAGGCGTCGAAACCCGAAGAGCTCCGACGCAGTCTGTCTGAGCCAGAGGGCGGAAAAAAAACTATCTAACAAAGGAGCCGTTGAACATGTGCAATACCTCGAGGGGGAGGAGAGATGACAACGCTGACCATAAAACGTCCTCAATAAAAGCAACTTGCAGAGTCTGGGGCCAACACTCGATGGCAGGAGTGTGCATAGCATGTGTATCTGTAGCCAACACATGCTACAAATAATTTTTTATTAACTCCAAAGCTACTGAACAAATGTACACCAAATTCAGAGAGGGCTCTTTCTGAACCAAGAGCTGGCTTTCTGCCAAATTTGGTGCAATTCTGTCAGCGGTTTGGGCTGTAGCAGCGTCGAAAATCCCTATTGGAAATTGCATGAGGAAAACACGTTTTGTGACCCCACCCCCTTTTCTCTTGAAGAATAACTCCAAAACTTTCCAAGCAGCAGGTGAAGTGGCAAGCCAGATTAAAAAATGTTGTGAAGATTCATCAAACAGCGCCAAAGTTATTAGCAAAACAAAAAGGATTATGTTACTTAACTTGCAAACATCTGTTCTTTGCACGTAGTGCTGTAGATTCACATGCTACGCATAAGTCCGCCATCTAGTAATGGGCTCGGATGATTACAAGTTGTTTTTGTTCCACGAAGTTTTCTTCGAGTCACAAGGCTGTGTGACTCCTCCTTTTGGTGATACTGCACATGGTCATCGACTATTTCCAAATTGTTTGGCGTAGATAGGTGGGAATGGAGAAGTAATACCAGTAATGTGATGTCCATGCAGTAATATGGTGTTAAGTACGTAAAGTATATAAACTGCAACCTACACAGGGTTTGTGGGGAGGAGTCATGGCGCATGTTTAGCTACAGCACTACATGCCAAGAACAGATGATTACAGGGTAACAATACATTCGAGGCAGGTGTGCTATAGATACACATGCTTTGCCTAGACTGTAAAGCAGTACCTCTCCCTAGGCAGTTGTCATCCTGTTGGGGTTGCAGTTGTTTGAAAAAGAGTTCTTAGAACAGCCTAGCCAACATTGGCTTGTTGCCGTGCAAAGACATCCACACAATAGGGTTTTGTAAATGTGTGAGAAGTGGACCATGTTGCTGCTTTGCAAATATCAGCAATAGGAATGTTCCCTAAAGAAGCCATAGAATTTCCTACTTTCCCTTTGGAGTGAGCTTTAGGTGGAACAGTTAAAAGCCTTTTAGCTTTAGCATAGCAAGTTTGGATACATTTGACTTTCCATCTTGAAATTCCAGATTTAGAAATTGCCTTTCCTATGTGAGGAGGTGTGAAGGCAATAAATAACTGCTTAGTCTTTCTGAATGTTTTGGTCCTGTCAATATAACACATTAGAGCTTTTTTAACATCTAACGTATGTAAAGCTCTTTCTGCAAATGAAACTGGTTGCGGAAAGAAAACAGGTATCCTATTGATTGATTAATATGAAAGTTGGAAACCACTTCTGTAAGGAATTTAGGGTTCGCTCCAAGTACTACATTGTCCCTATGAAGTTGAATTGGTAAAATACCATCCAAGCCAACCTGAAATGAGTAAAAGCAACCCCTGACGCAGTGTTTCGCTTTAATTAGAGCTCTTCAGAGAGGTATAGCCTTGTCCAGACACAAGGGAGCACCCAGTATAAGTCAAAAGAATAGCTCTAATAAGAGCGAAACACTGTGTCAGGGGTTGCTTTTACTCATTTCAGGTTGGCTTGGATGGAATTTTACCAATTCAAAGCTGTAATACTGTGCCTGGAGTGGTAAATGGCTTTTGTCATTTTACAGCTCGGCATGGACAGCACTGTGCTAGTCCTATGCTGAAAGACTTTGCTGTAGAAATGGCAAAAGACTTTGTCCCTTTCTATCTCGACGTGGATGGCACTGTGCTAATCCTATGCTTAAAGACTTTGATAGAAAAGCAGACATTTGAGGTGAGCAGATCTAGAGTGTCGCTGGTGTTGAGAGTGCTCTATACAGGAGCTGCTTTGCACCTAAACTTGAGAACTACCCAGAGGTCTCTGGTTCTTTTTTTGCATATTTTATGCATCACTCTATGCCTGAAAGGGTATTCTTTTGACTTATACTGGGTGCTCCCTTGTGTCTGGACAAAGCTATACCTCTCTGAAGAGCTCTAATAAGAGCGAAACACTGTGTCAGGGGTTGCTTTTACTCATTTCAGGTTGGCTTGGATGGTATTTTACCAATTCAAAGCTGTAATACTGTGCCTGGAGTGGTAAATGGCTTTTGTCATTTTACAGCTCGGCATGGACAGCACTGTGCTAGTCCTATGCTGAAAGACTTTGCTGTAGAAATGGCAAAAGACTTTGTCACTTTCTATCTCGGCGTGGATGGCACTGTGCTAATCCTATGCTTAAAGACTTTGATAGAAAAGCAGACATTTGAGTTAAGCAGATTTAGAGTGTCGCTGGTGTTGCGAGTGCTCTATACAGGAGCTGCTTTCCACCTAAACTTGAGAACTACCCAGCGTTCTCTGCTTCTTTTTTTGTATATATATATATATATATATATGTATATATATATATATATATATATATATATATTTCCACACAAAGGCCTCGTTGGGCTGAAACGCGTTGGTTGGAGCCAGTTAAGCTAACAATAAAAGCTTTAAAACTGGAAATTGGAGTGCGTTGCATCTTTGGAGAATAATATATATATATATATATATATATATATATATATATATATATATATATATATACACACACACACACATACACACAATTATTATACACATTTATGCAAAAGGAATAGACCTATCTAGATACATACATATATTCCAAATAAATGCTTATATACACAGGGATTTGTTTTACATTTATGTTGGAGTATGGTGGTTGTGTGGGGAAGAGCCAACTCTGGAGTAATTTTCAGAAGATAAGATTGTTATCTGTGGATCTTATGTTTGGGGGTAAAGAGTTCCATAGTTTGGCTGCTTGAACAGAGAAGGATGTGTCACCTATAGTTTTTTACTTGTGTGGTGAGATTTTGAGGCGAGGTGCCAATCTAGAGCAGCGGTTTCTTTCTTGAATGTATTTGGTGATTCTACTGTTCCATGTATCGCTTTGTGTGTGATACAAAGCAGTTGAACGTGGATCTTCTGGCAACCAGTAACCAATGTAGGGCCTTCAAGGCCGGGGAGATGGGGGCTTGTGGCTTTACATGTAGGAGAAATCTAGCAGCAGAGTTCTGAATCCGTTGTAGTCTTTTCATAGTTGTTAAAGATGATCCGTGGTAAAGGCTATTGGCGTAGTCGAGTTTAGACAGTACAGAAGAGATAGTAGCCTAGACCTTGTATGGAAATCCCAGGTGAGGGGGAAGATGCATTGCAGAGTTTTGTATAGTAATGAAGCTTGATCTTACTAGTTTGTCCACTTGGGCATTCATTGACAGCTTGGAGTCCATGGTAACTCTGAGGTTTCTTACTTCTTTAGATACTTTAGGCGGTGTTCCCAGGTAGTCAGGCTATGCGGCGAGTGGGACATAATTTTTCCAATCGCCACACGTGAGTATTTCCGTTTTGGAAGCATTCAATTTTAGATGGCTCCAGGTCATCCACTGATCCTCGGCTCTGAGGCAACTGAAAATGTGTGAGTCTCCAATGTCTTTGGGGCTTTCCAGTTTAAGGAGTATTTGTTTGTCATCTGCATAGTTACAGCATGTGAGGTGAAAATCATTGATCAGTGCCGGTAATGACTTCATGTAGATGTTGAAAAGAATGAACTGATCCCTCAATTGGAATCCCTCTTTACTCACTTTGATAAAACTGGCAAAATCACAGATACAACCTCTGAAGCCACTATTACCATGATTCATAAAGAGGGGAGATCAGAAACTACAGACCACTTTCCCTCCTAAACTTGGACTGTATAATCTACGCAAAAATCTTGGCATTCAGACTAGAAAGAATTCTTCTATCCCTTATTCACAGTTCACAAACCGGCTTCATCAAACGTAGATATGGCTCAGACAATGTCTGACTTTTCTGCCACGTAATTGAAAAATCTAAATCCTTATCACCACCAAAATTGGCTATGGCCTTGGACACGGAAAAAGCCTTTGATAAGGTCTCTTGGCCTTTCCTTCACACAGCCATGTGCAAATGTAATTTTGGAGAGTCCTTAATCCATCAAATATTTGCATTATATGTCCAACCTTTAGCTTGTGTCAGGGTTAATGGGCTCCTACCAATAAATTAAATTTAGTGCAAGGTACTAGACAAGGCTGTCCCCTATCTCTACCTATTAGCCATTGAGCCCCTTCTCGTCTCCATCAGATCCAAAGCACTCATAAAAGGAATATCTATCGAAAACACTCCTTACAAATTCGCTGCCTCCGCAGACATTCTCATATTTTCACAAGATGCCGAAAGACACTATCCCTGCAGTCTTATCTGAAATAAATTACTAAGCGCAGCTTTCAGGCTACACCCTACACTTTGAAAAGACAGAAGTCTTACCCCTAAATAACCTAAATTTCCTGCTAATCGTGAGCAACACTAAACTACATTGGCAATCCTCACAGATCAAATATCTTGGTATACACTTTCAAAATACCCTAGAAGACACAAATAAAATAAATGAGGAGATTCTCCTAAAGAAAATCAAAAAAACCTTATCTGCCTTGTCACTAAAATTCATGACCTGGTGGGGTCATGTGGAATGTATCAAAATGAGAATAGATCCACAAATAAACTTGTACTTCCATGCTTCCCTTACAACTTTCGAATACCTTCTTCAAAAATATAGATTCTATAATCTCCGAATTCCTCTGGAAAGGGAAGAAGTCTAGACTAGATCAGAGAAATTAAAACTAAACCAACGTTATGGAGGCCTTAATAACCCAAATTTCTTCAAATACCAAATTGCCTTTCTAATCAAACAAGCCATTTGGTGGTTCCAACCTAAAACACTAGATGCACCACTTTGGGTTCACATTGAAGAATTCCTAGTAAAATTATAAGCTCTAATCTCGTTATTAACAATGAAATCTGTCCCATTAAAACACTCTTACTATACTCATGGACACAATAACAGCAATCAGGTCACTGGATAAATTGCTCCCACATAAAGTCCAAAACTCTAATTATGCGTCCCTGTGGAACAACGCAAAAGTAAAGTTGAAGGTGCGCCTCCATCATGGTCATCAAATAATATCTTATTCCTCAAAGACCTAGGCTCACCATCAAAACCTAAAACATTTGCAGAATTACAGATCTCACAAAACCTTGGGAACATTAAATACTATAAATTACCTCAAATTTGAGGTGGCAGTAAGGAAAATTCCCACCCCACACGACTCAGACCTGACTCCCCTTCTCTGCAAACTATTTAAAACACCCTATGCAGCATCTACAAATCCTTGAATTCTTCCAGCACCAGCAAAAGAATCACTTCCAAAATTGAAATTAAATGGTCCAAATCCACTCCCAGTCCCTCACTCCCTGCCTTAGACGATACATTGTGGAAAAATATATGGACACATGCCCTCAAAAACAAAATGTCCCTTACTCTTTCACAATGCAAGTACTGAATAATGAATAGAGCGTACTGGACCCCTGAAAAACTATGCAAATTCGGGCTTACAGACTCAGACATGTGGTGAAACTGCCAAAACTCCCCAAGGATGCTCTACCACATGTTTTTCCAATGTAGAAAACTCCACCATTTCTGGAACGAGATTCAGAAAACCATAAACACAATATTCAACATTGAGATATCCCTGAATCCCTACACAGTTACCTTAGGCCCCTGATCCCATTCTCCCACCACGAAACTGAGTCACTCAGACATGTGTCTCATGGACCTGCTCCTAACATTAGGAATAAAAAACATTTGATGCGAATGAAAATCATTTCAAAACCTCATACCACACCTGGTGGGAATTGGTTTGCTTCACAAGAAGCGCAAACAACATACTTTCTAACAACAAGAATTGTCAGACTTCTCTGAAACTATGGAATAAACTAGATTCATACTTGCAAAAAGTCAAACCTCCTTGATATATAACACTCCCTTGCCCCGAACGGTAGATCTAGACCAACCCACCTCATATGCTTCTAAGGGTCTTAACACAAAATACCCATTCTCTGATCGTTGCCAGTTTTTCACCATTGACATCGCTCTCCTTCTCCTTTTCTATCTCCCTTTCTCCCTCTCTCTCTCCCTGGGGTACCCCTTTTGTTATCCCCTCTCTCTCTCCTCTTCCCCCCCATCCCACACCCTCTTCCCTTGGTGTTTTCCTTACATCCTCAATATCGCTGAACATACATATGTGATTTAGATATATACTAGTCCGATTTTGTCTTGATTTGTGGATGTATGTTTATATCACAAGGATTATCATTGTGACTGTCCGATACCCGTCCCCTCTTACCTCCCCCCTGTCTTTTTGTAGCCCATAAAACCAATAAAATATTTTGAAACGAAAAGCATGGGTAAGATGATAGAGCCTTTAGGGACCCCTGCTTTTGTGAAGTAGCGCTTGGATGAGAAAGTAGCTGGGGGTATGGATGATATTTGTTCTGTTTTGAAGGTAGAATGTGATCCAGTCGAGAGCAGTGTTTGTATTACAGTGTCATGGTCAACTGTGTCAAAGGCTGCTGAGCGGTCCAAGAGAAATAGTGCAGCAACCCTCTTCCGGTCAACTGTGTTCTTAAGGTCATCCCAGATGGCAATGAGGGCGGATTCTGTGCCTCTTCATGGACGGAATTCTGTTTGGAAGTCTGAAAGTATGGAATTATCTTCAATGAATTGTGACATCTGGGCGAATGCTGCTCTTTCTATCAATTTGCCCAGGAAAGGTCCATTTCTGATTGGTCTGTAGTTTTTGGGGTAAAGCGGGTCCAGGTTTGTTTTCTTTAGTAATGGGCATATACATGCCTTTTTTTTAGGTCTTCTGAAAATATTACTGTAGTTAAGGAATTGTTGATGATTCTTCTAACTGGTTTGGCAGCAGAGGTCATCAGAAGATTTTTTTTGAAGATTTGTCGTGGACATAGATCAGAAGGGCTGCCGGTAGGCTTGCTTGCTTTGACTAGATACATGAATTTATTGTGATATATTTGTTGGAAGGAATGCAGAGGCTGGGTTAGCCTACTCTTGGAGGTTTTTTTTGGAAAAGGGTCAGTGCTGGTGGTTTTCCTTTGTTTTACATAGAAGTCCCATGTGTCTGCTTTGGTTGTGTAATGATTTGCCAGTTTGTCTGAATTCTTGAGTAAGGGGATGAGTTCCTTCTAGGCAATTTGGTGAGAATTTCATACAATTATTTATTTGCACATTTAGCATTTTGAATTCTGTCTGAATTGTATTTTTTTTTAGCTTTTTTGATTGCTGGCTTGTATGATCTGTTACGTTTCTGTAGGTGGTTTGTCTTGATTGGCATTTGTTTTGAGCAAGGTGTGTTGCAGCTTTCTAATTTGCTGTTTTATCTCTTAACTCTGCATTTCTCCAAGCTGCTGGTTTTCTTTTGTCCTGTCTTGTTGTCCTTAGTGGCATTAGGATATCAAAAGCTACCTGTAGCCACTCATTGTTTTTGGATGGAATTTATTGTGCCTAGAACTGTATTGGATGTTAGTTGTCTTCCTAAGTGTTCCAAATTGAGTTTGTTCCACGGTCGATAGGTGTATGCATGTAAGGTGGTTTTAGGTGTGTTGCTTTATGTTGTAAAGCACGCAAATGGTGGTCTGACCATGTGACTGTAGTCATCGTTTGAAAGGTAACTAGTTCTGCATTTGGTCAAATGACATCAAGGATGTGTCCACGATGTGTGTGGGTTGTGGACGATCTGATGTAGGTTCAGTGCCTCTAGACCAGCGATGCTTGTTTTTGGATGGCGCATAAAGGGTTGGTCAAACCAAATGATTAGGCCACCAAGAATGCATAGTTTGGAGTGTAGTGTTATCAGGTTTGAAATTGTGTCTGGGAATGTTGCATTGCCAGGTGGTGGTCTGTAAAGGAGCAGGAAGTTACAGGAGGCAGATAGTGCAGGGTTGCATCTGGTGAAGAGGGCCTCACAACCTTGGATGGATACGTCAGCTTTAGTAATATTTAATGTTTGCTTGAATACAACAGCTAGGCCAACTCCTCTTTTGCCAATTCGATTTTGTGTGATAGTTTGATGGCCTAGAGGAACGGCTTCATGCAACATTGGTGCCATGTCATCTCCCAACCATGATTAAGTCATGAAGAGCAAGTCAGGTTGTGTGTCAGTGAGAAGGTCGTAGATGTGATGCTTGCTTTTAGAGCGGGATTGAGCATTTATTAGTAGGCAGTTTAGAGAATGTGTTTTGGTGATTGTGTGACTGTTTTGTAGAAGAGTGAGCAGTATTTTGTGGATTTGTAGCAGGAGTGTCCTTAGTGCTGGTATTAGTTGTATGATGATTGCAGCATTGTATTTCTCGTCCAGCATGCTAAGAAAGCATCTTGTTGGGTCTGCGTGTGTAGGTGGAGAGCGAATTGGCGAGCTGTGTTGTTTTTGTGGAGTAGCCTTGTTGTGCAGTAGATATGGAGATGCGAAGTTGTGAAGAGTGGCATGTTGTTTATTTTGTTTGCGTCTGTTTAGGGTGGAAGGTGTAGGAGTTAGGGGTGGTGGTGCAGCATGTGGGTCATTTTTAAAGGTTCTAAATTGTCCAATAGATGAGAGGCAGTTGAAAGAGTTGCTGAATGTGTGTTAGGTGTGGGGGAAGAGAGACAGTTTGGCAGTAAAGTTGATTTACGGTGTGTATTATTGGTGTAGCCAGGATGGTGGGTGTATATTTCTTGTTTGTGATGGAAAGTATTTTGAGATAGTGTATGGGAGTGAGATTTTGTTGTGCTGGTGTGTGTGTGTGTGTGTGTGTGTGTGTGTGTGTGTGTGTGTGCGTGTGTGTGAGAGTGAGTGTTATGTTTTGATTTTGAGGAGTATGGAGAGGAGATGAGTAGGTCGTTTTCTGAGAAGTATTTGTATGTAAACTATTGTTGGTGAATTGGAAGCTGAATGGCAAAGAGGGTGGTGATGTGTTCTGAAAAGAGTTTATGTGGTGTGTGAGAAGGGATGACAAGAGCTAAGAATTTTTGTGTTAGATTTGATCGTTGGAAGAGGTAATATGTTTCGTAGAGTGGAATGTAAGGGTTGTGCTTTTTTGGTAAAAAGAGGAGTGCTGGTGAATGAAATGATGGAAGGTTGAGTATAGGTTTGGTGGTGAGAGAAAGGGGTCTGTTAGGAGTAAGTAGAGGGTAGAGCTGGTGCTTGGTATGAGCAGGGAGTGTGTGTATGGATGGGATATAGTTACGTATAGCGTGGATTCGGGATGTGTTGGCGATGTGTGGATTTGTTAGTGGTATAGGATAGAGTGGTGTTTTTTTGTGTGAGTGAAGGTGCCATTGTGTGGTAGTTGGGGTAAAAGTTTGTATAAGTGTGGTTTGTGGCGTTTTATGGTGTTTGTTGTGACGATGAAAACTGGTTAGGGTTTGTTTGTAGTAAGAGTAGAATGCATTTGTTGCAAGTGTGTTAATATGTTTGTGGATGTGGATGGGTTAAGGTGGCTGCTGGTGAATGGAAAAACAGGCAGCATACTTGGCCCTAGCCCCAAACCGGCAACTTGCCCTTGTCCACTCTGGCCTTAGCCTCTCAGTCCAGGCTGAGATGCCCTGAACCCAAGCTTCGGCCAATAGGAGCCCCAAGCCCTAGGACCAATAGGAGACCAGGCCTTACAGCCAATCACAGCTTTAGTAGCCAATCAGCCAATCAGAGATTAAACCCTAAGCCTTAGGCCCAATAGAAACCCTAACCCCAGTAACCAATCAAAACAATAGACCTATCCCCCAATCAGAACTCTAAACCTAAAACCTAAGTCGATTACAAACACTACTCCAGGGACCAATCAGAACCCCGGAACTATCAGCCAATCGGAAAACTAATCCTAAACCCAATAGAAACAGATACAGCAGCCAATCAGAGCACAGATGTAACGTCCAATGGCAAACTTATATAAGACGCATGTGACTTCAAGCACAGGTCGATGGCCGGCGGCAGTGAGTAAGCCAATTAAATACTGCTTTTTGCGCACTTTAACAAATCCCTTTTTCTAGCCATAAACAGGGATTACATACATTTTCCAAACAGTTTTAAAACCTTAAAGCAGATTCAGCAGTCTCAAATACACTCTGCTTAGGTCTCTGAGGGTGCAGTTTGCCTTTTTAACTTTTGAAGACTCAAAAAGGGGCTGGGGGACGCTTGGGGGTTGCCCCTGCATGCCTAAGCACAGTACAGGGGAAACTAGGACAGATTTTGAAACAGTCATGGGTTGAAAAACCAGCTGTTTAAAACAGTACCAAATTGACAGAAACCAAGAGTTCAATTCAAACTGTTATGAGAAAAAAACTGCAGTTTTTAACATTTCAGTACCAATTGCACACAGGACAAGAGATTAAATTCAAACAGTCATGGGCAGTTTTAAAGATTAAAAACACAGCGCAAGTCTGTCTTCTTACCACCTTCTCTGTCATTTGTTAACTGGGCTCTGTAGGGCACAGAGAGGCTGAGGCTACAAGATGGAGTCGGCTGTCTTGGGGTGCCCTGCACACAACTTAAGGGATACTGCAGGTGTGGAGGCCTAAGGGTTGCCAATCAAGAAAGGCCCAGGCTGATGTCCGGGGGCAGTGAGCTGCTCCTGATTAACAGATTCTCCTAAGTAAGACTTCTCAGCTTACCTAAATAACCAAGGTAAACTTACCAGCAGGCAGCAATCCAAAGAGCGGACACCTGCAGCACCTTGGCCTATGAGACCATCTCATTCCCCCTCTTCCTGTGTTCCTCTGGGAAGAACTCTAAGAACTCTTCTATTTCGTCCCAGTGGGCAAGGTCATAAAGAGACAGGAGGCCGATGGAATTTGGCAATACGCCATTGGCCGGTGGATTACACAACCACCCTTTTGCTGGCAGCCTCTATGCGCTTCCTCTCTTTCTCCGGGGATGGGGCATCCCCACTGGCCTGGGAGTTGGTCTGCTTACGAGCTGTAGTGACCAGTAGGGAATCAGGTGGGAGGTGGCCACCAATATAAATAGGGTTCTAAGGGAAAGCTTTATATTTTTTAGCTACCCTGGGTGTAATGACCCTGGCTATGACGGGGTCCTTTAAGATGTCACGTGTGGCATAACAGACTCTTAAGCATGGGAAGGTTTCGGGTAGAACGGTGAGTGGAGGAGAGTGTCTCAAAGAGGAAGCTCTCCTCTAAGGGCTCTGTATGAAGGTTCACGTTGTGGAATAGGGCCACTATACACAAGAGGCCCCTGATAGGATGTAGAATTGTCTGGAGGAGAGGAACAGGCAGGGTACAGGCCAGGGTCTGTGTCCCCAGGTAGATATGCATCGTTAAGAGTCCCATGGGTCACCCTGTGGAGGAATGTAATATGCATTATCCCCTGCCCCATGTCCACCCGTGTCAGAATGAGGAGACCCCTGGGGTGAAATATCAGGGGGGCATAAAGGAGAAGCGAGTTGGAAAGGAGAAACCTAAGGAAGAGGGGGAGAGGATGGTTGAGAGAGGGGTAAAGGGCTGGTTAACTTATCCACCTTTTTGCGCTGATTTGCTGGAACTAGAATCTAGAATGTCCAAACCTTTCTCAAAGGACAGCTGGCTTTGGGAACTGGAGCCGCAGTAGACCCTGGAAAGGGGGGGGAGAATCTGGCCTATATGGGGATGAATAACCAGGTATTTCTACATTGCATCGATCTCTTGCAGCTTGTGGAGGATCAGTTCAACAGTGCTGGTACTGACGTCGGAGTTGCTGGTTGATGCCAAAGGTCTCTGTTCTGAGGGCACCTACGGTTTTGGCGCCAAGAGTCTGGTCTGTGCAGAGGCAGATATAGTCGATGCCAGAGGTCAGCTGGGTGCAAGTATCACAGTAGCCAGCATCGATGCAGTCAGCTTCGAGGGCTCCTTAGGCACTGAGCCGAAGGTGTGCAGTGTGTCCTAAATAAGTGGACGGTGCTGACCATCGCCCGAAGGCAATGGTAGTCCTTAGAGGCGGGCTGCTCGACTTGAGAGTAGTGCCAAAGAGGAGAGGTGCCATACTCACAGACTGCACGGCTGGCCCCAGGTCTTCAATTTCGAGCTTGGAACCGGAGCTTTCCCTGGGGGAGAACGCTTCTTCATCTGCAGAAGTAGGTTGTGGAAGATATTTCCCCTCAATGTCCTCGGGACCAAAGAGGTCTGGAATGTCATCACCACTCCTACGTGACATCTCAAGGCAACGAGCTTGATGGTGACGGAAATTCTTTTTGGACTGAAATGAATGGCAGGCGGCCTTGTTGTGCTCAGGTGAGAGGCCCAAATTACAGACCTGATGGAGGTCCCTCCGAGGGTATTTTGTGTGGCATCAAGGACAGTATTTGAATGGTGTTCATTCCATCACCGTCGAGGCACAGTGGAAAGATGCAGTCGAGATGGAGGTAGGCTCCGAAGGGCAAGGCCCACGCGAGACCACTGTCGATCCGAAACCCAGCTCGAGCGAAGTAGCAACCGTTGACCCAGCGAGAAGAAAAGGGTGACGCAACCCAAGAATAATACAGATGGAGGAGAGGAATCAGTGTAGACCGAATAGAGCACCGGGACGATGACGATCCAGAGCGCGGAAGTACAAGTCCGAGCCAGACGGCAGAATGAAAACAATCTAACAATGAAGTCGATGACCACAAGCATTACCAGCAAGAGGAGGAGTCACACTACATCGTAAATCGAAAGGCTTCTTCAAAGAAAAACAACTTGCATAGATCCAGGCCCAACACTAGATGGCAGGAGTATGCACAACATGTGTATCTACAGCCACAAATGCCTCGAACATTATGTAACAGAGCATCAGTATCTAGAGGAACTTGGTTTTCTCTGAATAGCTGTATACAGATTGAACAGCGTATGCAGTAGAGGTTACCCTTTTTACTGTGGTTGTAAGCCAAATGTGAACTCGGCTACTCATGAAGTGTATGGTATAGAGTTAATGTTGCATGTAGCAGAATTTTGTTTTACGTATACGGATTGTATGTATGGTAGCATTAATGATGCTTTATATTAATCCATACTATTTTGCACTTGATTTCATAGTTCTAATGACATCCGCTTATAGAGTAATGTGTATAAAAGAAGCTTGGATGATGTCATCAGTAATGTCATAAATGATGTCATGAATGATGCAATACGTGAGGTCATAAGCAGTGCATGGCGGGGAAGCAAGTTATAGTTAGCTCTTCTAACTATAACCGGTGAATTTCTGTGCTTTAAAACGTTAATGTCACTGGCAAATTCACCCAACTATAAAGAAATGGTTACTTATCAGTAGGAAAAAAGAATCTGAAGAAGGCTACCATGCACAAGTACTTTCGGGGCACCGTCTGACGTCACACAAGGGATGGACCTAGCACCAAATGGTGGTCGGGGACGCCCCAAACGAAAATAAATGGATAAAACAAAGAATTCCACTAGATGGCGGAATGATGCACAGCATGTGAATCCAGAAAAGGATTCATGCTGCACAACATTACTTTAACCTTTGCTTTTTTCAGTGAATTTCTAGCATTTTTTTTTTTTTTTAACGAGAATATTTTATTACCATACATAAAGCCAACCCATCACCACGGAAAGCAGGGGGCTGTCCGCAGGCCCTCCAGCAAACCCTCCACAGGCAGCCAAACTAAAACTGCGCACGGCCATTAGCTGTGCACAGCAAGCGGATGGCAACAGGGCCTGGCCAACCCACCGGGAGCCAGCACTGTTGCATACTGCTAACGTGGAAGGGGCGAGGCCAAACGGGGGGAGCTTGCAGGTGATTTGATGCCTTTTCATATTCAGCAGCAATTAAAAGGGAGAACCATAGACTCTGCTCTCAGACCAAGAGAAGACAGGAAAAAACCAAGTCGTCTTGGTCAGACACTACAGAAGAAATTGCGCTCCAATTAATTAACAATTAATTCAGCTCCATCATTGATTTCAGATTGTTTTTCATCATCCAACTGTAGAGAAAGCACACTGTCCATCAGCCTGGAAAATGGCGGGAACGTAGTTGCTTACTACTAAAGTGGAAGTGGAGTCTCCAAAAGGGTGGAGCTTGTTGGCAATTTGACACCTTTGCATACTCAGCAGCAATTAAAAAGGGAGAACTGTGGCTCTGCTGTCAGACCAAGAGACGATAAGAAAGAACCAACTTGTCTTGGACAGTCACTACAGAAGAGATTGTGCTCCAATAAATTAACATTGGGGTCACCACCATCTAGGTTTCAGAAAGTTTTTCAGCCCACAATTGTAAAGATAACACACTGTTCATCATTAAAAGGGGAATGGGGGCCGCCTTCCTAGCCTCATTAGGCCTTGGGGACACCATCACCCAGGGCCATATTTATTTTTCTTCCAAAGGAAAGGGGGGCTGCGCTGACTCCCCCGAGCCATTTTGGCCCTGGGGACACCTTCTTCGTGCCCAATCTGTTAATTTAAGGAGGGTGGGAGGTGCGCATGGTCCCCTCCCAGAGTCTTAAATGGCCCTGGTGACCACTATCCCCAGGGCAATTTCTTTTTTTTTTTGTAAGGGGCCTCTATCTGAAATAGATGGGTGCCCAGGTCCCCACCCGGGGCACCAACAACACATTGGGGGCTGCAGGGGGAGCCCTAGGGCTCCCTCGGCCCCAGCCGGATCCCCACATGCTGCGGGAGCTGGAACTGCTCCCGCCCGCAAGGAGCACCTCTTAATGCTGCTCCCTGTGGGTGGGAGCGATATCTTGATCTGATTCACTGCCCGCATCAGTGCGGGCATAGAAACAGATCAAAAGTCTGCTTCCAGCTAGCGGGAGCACTTTTAAAGCTTCTGCCAGCGGGGAGCAGACTGTGTTTGCTCCAGTTTGGTGGGAGTTTAAAAAATGCTCTTGCCAAGTAGGAGAAAACCCAAGGTTCCCTGCCTATGCCAGTGTGGACAGAGAAACTGTTCTGTCCCATGGTGGGCTCGCTGGGACACAAAGTGAGCCAGCCCTGTGGGGATGGGTGGGGGCCCTACTGTCACCCTCCCCATAGAAAATACAGTGGGTCCCAGGGGATGGGGTACCTGGGGCTGAATACGGCTCAGAGAGTTTGCCTCCAACTCTTAAGTGGAGGGGGCTGGGTGACCCCCACAAAAGAAGGTTGGGTGAGGGTGAACTAGGGGTGAAAGGTAAGGAAGGAGCGAGGGTGTAACAACACAAGTGGAAAGGAGAGACAGGGAGGGGGCAGTCACCCGAACAAGAAATGTAAAACATTTATAATACAAATTTGTTGAAATTGTCATAGGTAATAATGACAGACACATTACCTCGACAATTTCGACACAACAATAATGTAGTTGCCATTTATAAAATAGAGTTAATTGCATACATTCCATGGTTGCCCCGCTTCCCATAATTATGTGCTGTCTAGCCTCATTGTTTATTAACACGGAATAAATAACAATAGCTTTCATTATGTTCAGGTGAATTTCATGATCGTGATATACAGAATCAAAGAAACGTGAACACAATACAATTAAGTGCTTACCCATGTTCCTTTTTCAAGGCATCAACAATCATCAGCAGTTCACTAATTTGTGTCTTGAGGTCTTCCACTACGCTCTTGCTGTCATCTCCGTCTGCCTTGACTCGGAATTCATCGACAGAATTAAACAAGTTTGCCTTTGGTGTGGTCGATACAGGTGTTGTAGATGGTGGAAACAATCGTACAGGAGTGGTAAATGAAGACGCAGAGGACGACAAAGAATGCGTAGATGATGGCAAAGAATGCGTGGATGTGGGCAACAAAGGCGTAGACGTGGGCAACAAAGGCGTAGACGAGGGCAACAAAGGCGTAGACGAGGGCAACAAAGGCGTAGACGAGGGCAACAAAGGCATAGACGAGGGCAACAAAGGCGTAGACGAGGGCAACAAAGGCGTAGGCTGTGGTAATGTTGGAGTAGACTGAGGCAATGAAGGCTAGAAAAAAAATACAAAATTGTTAGATCACTTTAATAATTTCACCAGAATAGATTTGTACTAGAAAATAATTCACAAAATCTGTAGGCTGAACCCTAGCATTACGTTTTCTGAAATACTCAGAATGCAGCCCAAGCTTTGGGATCTCTAGAACTTTGTCAAACATACTAGCATGAAACAGAGGACCTAGTTGACTGTACAAGGCAGTAGCCAGAACATTAAAATATACCCCACTTTGAACCAAAGCTCTGATGGAACCAAAAAAGCGAAAGAAGTGAGCATGACCCCATGCAGAAGAGCTCCCTTGTCTCTTCCTTCCAAGCATTTATCCATGTCTCCTTTCACACTCCCATCCACCCGCTGATATCCATCATTTCGCCTTTACATCATAACATCAATTCATTCTTCCATCCAATCTTTCACCATTTCATCCATTCACCCTTCCTTTCTCACATCGACCCTTTCACCAATGCTTTCAATCATCCATCCATCCTTTCATCCACCCACGCATCCTTTGAGCCATCCACCCTTTCACCAGTGCTTTCACTTGCCCACACATCCCTTTACCCATCATTTCACGCACCCATGCATCCATTCTCTCACCGTTTCACCCATGCATTCTTTCATTCATTCATACACCAACCCATGATCCTTTCACCCATTCAGCCACCAACGCATCCTTTCACCCATTCATCCTTTCATCCATTTCACCCATCCTTTCACTCACGCTTCCTTTCCCCCAGCCACCCTTTCACCAATCCTTTTGCTCATCCACACAGCTTCGCTCATCCACATAGCTTCACTCATCCACCCTTTCACCCACACATGCATCCTTTCAGTCATCCACCCAACATCTCACCCACCCTCCCTTTCACTCATGCATTCTTTAAAGGATCCACTAATGCACCCATCCCACCCCTTCACCCACACAGGAATTCTTTGACCCATCCTTTCTCCCAACCACAAATCCTCTCACCCATCCTCTCACCCACCCACATACTTTCATTCACCCATTCTTTTACTCACTCATGCACATCCTTTTACTCATCCACCCTTACACCCATCTTTTCATGCATCCACCCTTTCACCCATCCTTTCACTCACCACTCAGCCACCCTTTCACCCATCCACCCATCTTTTCAGCCACCTATGCATTCCTTCATTCACCAACCCTTTCACCCACCCATGCATCTTTTTACCCACACACCTTCACCCATCCTTTCACTTATCCATGCATCTTTTCACCCATCCACCCTTTCACCCAGCCTTCAACACATCCTTTCTCCCATGCTTTCACTCACACATGCATCCCTTTACCCACCTACTCATCCACCCATCCTTTCACTCATCTCCCCTTTCACCCACGCATCCTTTCACCCATCCATCCGTACACCCAACTTTTCACGCATCCACCCTTTCACCCATTCTTTTACTCACTCAGCCACCCTTATACCCATCCTTTCCCCAACTTACAAATCCTTTTACGCATCCACCCATCTTTTTAGCCACCTATGTATTCTTTCATTCACCAACCCTTTCACCCACCCATGCATCCTTTTACCCAACACCCTTTCACCCACACATGCATCCTTTCAACTAGCCTTTTTCCCATGCTTTTACCCACCCATGCATTCTTTCACTCATCCTTCCTTTCAACCTTCCATCCTTCTTTCCCTTTTCAATCAATCTTTCTTTGGTTAATTATAAGCTTTTGCAGCTGCAGACAGTGGCCCATAAAACCCCACACCAGCTGAAGCGGTTCACAACACCCCTGGGACTGTAATCCATGAACTCGCATTAGAAGGGGAAGTGGATATTGGGCAACAAGGCCTGTGAGACTGAAAGGCGTATGTGTAATAGGATCAAACCTTTTTCCACCATGAATAGACACAAAAGAACATGCACTAAGAACATACTTTTATGGCTTTTAATAAAATCAAAGTCCAATCCTAGTGAAAAAAGTGTACAGTTGTTACTATAGAAGCAAGCAGAAAGGTGGCAATAATAGTACCCAACAGAATATTAAAAAAAAGTCAAGATTGCAACAATAATCCAGGTTATCCCTGCATCTGTACTCCAACTCATTTTTCTTGCTTTTAACTAAGCTAATCTCAGCACCACAAATAGCCTGTTTGAAGTTCTTAGGTGGGCTTGCCCCTCACCCGCATACCTTAGAGTTACTGCTCTTGTATGCGGACAGCTCTTGTGTCCCCAGACAAGCCGATAAGGTGGCCTTCGAAAAGGAAGAGACGTTCACAGATCCTGTCTGTTAAGCCCCTCCGCTCTGGTCCCTGGAAACAAAGATTTCTCCCTGCCTAACCTTTGTGACATGAAGGTTAAATACTCCTTTCAGTTTTGTTGAAGGTTATCAGAATCAATATTCAATATATGAGCCTTAATGCACTTTCACCTACTTATGCTTCCATAAAAGGTAGTTGACTGTTTAAATTACATGTATCAATGATTATTGAAGCACTTAAAGAAAATATTAAACATGAAATATTGTTTAATGTTAGCAAAAACAATTGTCTAACGCTTGAAACAATGAGCAAACGCATTGCTCTGAAACATGCAAGCTAAGTTATTGACTTGTAGTAAAACAAATATTAAACAATATTTAGTGCTATACAATCCATGAATATACAAAATGCAATGGGGAGTACCTAAATAAGATAAACATGATCTCTAAAGCTCCTAGTTCTTACAAGGAACTGATATTTCATGCATTTCCTTTGTGGGGAGACTAATCTCTTTACTTCAGCAGACCCAACTGTAATCAGCTCGGAGATCAGGTAGGATTAGAAAATGAACTACAAGTGAGCAAGATGGTGTCAGTTTGATTCCTCGTCACTCAGCCGCGCATGCCGTGCATTTCGACAATCGGCCATGCGGACTGATCTAAGATGTCGAGGTTGAAGGAAAGCGGGACGAGAGTGCAGCTGCTCCGCTCTTCAGCCCAAAGAAGTCTGGAATTTGTCTGCTATTTTGGAAGAGACGTCGTGCTGGGAGAAACGATACTTTGTTTCATCTGCCTTCTGATTATCTGCAACATTGTGTCACCGATCCTAGCGCTCCTTCTGGGATCTCCGCTTTTGAGTCAGAGAGAGAGCAGAACACAAGCATTACAGCTCTGCTCTCAAACCCGGGGAAATACAAGAAGAGGAAGACTCGACGCGCTAGGAAGAGCGCTTTATTTTTTTTGCCACCTTCTGTTACTGTGCCACTCGGCTCCCTCGGTGCTCACTCCAGGATTGAACAACAGAAAACTACATCTGAAGCGGCAAATGTCGTCTAGGGGCCCCAGAGCTGTGAAAACCAACAAACCAAGGGTCCCCCAGCCCACGCCAAATAACATTACTCCAGGGGAGGCTGCTGCACCGGACAGTCTAATAAAAGGTAAAAGGGAAGCTAGCTGTTTAAAACGGGTTACAGGAAAAACCGGAGGTGGTGGGGGCATCCGGGGGGCTAAGGAGGGCTCTCAACCAACAATTGCAGAAATGCTTGCAGGACTTAAGACACTATCTATTAATCCGGACGCTGCTCTGAATGACGCCCCAACCCCCACACCCCCCGCAACACTCGAACTAGACCACCTGCTTGCAGACGTAGGGGAGCACCTGAACCCTGGAGCTAACCCGGGGGAGTCTCAAGAAAGTGGCATTCTTTTTCAAAGGGAGGTATCTCTCAGTGAGCAATCTATAGACCAAAGTAGAGGGCCTAGTGACTTTGGAAAAGGTACCTGTCGATTTAACAACTCCTGCACCGCCTCCTGAAGATGCTGCTACCCCCTTAGACTCTAACTACTAGGATGATGGCCGTAAGCGAAACTGGGCTAAACCACCTTGCAAAAGGTATTACTGATTATATCCTCAGAGCTGAACCTAATTCTGGCCTTAGAGCCCCATGGACTCCAGAGGTTAGTGGTGAACATTTCTACTCGGTCTCAGATGGCTCTTTATCCACCTCTGACGGAGAACCAATCAGTTCTAGCTCTAGCGAAGACATTAGTATTGACCTCTCTAAAAATACAGGGATGGTACAACGTCAGGTAAAGAATAGAAATCCCACTAAAAGACGGAGCCAGCTCAAATGGGACTATTCAGATTCGCAAATGTCTTATCCCCCATGTGAAGCAGATACCTATCTGGGAAAACGCTAAATCTGCAATCGCAACCGAACCTACGACAGAACCCTCCTTATCTTCAATCTTGGCCTCTATCAAGGATTTTCAAGAAGAGGTTCGCTCCGACAATCGAGCCGCTAAGGGGCAGCCAAAAAGCTACAGGGGGGCTTGCGAAAATTAAACAAACTATGTACTGACATAAGCGACCGGGTCTGCATGGTTGAAGGTCGTACAGAGAGCCTAGAAATAGAGGTTACCACTTTAAAGAACCAGGGGTCGGCTCATGAGGCATGTCTAGCAGATGTTAGGATGAAAATGGAGGAACAAGAAAATCGACAGCGTAGGAACAATCTCCGACTGCTAGGCATTCCGGAAGGAGCTGAAGGTGATGACCCAAGGCGCTACATCGTACAACTACTACGCGAAACCTTCCCGACTCAAACGAACTGGAACTGGGACTATGAAATCCAGCGAGCACACCGATTCCCCTTTAACATCAAGCCGAATAGAAGTGGCAGCAACCCTTCCGATGGGAAACCTAGGGCTTTTCTAGTGTTCTTTGGGAACTTCCTCCTTAGACAATTTGTGTATGATCAGGCCCGCCCGAATTCTTGAAAAGGGGCTAACGGGGTGATGTTTTTTGCCAAACCTGACTTCTGCCATACTACGGTAGAGCGCAGGTGGCACTTGCGCCAATTAATCACCCCATTCCAACAGTTAGGCGCCCAAGTCTTTTTAATTAATCCTGCCAGACTGAAAATTAATTTGAATGGGTCAACACAAATTTTTATGTCTGAGATCAAGGCAGGGGAGTACCTGGGGGAGATCAAGGCGAAAAAGAAGGATATTAAATAAAAGTCTAGAGGGGGGAAAAAAATATTTGGAAAAAAAAAAAAAACGTAAGCGATAGGTCAGGAAAACCAACTCTAGCAATAAGGTGATGTAATTTGATTATTTCTGTGAATTTGGGCGACTTGTCCCTTGAGGCTTATAAAATTTGAGGAACAAGGCCGATAATGCCTTCCGTTTAATTTAGGGCGTAGGCTAGCGGCGATGCATCCCAACTGATAACCTTCATTCAGGGTTTCCCTGATTGCTCCAATTGTGGGGGGGCGAGGGGAGTAAGGGGGGTCACGAATGGATGGTGGTGAGGTTCATGACACTGGTAAATTTGATATTGGCTAATGAAAACAAAACAAAAAAAGAAGGGTAAATAACCAAACGAAAGGAAAATGGGAAAGGGGAAAAAAATGTGCAAATAAGTAAAAAATTTGTATATTGTGGGATACACCAAATGCATGATGGCACAGGATATATATCAAAGAGAAAAGCAGTTAAAAAATGTCAAATAATATGAATAATCAATGTTCCTTAAAAATTGTGTCTGCTAACATTTGTGGCCTAAATGATGCCTCGAAAAGGCAGAGAGTAGCTCAGGGTCTACGTTTTTTTGGAGCTGAACTTATCGTCCTACAAGAAACACATGTGGAAGTATCCTAGAAGCATTTACTAAACACACTGGGGTATAGGGTCATCGGAGGAACCTTCCAGGGGGCAAAAACAAGAGGAGTTGGCGTGTTGGTTCAAAATAGACACCCATTGACCTCCAATAGGGTCAAATCTGATCCTCTGGGTAGGTGGGTTATCGCAGAATGTCATCTCCCCCCTAATTCGCCCTTTACACTTTGCTCCATATACGGGAGTAACACGGATGATCCTGGGATCATTAACTGGATCTCGGGAGAACTTGCCCATTGGCCTTTACCACTGGTAATCTCTGGGTATCTAAATGTCAATTTGCCCAGCAACTGGAAGGCAACCGATCATTTGCCCTATACAGGCAGGAAGCCCAAAGTCTATCAGGCCCTACTTAACTTAATACAAACACATGGGCTTAGTGACGTCTGGGCCAATTTAAAGTCCACTCAACCGGGGTGCACATATTTTTCAGCCCCACACCTCTCACTTGCTAGACTAGATTATTTTCTTGTGTCTACATCAATACTTCAAAACTGCTCTATTGAGATGGCCCCACGATTTATGTTGGATCACAATCCTCTTATTCTAAATATCAATGGGTTAGGGCTTAAGAAGGAAACCTCGAATTGGAGTTTTGAGAAAGCCTTATTGTTTGATGAGGCTTACCGCTTACATATGCAGGGGTGGATCAAAGTTTTTGGAAATTAATTTAGGATTAGCAACAGTGAGAACTGTATGGGACGCAATGAAGGCGGGCATTCGGGGCGAGACCTTGCGGTATTCCATAAGACAGAACAAAAAAGACTAAGCACAGCTAGCAAGGGCACATGACAAGATGAAAAAAGCAGAGGAAAAACGAATCTTAGCAGTCAATCTAGGGGCCGAAATTGAAAATGCTCAGTTAGACGTAATAACTAGTAAGGCAGAAATAGGGTCCATATTTGCTGAGAAAACTGCCAGGAAATGGGCTTCTACTAGGGAAAAAATATACGAATGTGGTGATAACATCGGCCATCAACTAGCTCTCAGAATTAGACAACAGGTATCTGCTAGCGAAATTCAGTCAATTCAGCTTAGCTCTGGTGAGATCACAAAAGATGCAAGTAAGATCCGTAATGCATTTTGTGATTTTTACCAGAATCTCTATTCAGAAGATAACATAGGGACATCAAAACAGAGAGGATGAGAGTCTGGAATATCTAGACCAGATTACCCTGGCGGCACTTAGTCCTGATGACTACGAACAACATGAGGAACCTCCCGGATGGGAAGAGATAGCTAAAGCCCTAGGAAGTCTTCCGGATGGGAAAGCGACAGGTGCAGACCATATACCAGTGGAGTTTTATAAAATATTTGCCCCTCAGATTAAAACATCCTTATTACACTGGTAGAGTCTATCTTTAGTGGGGCACCCCCCCCCCCACAGACTCATGGTCTAATGCCAAGATAGTGATATTTCCAAAAAAAGATAAATCTCCTCTAGAAATGGGATCATATCGACCAATCACCCTAATTAATTGCGACTCCAAAATATATGCCAAAGTATTTGCTTCAAGATTATCATTGAGAATAGAGTCTCTGGTTTTGCAGTGGCAAATTGGGTTTATCCCTAAAAAGAGTACGACTGAACATATTCGCAGAGCTATTACCCTATTGGATGCTGCTCAAGTAACAGGAGACCCGATCTCATTAATTCTACTTGACGCTGAGAAAGCGTTTGATCGGGTCTCCTGGTCATTCCTTTGGGCTGTCATGAGGAAAATGTGCTTTGGACCGAAAGCAATACAAGCCATACAAGCTCTCTATAGTAACCCCACTGCTAATGTATTAGTTAATGGTACTCTGACGGAGCAGATTAAAATCTCACGGGGGACCCGCCAAGGTTGTCCGTGCTCACCTCTGCTCTTCGCTCTTTATATAGACCCCTTTATAAAGGCTATTGAAAACAATCAAACAATTCGAGCGGTGAGCAGATTTGGGCTAGACACTAAAATCATGGCTTACGCCGATGACCTGGCGGTGGTTACCCCTGATCCTGTGAGCGCCATTAATGCTTTAGAACTAGAGGCCAAAAAGTTCGGAAAAGTATCAGGATATGCCCTTAACCAAGGTAAAACCCAGATTATTAAAAATAATCAAATTGGCTGGGCAGATGCCCGGGTGGTACAGTCTGCGAAATATCTGGGGGTCACTTTAACGGCTGATACCGACTTAATAGTAGAGAAAAATCTGACCCCGTTAGCTACTGAAACCAAACGGGCACTTAAACGGCTAAATAACTTGCATCTTACCATTGTAGGGAGATGCAATGTCATTAAAATGACTTATTTCCCTAAACTGCTCTATTTTTTTTTAGAGCTATCCCTTTGGAGATGAGTAAAATAATGCTACAGAAATTCGATCATATTTTCTCTCAATTTATCTGGGCATATTCCCGGCCAAGGCGAGCGTTTAAACTGCTTTCTCTTCCTCGAGAGAGGGGCGGCTGGGCATTACCAAATTTGAGATATTATTATTGGGCTGCAGCTATGCAATACAGCGCAGAGCTACTACAAGAACATTTACATGCCCCAGATATAGGCCTACCACCAACCTATCAACTGCTCCTGGGGGAAGAGACCCGTGGATGCCTTTGGAAGCAGCTTTCCTTTGGCTATTACAAACGGGTAAGATTTAAGACCTTAATGAATGCCTATAAAATCTTCTCCAATATACGGAAAACTTTTGGGCTGGGTAATTTAAATTACTACACCCCTCTTAACAACAACCCCAATTTACCATCGATATTCGACGCTTCCTATATACCTGAATGGCTTCGAGCAGGTATATTGAAAATGGGAGACTTGATAACTATTGATGGTATTAAATCCTTTTGCTCTTTGAAAACTAAATTTCAATTGGGAGAATATCAGTCTTTTAAATATATGGCTATAAGAGACTTTCTATCCCGCAAGACCGGGGGAACAGCTGGCTTTTCTAGAGTAGACCTCATTGATAAATTACAAAACTCCACCCTGCCCAGAATTGGATACATATATACTAAATTAGTCAGTTTGATGCCTGATGATATGCTTGCCACTGCCAATAAATGGCAAAGAAAGCTAAATATCCCTTTTAACACATTTAACCAGGCTGTGCAATCAGCCAGGAGTGACTTGCTATCAGCTAAACTGCAGGCACAATTTTTTAAGACCGCCTTTTTTCTATATATTACACCGGGCAGAGTTGCGAAATGGGGAACGGGGGCAGGAACACTCCGTCCCAGGTGTGCAGAGTTTAGCGCGGACTCGATCCATATGTTCGCTACTTGTCCCCAACTTACCCCTCTATTGGGTCAGATAGGACTTTACTAAAGAAGTCTTCTATCACAGGAAATTCAACTAACACCCCCAACAGTTTTATTAGGCATGCAAGACAAAGTCAGTAGAAAGAACGGAGGCGCACTTATGTTTGTAGCTATGACCATTCTGCGTCTCTGCATATCTTCATCATTGAAAGACCCTAACCCTCCATTATTTTCCTGCTGATTAGCTCGATTGATCTCTACTCGTAAATTGGAAAAGGCTATATTCTCCAAAATGGGCAATAGGGGAAAAAAAAAAAAAAGGGTCTTGCTATCTGGCAACCGTTATCCGCTTGGCTTAGATAGATAGACTCAATAGGGGCTTTCGCCATTCAAATAGTTCTTGTTCTTTTGAGGGATATTCTGAGGGACACTTAGTGTACCCACAATAACGCTCGATACCGCTCGATTTTAGCTGAGACTTTTTCGTATCCACACTGTTGACGCCATAAATAAGCGCTAAACGTTATGAGTTATATTGTATCGGTATGTCTACTTTTATCAGCCATTCTTTCTTTCTTTCTGTCTACTTTTCTTTTTTCCTCCGCGTCTTTTTTCTTTCTTTTTTCCTTTATTCACTGTTTTCTCGATTCTCGATACATTAGACATTGAATACCTGTAATAGGTTACTCACCAACCAATGCCTATCTTGATGTTTTAAGTGTCGGTGGAGGGAGGCACGTGATTGAAAAGGTTTCTTATCTTTGTATTTATCTTTTGTACTCTCAATAAATAAAAAAAAAAAAAAAAAGAAATAATGAACTACAATGGCTTGATTTCACGCATTTTCCGTGCAAACTCCACCAAGAACAGAGAAGGCACATCAATAATTGGTATAATTTTCGAAAGCTTGAGCACAAAAGTGATAATTTAATTTCTAGATTACGATTTGTGGAAATGAACACAGTAAAAATATTTACATTTACAAAAGGAGTGTATTTTGTGCTGAGAAGCAGAAAATGTGTTTTTATATTATAAAAATCAGTTCATAACACTGTTGTACTCAAATGAAAAACAATAAGGCTCTTAATGTCAAATCAATTGATTCACTTATATTAGAAAACAAACTACATTTCAGTAAAATTACAATTGTTTGAAAATCAAAATAAAACAAAATATATATTACTTTGAAAGAATACAAGAACAATGCTGCTCTGTGTTGAACACTTCAAAATTCAAATCCATGCATCTCAAGCTTGGTTTTGAGGAAATTTCACACACACATTATGACTTTCCTCTGTTCATACTGGTCACCTTCCAATCAATACTTTCACATCAATCTGTGCCAACCTGTGAACAAAGGTTCAAGGTGTCTAGTGGCCATTTCCATTCCCAAAAGCAATTTGGGCCACCCATTCACAATATGCCCTGTGATTCCCCCTCCCCCATAGGTCTGAACTCTGAAAAGGTTTAACCACTTCTGTGGTACAATGTAGATAGGTGTATCCCAGAAGACGCTGAATACTATGCCCACCATGGGATCCACCCGGAATCTGTTGTGGGTGATGGCAGTCTGGGAACTCACCGAGTGGCTTGTCCTCTTTTCTTGGTTTCTGTTCTCCTTTAGTTACTTAGCCTCCTCCTCTCTTCAGTGCTCTATAAGCTCTCCTATATTGTTGAATGTCGGTCGAATTCTGAGTCTGACCTTACATAGAGGATGTGTATGTTGCATTGACGAGAACTCTTTGAAACTATAAATAACTATTCTGGTTTTTGTGCTTTGCTATGCACTGTAGATCATCATGAGGATAATGATGCATCTAAATGACGATGGTCACTTCTTGTATGTACGCTACATGCAGAACCCAATAAAGAAATGCTAATACAGAAGAACATGTTTTACGTCATTGAAGCTATTTTTCACAGAACTTTTTTTTGTTAAACCATTTTATTGCTTTTGTAAACTTATTTAATGCAAGACCAAAATATTTGATTACATTCCCATACTGCCCATACATTTAATCAGTTGGACAAGTTACTTATCTTCGGTAGCGCCTTATCTGGTAGAGACAGGATCTAGCTGCAGATTTTTATCTTAAAACCCTCCCCAGGAGCCAGACTGGATCTGGAAATTTTTTCAGCAGTACCTCTGCATGTCAATAGAGGGCACCGAGCGACTCCGTAGTGATGTCATCGAATGTGACATCAACAGAGCCCATAAAAGCCCTCCCCAGATGTTTCTTTTGTGACTAATTTCGTGCCAACACCACGGAGCCACTTAGAAAAACAGTCTCTAGAAACAGTGCCAAAAGAACAAGTTACTTACCTTCGGTAACGATCTATCTGTAAGAGACATATATTAGTTATAGATTCCTTACCTTAGAATTACCCCCAGGCGTCAGACTGGATCCGGAGAATTTTTCTTCAGCAGTACCCCTGCGCGTCGGTAGGTGGCGTCGGTCGACTCTGCGTTTGTCGTTGGCGTCGTGATCGCCGGAATGACGTCACGGTATCTACTAGACGCCACTCCTGCGCTCTGACGTCAGTTCTTTACACGACATTCCACGCCAGAAGCGCAGCGCCATGAAAGACACTGATCACTGGTGCACAAAACTAGGGCCCTGAATGGGAGTCCCTTTCTCTAGAAGTCAGTTCATAGAACGGGGAGGATGTGTGGGGCGGTAAGGAATCTATGACTAATAGATGTCTCTTACAGATATATCGCTACCGAAGGTAAGTAACTTGTTCATCTGAAAGAGACTATTAGTTATAGATTCCTTACGCTAGAATAGATACCCCAGCAATACCAACCCCGGAGGTGGGTCTGCGAACCAAGTTCACACCAGAATGTCCTGGAGAACTGAACGGCCAAAGAAGCCGTCTCTCCGAACTTGGCTATTCAGGAACTAATGTTTAGTGAACGTGTGCAATGATGCCCACAAGGCTGCCTGGCAGAGGTCATTGAGGGGGGACTCAACGTCCCAAAGCAGTAGTGGCTGCCGTCGCCCTGGTGGAATGCGCCCGCAACCCTATTGGAGGTTCCTTTTTCGCCAAGGAATAACACATTTTAATGCAAAGAACGACCCATCGAGAGATGGTTCGTTTTTGCACGGCCCGACCTTTCTTGGTGCCCACATAGCCAACTAAGAGCTGATCATCCACCCGGAATTGTTTTGTGCGATCCAGATAAAATGAGAGCGCACGTTTTGGATCCAGACGGTGGAGCCTCTCCTCCTCTTCAGCAGGATGTGGGGCGGGAAGAAGGTGGGCAAAGTGATGGTCTCTCCTATGTGGAAAGAGGTAACCACTTCAGGAAGAAAAAAAGGTCTAGTTCGAATGAAAAACTTGTCCGGATGAACAGCAACGAAAGGAGGTTTAGAAGAAAGAGCCTAAAGCTCACTCACCCTGCGAGCAGAGGTGATGGCAACCAGAAAAGCCGTCTTTAAGGTCAAGAGTCTGAGTGGACAATTATGTAGCGGCTCGAAAGGAGCGCACATAAGTTAAGTCAGAACAAGGTTCAAGTCCCACTGGGGCATTATGAAAGGAATAGGAGGAAACAGGTGAGTAATGCCCTTAAGGAAACGATTTACAATAGGGGACTTGAAAAGAGAAGGCTGATCAGGAAGGTGAAGAAAGGCCGAAAATAGCCCTTAAGGGTGCCCAGAGCAGAGCCCTGCTGCACCAAAGAAAGCAGGAAGAGGAGAACCTCAGAAAGGGGATCCACAGCTTTTGCTGCACACCATGTCACAAATTAGTTCCATCTACAGGCGTATACTGTTTTAGTAGAGGGACACCTGGCTGCCAAGATAACATTACAGACTTCAGGAGGAAGGTCGAAGGCTGTCAACTGTCGCCGCTCAATCTCCACGCAAGGAGGTGGAGGCTGGACAGGTACGGGTGGAGGACCGTCCCCTGCTGCTGCGACAGAAGATCCTCTCTAAGAGGCAGTCTGATCGGAGGATCAATGGCCATGTTGAGCAGCTCGGGATACCAGACCCTTCGTGCCCAATCCGGAGAAACAAGAATGACTTGGGGCCCGGTCGCGCTTGATCTTCTTCAGCACTCTGGGCAGAAGTGGTATAGGCGGAAAGGCGTATAGATGACCGCAACTCCACTCACGATGAAAAGCGTCGCCTAGCGAGTGCCGCCTTGGAAATTCCAACGCGCAGAATTGCTGACATTGCGCGTTCTCTTCGGTGGCGAATTGATCTAACCAAGGCTCTCCCCACTGCTGAAAGAGACCTTGCACCCCCTCTGAGTGAAGACGCCATTCGTGATCCATCATGCACCTGCGGCTGAGTTCGTCCGACCTGGCGTTCAGTGAACCTCCCAGGTGTTGAACCACCAGGTATACACCCTGATGTTCCAGCCATGTCCAGAGGCGGAGGGCCTCTTGACACAGGGTCCAAGACCCCACCCCGCCTTGTTTGTTGCAGTACCACATGGTGGTGGTGTTGTCCGTGAACACCTGCACTACTCTTTCCCGTACAGAGGGAAGGAATGCTTTGAGTGCAAGACGGATCGCCCGAAGCTCCAGAAGTGATGTGGAGCCCGGACTCCGCCGGAAACCAGATTCCTCTGATCTCCACCTCTCCCATGTGGCTACCCCATCCCAGAAGGGATGCGTGTGTCACCACTGTATGATCTGGTTGGGGAAGGGAGGGGGATCTGCCGTTGACCCAATCCTGGTTCGTGAGCCACTACTGCAAATGTCGTGCAGTGCCCTCCGAGATCTGTACGTAATCGGACAGATTCCACTGATGCTGCGCCCACTGGAACTTCAGGTCCCACTGCAGAGCCCGCATATGCCACCTGGCATGATCGAGATGCAGGAGGCCATGAGGTCCAGCAGCCTCAGGGTCATCCTGACCGAAACCCGGGATAGGGGCTGAAAGATCGGAATCATAGCCTGAATATCCCGGACTCGCTGTTCGGGAGGATAAACCCGAAACCGCGTCGTGTCCAGAACCGCTCCGATGAAGAGGAGCTTCTGAGAGGGGTTCAGGTGTGACTTCGGCACGTTGATGGAGAACCCCAGCGAATGCAAGAGGTCGGCCGTAGTCTGGAGGTGGGAGACGACAGCCTGGGGCGAGCCCGCCTTCAACAGCCATTCGTTGAGATAGGGGAAGACTGGAACCCCTGATCTGCGCAGATGAGCTGCGACCACTGCCATCAACTTCGTGAACACCCGAGGGGCGCTGGTAAGGCCGAAGGGGAGCACGGTGAACTGAAAGTGCTCGTGGCCTACCATGAACCACAGGTAACGCCGGTGGGCCAGCAGGACGGGGATGTGAAAGTAAGCGTCCTGCAATTCCAACGTTACCATCCAGTCTCATGGGTCGAGGGCAGACAAGACCTGAGCGAGCGTCAACATCTTGAACTTCTCCTTCCGGAGGAAGCGGTTGACGTTCCTGAGATCCACGATAGGACGCAGGCCTTTGTCCTTCTTGGGCACCAGAAAGTAGTGGGAATAGCAACCACGACCTACTTCTGGGGCAGGAACGCGCTCGATGGCACCTTTGGCAAAGAGTGCCGAAACTTCCTGTTGGAGAAGGGCCAGGTGATCCTCTGACATGCGATGGTACTGAGGTGGCATGGAGGGAGGGGTAGTCTCGAAGGGGAGGGAGTAGCCCCTTCAGACTATTTGCAAAACCCACCTGTCCGACGTGATGGTGCGCCAGTGGGGGGAGGTGATGGCGGATCCTGCAGCCCACTGGCGTTTGGTGGCCCTGAAAGGTCGGACTAGGAGGGTTTGGAGGCTGCTGCAGAGGGGGCTGTGGTAGACTGACTCGCTCGCCCCCAGAACCACGCAGGTGGTTCCCACGTCCCCCGGCCGCGCTGAGACTGTACAGCTTGCGCCGGCCTGTGGCTCTGGGCGGGACGTAGTGGGGCACCCCTTCCGTAGCCACGAAAGGGGCGCAGGGCGGGTGGTGGAGAGGCCCAAGGACCTGGCCGTAGCCCGTGAGTCCTTAAAGCACTCCAGTGCGTTGTCTGCCTTGTCGCCGAAAAGGCGACGGTCATCAAAGGGCACGTCCATAAGGGTGGATTGGACATCCCCTGAAGAACCAGTCAAACGCAACCAGGCGTAGCGTCAAAGGGCTACTGACGTTGAAATCGTCCTACCACGTGCGTCTGCGGTATCCAGCCCACAACTGATCGCTGCGTCTCTCCCCTTGGCAACGGCACGGGAGTGTGTGGCCCGGGCCTCCGCCGGGCACGGACGCGGCACCTGCGCCACCGTATCCCACACAGAGTGGGTATAACGGCGCAACAGACACGCAGTGTTTACCGACTGCAGTCGCAAGCTGGAGGAAGAAAACATTTTCTTGCCAAGGTGGTCCAGCTTTTTGGATTCCCTTTCCGGAGGTGCGGTAGGGAATGCGCCTTTAGAAGTGGAGGCTTGAGCCACCAAGCTCTCAGGGGTGGGATGTTGGGAGAGGAAAGTGGGGTCACCCGGGGCCGGGCGGTGGCGTCGGGCAATCATCCTGTCCACAGGAGCCCCTGTGTTGGGCCTGGACCAAGTGCCCAAAAGGATGTCCGTGTGGGCTTCATTAAATGGGAGCAGGGGCTCCGAAGAGCTCGCTGCCGGCTGAAGCACCTCTGTCAGGAGGTTAGTCCTGACTGCCACCGTAGGAAGCTCGAGGTTGAGAGCCTCGGCCGCCCTACGCAACACCACTGCGTATGACGCTCCCTCCTCCGTAGCCACGGTAGGAGGAGACAACATGCCTAGGTCTGGGGAGGTATCCAGACCACTGGCATCCCCCAGTTCCTCTCTCCAGTCCGGATTGTACTCCAACTGGTCTGTCAAAGGGTCACCAGACCCCTCCCAGTCTTCCTCACCCTCTTCTGGCTGCCAATCTGGTTGAAAATAGCCAGGGTGGAACACAGGGACAAAAGTACCCATAGGCGCCGGATCCGGCTCCGTGTTCACGTCGAGGTAGAAGCAGGGGTCGACGCCGGCTTGAGGTCCAGCCAGCGTCGGCTGCGGACGTGGTGCCGGTGGAGGTGTAACGAGGCCGAAGCCGTCGGCGCCGATCCGGATCCAGGCCTGGATCCAAGGGGGCTCTGTGGTGCTGAGGCCGAAGCCGCCGGCGTCGAAAGCCCCCAACCGAGTCCGCGGGGTCCGAAGGCGCGCCGGCGGAGTCGGACTGCCCAAAGATGGTGTGCATCGCTTTGTAAAATTGACGAAGCTGGGGCAGGGGTCCCTCCCGGGAAGGGAGGGAAGGCTGGAGTCGACCCTGAATGCTCCACACGCGGAGCCGCACCACCCGCACCCTGCGTCGGCCGACGGACTACGGTAAGTCGAAGAGCAACGATGCTTCTTAGACTTCTTCTTGTGCTTCGACTTACCTGACCCAGAGTGCGAAGACTTAGAAGAGGAGTGATGATGATGATGACGACTCCTCGATCGCTCCCCCGACCTCCCACGCGACCGGGACCTTGCGCGACGCGGAGCCGACTGCCGAGCCTTGAGGAGCTTTCGGGACCGCTGCCGCAAAGGATTCGGACCATGGTTCAACAGTCGGAGCACGAGTTGGGGTCATTGTCGTGCTCCAGGCAGAAGAGGCACACGCGGTGCGGATCCGTCCCCGCCATCATTCGGGAAAAGAAACCGCAGGCCATGAAACCGGGCATCCCTCGTGCACCAGGAGTCGGTTAAAGACTCGAAAACGAAGTCGACAAAAGTCACAAAAAAACTCAGTCAAAAAGTGACTGGGGGTACCGCTCTTCCCGGATCTGCGCTTGCTGGCGCGGAAAAAGGAAGAACTGACGTCAGTGCGCAAGGGCGGCGTCTATGTAACTTCCGCTACGTCATATTGGCGACCACGATGCCGACGACGGATGCGGAGTCGACCGACTCCACCTTCAGACGCGCAGGGGTACTGCTGACGAAAAACTTTCCGGATCCAGTCTGACGCCTGGGGGAGATGGTAAGGAATCTATAACTAACTGTTTCTTTCAGATATGCCAATCATCACTTCTAATCTGGTTTTAATCCAGTATTGTTTGAATTAAGAGCATTGCCAGATTCCGAAAAAAGGTACCCCTCTGTTCGCATCTGCGCAGGCATTTATTATCAGTTGCCAAGCCAGATTCATATAGTTGTAACCTTGTGTAGAAAATTGTGTAATACTTCCATTTGTATCAGGCTAAAGCAGGCTTTAATTGATATTTTTCCTGGGAATCTCACTGCATCTTCCAACGAGATGTCCCCCCCCCCAATGTCTTGTTGCCATTTCTCTTTGAGGAAATGAACTTCTTTTGACATTTACCATGGGTGTCCAATATGTAAAGGAGATGGGTTTCCTCTGCATCTGTCCCTATAATAATCATGAAATTCCACTGCCAACCCATTTGGGCAGGGGTTTTGCACGATTGCGATTGCTTTAGTGCCCTTCCTACTCCTCCTGCAGAAATACTTCTTCTAACAACATTCTTTGTTCTTCTGTCAATCGTCTGGTAGGAAATACAGGGTGATTTATCATCAGGTTTGGTGGGTCCATTAATGTATTTTATATTCTTGTAGGCTATCTATAAACGTACCCGCCACTTCTTAGTCCCCTGTTATCTTGTGCTCAGCAGGTGCTATTATCTCTTCTATGTGTTGCTGTGCTATCGCTCAACTACTGAACCATGCTTCTCAGCCTTACCTCCAAGTCACATATAATCTCCTTTATTTACCAAGGTAAAATTTTCTGACCTCATTAGCAGCTACCATTTTATAGTCCTCTTTCCTAGTCTGTAAATGCCTCCTGGTTTTCTGTGAGGCTACAAATTAACTCCTGTGCTAAATTTAGTATCTCTGGTTCCATAGTAAAAGTTATGTTCCTTCTTTCTCCAAGTTCTCTAGTTTTGACTTGGCCTGCACACATTTGACATCGAACCAGTGATTAATTTTGCTTCTACCCTTCACATACATTTACACAATCCGACACAGAGAATACCGGAATTTGGTCTGTCATACACGTTGGTTTATAATTTTGAAATCTCATCTAAATTTCAAGCATTTAATCTGCTGGATATAAATTGATATACGGACAATGTTCTATGGCAAAGCATGTTGCTCTGCAAGTGTGGGTTAATAAGAAGTTCAGTACTAAGGCCAATGCTCTACAAATATGAATGAGGTGAGGGATCAGAAAAAAATGCAAGAATTTTGATGGGCAATCTAGCTTACACCTAAAATTCACACTGACAAGTAGGTAAGCAAACAGCAGGACACGTGGCTTTTCCTTTTTAGTCTAAAGCGTTCATGCCTCTGGTGATGAAAATCAACTTGTACAAAGCAATTTTCATTTAATGGTATTCCACTCAGATGATGTTTTGCAACGAATGTGTTCTAAGGATCAAATTAACAGGTAGTGTTGAATTCAACTGTAGAGGCTCAAAGCATGGCTAGGGAATTTTGTTTTCCTATTTAAAATGCTAAGTCAAAGGACACATCCCATTTGACTTTTGTACAAAATCAAGAGACAATACAGAAGCGAGGTCTAAAAGGGTAAGCTGTAGCCCGCTTATAAGTTAATAAGGGAATACCAAGACCCGCAGTATAAACTAACCCTGATCAGACAAGGTGATTCTCAATTTTATGACAGCAGTAAGTGTGTATGTCCAGGGAAATGAAGACTCCCCATGACAGCAAAAGCACCACGGAACAGTAACGAATACTTTATGAAAGCTGTACAGTGAGCACAGTCAACTCTTTTGCAGACTTATCTGTTTCACATTTGTCATAAAATAAGTGATACAGAGCAATTACTGTCTTCAAAGATTTACATAACCATGATAACTGGGCCCGAAGAAACAAGCCACAAATTGAGCTTTCATCTTAGGTTTGGATTGTTTTAACAGCAGAGGAGCAAGATCCTCAAACTCGAGTTGTAATCCAAACTTATGTCCAATTACAAATCCCCCGTGGCTGTCTCTCTTTGGTCACCACTCCCTTCCCGATCAATGCTTTCTATTCAGGAAGTAGGTTACATTTTCACAGTTTCCACTCATGTCTAAAAACATGTAGGTGCAGAAAATGGTATTGAAGCTGGAATAGTTACATTTAATGTCCATGCGTTGCCATCTAGTGGTCTGTTTTGAAAAGTTCAATTTGTTTTCCTTGAAATATTAAATTATGAGAGATCACAGTCTGTAGCGCTGTAGATTCACAAGCTGTATTGGTTGACATAAAATGGCGAGACTACTTCTGATAAGAAACAAAGTGAATTCAAACGACACCACAGTCTTTGAGCACATGCATAAAGGGTTCCTCCACTGATCAAGCTTGGAGTTCACCGAATCATCCTGAGGGATGTGATAGCCACAAGGAAAACCACCTTCCATGAGAGAACCTGGAGGGGCCACAAATTAAGAAGCTCAAATGGGGGGTCCCCTAAGCCTTGTAAGGACTATACTGAGATTCCAAGATAGTCTTGGTAGTACTGTTCTCTTAAGCCTTTCCATGAATGCTTTAATAATAGGATGCATTTTCCTGCTTACAGTCGGAGTCTGTGGCAGTGAGAGATAAGCATATGCAAATATCCCTGAACAGCTTATTGTGCACTGTAAAGAGAATGAGGTAGCCAGATGTGAAGGTTTGGCATTTTGTGTTCTCACACGCGGCAAACAGATCTACTGCTGGCATGCTTAAACGCTGGAGGCAGCGATAGTATCTTTGTCCAATGGGTAAATATACATGTGTAGATGTGAAGCATTACAAAGTCTGTAGAAGGAATAAAGAACATATTGGTTCCAAAAAGTATAACTGGGAAAGTATGAAATCACACAGAGCTAGCATCTGGCGCCTTTTTTGGCTAGAATTGTTCTTATTAAGTACCACATACATACATAGTGAGTCAGTACCTGGGAGTACATGTCCCACTTTGCTAGTATGCAGATCTCTACAGCAGGTGTCGCCAACAAAGTCATGGTTTACCCTGACAGGTGCTCTACAGACATGGACACTTAGTGGTGAGTTGACCACTACCACAGTGAGCATTTTTTGGCAGCTGTACTGTGCCAAAAAATGCTCACTGTGGTAGTGGTCAACTCCCTATGGCTGTATGTAATACATGGCGGTCATTTTGTCTGTTCAAAGAGAACTATCTTGTGGTAAATTTGTGTTTGAAACAGCTAACATTATTACCATGTGTTCCAACAGGCTGATATTTTGGAACACTGTTGAAGGGACCATTGGCCCTCGATTGAGTGGTCTGCCATGTGAGCTCACTACAACCAATGATGGTCACCTGCAGTTGTGTATCAAGAAACGATCTGCCCATTAACACTCTTAGTTCGACAACTGCAACTTGTGCTTAACTTTGAGCTCCACTAACACGAGATCTTTCGAATCTTCATTGACTTGTGACCACTGCATAGAAAGACAACCTTGCATAGGTTCTGTGAACTTCTCCTCTACTTTTTTGGGGGGGGTGGGGGAGGGGGGAGAGGGGATGACTACCCTCGTTTTAACAGTGTCTTCAAAGTTTTCTTTAAAAATACTTCAACATGGACTTGAACATGGAAAGAATTCCAAGTTACTTTTCTTTGCTAATGCCCTTTCTAGTGAATACTGAAAACCAGCAAATTCCTCACCTTCGAATATTCCCAGGCGCCAGGTTTGAGCCCAAGAATTTTATAAGAGTGCTCCCGCTCAGCAGCTACGCGACGTTGCATATAAACACCATCCCTGCACATTCAAGTCAGTTTCTTGCCTTTACCCTTTCGGTGTCCTCAGGCTTAGAGCGTGAATAATTGTTAGGGACAGTGTGCTGATCACTAATTCAGAACCTTTTTAGATGTTAAAAAGAGTCCACTCCACAGAAAAGGAGGGTGAGGGAGGCAATAAGGAAAATGCAGTTAGATTGAATATCCACCAGAAAGAGTGTTACTCAAGGTAAGTAACTTGCGCTGATGGATATTTCTACCTCCAGATTACTCACCTTAGGATAGATACCAAAGCAGTACCTCCCCAAGGTGGAGGGTGAGCGGACTGGACTCAAATTAAAAAATATTGTAGAACCAAGTAGGTAAAGTGACCTTTCAGCTGGACCTACCTGCCAAGTCAGAAGTGCTTAGTGAACATATGCACAGACATCCCCATTGCCAGATATTAAGGACATGCACCCCTCACGTCAACGTAGTTGTAGGAGCCTTGGCCATGAGTAAACGGGCTCTCAGACCTTTCGAGGGCTCTCAGACCTTTCGAGGGCTCTCAGACCTTTCGAGGGCTGCTCCTTAGCCAGTGTGTACCAAATCTTAATTCAAAGGACTAACCCACCTCAACAGGGTCCACTTCTGTACAGCCTTCAGTTTCTTTGCTCAGGAGAAGCCCACACAAATGTGACTGTCCCCTTGATACGATCAATGTAAACGCTTAAAGTCCTTTTGTAGCCTATCCCTCCTCCTCTTTTGAGGGGTGAGGACAAACACTGGTACAGTGAAGGTTTGCCCAAAATGGGAGTCAAAACTTTTGGTAAGTACACCAGAGTCCTCAGCATCAAGCTATCTGGAAAAAACATGGTGAAGGGCGATGCTATTCATTCACGTGAAGTGCTGAGGTTATCGCAATGAAGAAAAGAATCTTCAAGGTCAGAGGACGCAGCAAGAAGCTATGAATATGGTTGAAAGTCGTACAACATGAGGTATGCCAAGACCAAGTTTGACTTTGATGAAAAGCTCTAGCCAGGGTTCGACCCACTGGTAGACGACATCCTGCACCACCTTGCGATGTGACACCACTAGTGATCTGCCAGAAGACATATACTCAGTTCATCCATTCTGCCATACATAGACCCTACTAGGTGGATGATGACCAGAAATATTCCGTGGTGCTCTAGCTATTTCCACAGATGCCGAGCGTCCTAGCACAGGACCCACCCCGCCCTGCTTGTTGCAGTACCACATGGCGGTGGTGTTGCCTGTGAGGACCTGTATGGATGGTAGGAATGCTTTCAGGGCCAGATGAATGGCCTGTAGCTCCAGTAGGCTTATGTGAAGAAAGCCACTGGGGACTAAAGTTGCCTGATCTCTACCTCTCCCAAGTGAACTCCTAGCTCCAAACCCAGGAGTGATGCGTCGCCCGCCACTAAGCTCTTGTGGGGGGAGAGGTTTGCTGCAGGACAAATTGTGATTGTCGGGCCACCACTGCAGATCTTGAGCAGTCTCCTCAAAAACATGGATGGAATTAGAAAGGTGGCCTCGATTATGGGCCCTCTGGGATTTCAGGTTTCACTGCAGGGCTTGTATGTGTCACCAGACTTATTTGACAAGAAGAATGCACAAGGCTAAGAGGCCAAGAAGCCTCAGTCACCCTCACCTGGATCAAACTTTGAGCCTGAAACATCAGGATCATAGCCCGAATGTCCAAGATTTGTTGCTCTGAAGGAAAAATTTTGAATTCCACAGGGCCCAGAATCGCCCCAGTGAATGTAAGGCTCTGTTATTAAATCAGATGGGACTTCAGCCTGTTTACAGTAAGCCCAAAAATGTCAGGAGTTCTGCCGTTGTCCGGAGGTCTTCCATGACTGTCTGTGGGGAGCAAGCCTACAACAACCAGTTGCTGAAGTAAAGGAATGCTCAACTTCCCCAACCTTTCTTCGCATTCAGTACCCTCTCTACAGCACTCTTGGACAGCACCAGGGATAGCTCCGGTTGAACAGATGCTATGTTAAAATGCGTCCTGGAGTAAGAGGGATAATGGGTGAGTCGGAGAGAAGAGGTAGGGTGTCACCTATTCGGGCACTATAAGACCCATTTGTTGGATGTGATGGATTACCAATCCGGGATGACGTTCTGGTCCTGCCACCCCACTGGTTGAGTATGTGCAACGTAGGGCAAACTTCCACAGTTTGTTGGACGAGGAGTTGTAAGTGCCTCTGCTGGCCCATGCTTTGCCTTCTAGATCAGAGTCTCCTAAATAACTGGGCTATCTGGTTAATCACTGGCTGAGAAGGCTATCTCTGCCTATAGGCCAGACCTCTGAAAGAGCTCCTAAATTTCCAGAACTTGTGCAGACTTTTTTGGCAGGGGTCAACAGTCTGAAAGAACTCACTTTAGCCTTGCTGTGTTTTTAAGTATTCCAAAGTGGATCCAACACAGGACATGGTCATTAGCAAAGCCTGTGTATTGCAAGAGGATCTGGTTGAACTCATCCAGGGACGTATATGAAGCACAAAACTGGTAACAACCACCCAGTAAATGCAGTCCGCGATAGCAAAACCAGTGCGGATAACTTACTTGGCCACATCCTGCTTATCATATATTGTCTGAGACCGAGAGCCCCTATGATCCTGCGGAACTGCCAGCAAGCTCTTGCTGACCATGCCCAAAAGGGCATATGTGTATTTGTAGTAAAGTGCCCCTTTTTGACATGGTCACCCCAATTTTTTGCCTAGTATTTTATGTATCTTTGAAGTGCAATAGGTTCCTGCTAACCAGGTCCCCAGTGCTCTTTTCCCAAAAACAATATAAATGCTCAAATGTTCCACAAATGGCAGGACCTTTAGCAACCCTGTGAGTCCCTAGTAAATGGTACTCAGGTACCTAGGGCATGGGTACTAATGAGAGTCCCTAAGGTCTGCAGCATGCATTGTGCCACCCTAAAGGACCCACCACAAAACTCATTCAGACTGCTATTGCAGGCTCCGTGAAATGGTGCAGACAAAAGTGAAATCATGACATGGCACACAGCCTGCTCGCATGTCCCCACACACTGCATGCGATGTATGCAAGTCACCCCTACAGCAAGCCTTACAGCCCTAAGGCAGGGTGCATTACATTACATGGGAGGACAGATCTAGATGAGCCGATATGCCCCTGTGCCGTCTAGTCCAATTGCTAGATTGTGAAAGTGAACAGGGAAGCCATCTTGAGTACATGTACTGGGCACTGGTCATTATAAGGTCCCAAGCTACATGCTGGCTTCACTGAAACCTATGGTGTTTGGTATCAAACACCTTGTCTTAATAAATCCATACAGATGCCAGTAGTAGATTTATCAAAACATGCACCCAGAAGGCACCTTAGAGGTGCCCCCTGAACACCTACCAACCTCTAGTGTACTGGCTGACTGGTGTAGACCAACCAGCCACCGACAGGTTTCTGACCCCCTGCAGGTGACAGCCCACGCTCGGTGGTCAGAAACAATGCCTGCTCCGGCCAAAGGTGTTGTCACCTCCTCCAAGCAGGATGGCTAAGTAATCAGCGTATCAAAGTAGGAAGCTTCAAAGGCCTCTGCTGCCTTTGATATGCGATCCCGGCTTCCCCCAGAGAGGGGAAATGCCACCCCTTGCCCAAAGCCCATTTGGCACCAGGACACGTGGAAAAATCAGCTAGTAAGGAGGGGTGTTCACTATGAACAAGTTAATTACCTTTGGTAACTATGTATCTGTAAGAGACATAGGTTAGCTGTAGATTCCTTACCTTATAATTTCCCCCAGGGGTCTGACTGGATGCGGAGAATGTTTTCTTAGCAGTACCACTGCGCGTTGGTAGTTGGCGGTCGACTCCACGTCCATCATTGGCGACGTGGTAGCCGGGATGGCATTGCGGTGCCAACTTAGACGCCGCCCATGCGCGCTGATGTCAGTTCTGACAGGACTTTCCACGCCAGAAGCGCAGAGCCATGGAAGACATTGACCACTGGTGCGCCACAACTAGGGCACTGTAAGGGAGTCCCTATCCCTAGAAGTCAGTTCGCGGAGCGGGGAGGTTGGGTGGGGCGGTAAGGAATCTACAACTAACCTAGGTTTCTTACAGATACATCGTTACCGAAGGTAAGTAACTTGTTCATCTGAAAGAAACAGTTGTAGATTCCTTACCTTAGAATAGATACCCGAGCAATACCATTCCCGGTGGTGGGTCTGCGAACTAAGCTCACACTAGAAAGTCCTGGAGAACTGAACGGGCAAAATAGCCGTCCCTTTGGACTTGGCTGTTCAGGCAGTAATGTCTAGTGAACGTGTGCAAGGATGCCCACGTAGCCGCCTGGCAGATGTCAAGAAGTGGGACTCCACATGCCAATGCAGTGGTTGCTGCCGTAGCCCTAGTGGAATGAGCATGCAGCCCCACTGGAGGTTTCTTTTTCGCTAAAGCGGAACAGACTTTAACACAAAGGACAACCCATCGAGAGATGGTACGCTTGCGAACAGCGCGACCCTTCTCGACACCAACATAGTCAACGAAGAGTTGATCATCCACCCGGAAATCTTTTGTGCGGTCAAGGTAGGACAGCGCACGTTTAGTGTTCAGCCGGTGGAGTCTCTTCTCCTCCTTGGAAGGGTGCGGAGGTGGGAAAAAGGTGGGCAAAGTGATAGTTTGTCCTATGTGAAAAGGTGTAACCACTTTAGGAAGGAATGAGGGCCTCGTCCTAAGCACCACTTTGTCCGGATGCACAGAGAAGAAAGGGGGCTTAGGAGATAGAGCTTGAAGCTCACTCACCCGGCGAGCAGAGGTGATGGCTACAAGAAGGCAGTTTTCAGAGTGAGGACACAAGAATAAGAGGACAAAGAATAGCGAAGAAAGCGAGAACTGAGGACCAGCTGACGACTTTTTGGCATCAAACCCTGCCTCCCTTCACCTGTCCTGACAATCGCAGCGAACAGACTCGTCATGCCCCTGAGCATCTGCCAAGAACCCCGGTGGGCTGCCAGCACTTCATGAATTGCTAGCAATCTCCCTTGGCGTAGAGGAGCTACTACCCTGCAGTTTGCAGGAACCAAACAGCAAAGTCCGGTCCACTGTTCTGCTGCTCTTCGGTCTCACCGAGGCAGCAGCCGGCCAGGAAGAGGTCACTGTGCTCCAGGACTTCAGATCAGTCTCCCCACCAATTGAGAAGACGCTAGGACCCTCCAGAGCTGCACAGAACAAATACTCATGGTATTGGACCGGTTGCAGCAACCAAAGTCTGTTCGAGTCCAATTCAGACTCCAACGACTAAGACCGAACAGCCGTTGAGGGACGTCAGCACCAGAGAGACCCACTTTGAGAGTGGCCCAGCTGTCCTGATTTTTGTCCCCTCAACTGGCAAAACAGACAACCGTGAGTGCCTGTGATGCACAAGCCCAGCCAACCTAACCACTCTGCACCCAAGTGCAACAGCCCAGGTTCCCGAGAGCCGACTGTACTTCCCTGCTCCCAGGGCCTTCATGAACAGAGCTCCCCATTGGGACCTCCGGACTTGTCCCCAAGTCCCTCTCTACAGCCTGTTCCTAAGTCCCCCCCCCCCTTCTCCTTTGGTGTAGCACGCAAAGCTTACAACCCGACCAGCACCTCTGCACCCACATGCTCCAGGGCAGGTCAAGACTGACTGCAGGTGGTTCTTTGGACCTTGGCCCCCCCCAACCACCTTAAGCCATGAAGTGGACCCCTGGAAACCTACTGCAAGTAACTGAATGCAGTATATGCCTTTTTCCCCATAGGAAAGTATTGCCGCATAAAGACGCATTCAAGTGAACATTTTACTAACCTGTAAAAATCAATATCTTGAAAAGTACTTACTTGATCTTGGTGTTGAAAATTATATAAAAATGTGTTATTTTTCTAAATTGGTCTCGGATTTATTCTTGAGTGTGTGCCTCATTTATTGCCTCTGTGAGTACAACAAAAGCTTAACACTACCCTTGGATAAGCCTAAACTGCTCGCCCACACTACCAGAAAAGAGGGCATTTGTGTTTTTTACTTCTACCTCTGTAAACCAATAAGGGTTGCCTGGACTCTCTACACAGTGTACCTCATTTTGGTGCACTATATGGAGAGCCAGCTTCCTACAGAATTGGTTTAACAAAACAGTCTGTTTTAAAGATCGCAGTGACAAGCTGGCATAGGAAAACATATGTTTGCCAAAATCTGTTTGGATTCTTCATCCAGAGGATTGGATGGAAATGAGTTAGTGTTCACCTTACTAGTTGAAGACTCTACAATAAGACTCTGGAGTGTGCTGCTTGGTGAGAAAATCCAGATCACCAAACGATGGTCCATGACGTCTGGCCACCTGTCAGATAATAGGTCAGCAAGAAACAGGTAACTATCAGAATATTTGTGAGGGCATCATTAAATGGGAGCAAGGGCTTAGATGTCATCCCGTCCTGTACAATTGCCATCAGAACATTTGGTTTAATCTCAATGGAAGGCAGCTGTAAATCTAGTACCTCATCTGCCCTCCGAACTACCACTGCTGATGATGCACTTTTCCTTGGTGGCCCATGTGGTGAGTCGAGCACTGTCTCAGGGGAGGTATCAAGTCCACCTGGGTTTTGTAACTCAAAGTATAAGGCATCATAAGTGTAATGTGGGGAAGCAAGCCATCCTCCTCACCATCAATATCCAGGGGTCCACCAAGTTCCATCACAGGATCATAAACATAATCCAGGTCTTAATTTAAGCCAGTGATTTCCAATGCTTGACACCAGCATATAATTGTCAACAGTGGCACTTATGACAGTCTGCCACATGGCGGCGGTGTTTATATAATTTAGAGATGAGCACAACAGTTTATTAATTCAATAAATAGAAAAATGACTAATATCTGCTTCTTAAGCCATTCCAATGGCGTTGGGTTCCTGGAATAGTCTTAATTGCCATACTTGTAGAAGTGCAATGGTTAATGGTTGTGTTGGTACTGTCACTGGCAGCGCTGACAGGGGCAATGGGTGGTGCAAGCTGCAGTGACCTGCTGACAAGAGCCCTGGCACGTATCTTCTTACAAACAAGCACTGTCAAAATCAGAGGCAAAAAGATAATGGGGCCTCTGTTGATACCTGTGACGAGGTAGAGGCACAGGCAGTGTTAGAATCAGGATGCGTGATAACAGGTTGCACTTTTGCAATCACACAGAGCAACATCAGTTGGGCTCGAGCAGACATTTGTTCAACACCTGATGGTGTTAGGATTTCAGGAACTTGTGTGGATCTTGTGGCTGGGACAAAAGTCTGGGCGTTCCCGGAATGGGCCCACAAAAGGGTCCGGAGGAGACAGCCAGTGACAGGGACGGACCTCAGCAGGGTGTAACCCAACTGGAAAACCCTGCAGTTTTGTGTGGCCCAAAGTGAGCCGGAAGTGTGCTGACAATTTTCAGCATCTGCTGCAGGGTTAACAATAGCCTGGGAGTCTCCGAATGTGTCAGGTCCAAATCAGGAATTTGCTGCATATCAGGTGACCTTGATGGAGTGTGATCATCCTCATGCACCCTCGAGCCTTTTCTTTGTAGTCAGAGTGGTGCGATGGAGTAGAGACCTGCTCTATTTTTTAAGCTTGCGCTCGGATTCCAACTTAACGAAGGACTTCGAGCAGGAATTAGAGCGGGCCCTGTGACAGAGACCACGAGCTGGCCCATGACTTGGAGCAGGATCTGCCTAAAGGCCGATGTGTTCAGCGACATACAACTTCACTCTCTAGTCTTGGAACACCTCCAGGTACATTTATCACACAGTTCCGAGTTGTGTCTGGAGCCCAAGCACCAAAAGCACACATTGTGTGGATGCATGAGCGACATCTGCCTACCGCAGACTCATCACAGCTTTAATCCTGTTGTTTTCAGTTGTGGCATCATCCCCTAGCACACTGTGGAAAAGTTTGAGAGCTGTTGAAAAATCAACAAGTCAGGAGAGGAGAGGTGATTCTTATACGTGTCTGAAGGAGTGTAAAGAAATGAACTGACATCAGCATGCAGGAATGGCACTTACATACAGCTTTGCGCCATAGTTTCCAGGGTGGCATAAACCAGGGCAGAACTGCAGAACGCCACCTTGAGGTGCGCATGAGCACTGCTACAACAAATTGTTTGAATTCTAAGGTCAGGAATCTGCATTTAGAAGTAACCATCAGAACTGCGGAGTACACTCATTTTGACAAAAGAGTGGAGGGTGGGGGATCATCTTGAGGGCCAGCCATATTAGCATCACGTAACGTGTCCTCCTGTTGGTCGGTTGGCCCTGGTTTCTGATGCGGGGGCAGCAGATCTGTGAAGGTCTTGATCTGAGATCAAAAGTATTGAGTGGGGTGGGGGCAGCTGTGGTGATGATGATGGTTTCAGGCATTTTCTTCTTGGGACTAGGAAAGTCTCTGAACTCCTCAGAAATAGATTGATCAAAGATCAACTTGTGTTTCTAGTGGGGTGCCTTACAGGGGAATAAGGTTGAGCGCAAAACGTCTAGTGACTGGGTTGATGTAGCTTGTACTCAGCTTCGTGCATCAGGCTGTTATTCTTCATCTTAAACTGTGGCTGGAGTTGGTTGTCTAAGGCTTTGACACTGACCTCAGGAGTCCCTTGGCTTTAAGACTATATGCCTTTGCCTTGAGTCTTATTGCACTGAGGTGCTGAATGGTCTCAACCACTGAGGGTAGGGCAGAGCACCTAGTCTACTTCAGGAGAGGCTGATTTGTTAAGGAATAGTGCACTCGAGGACATTCCTTGCAGTCAAATCAATGGCATTTTCAAGGTCAAATCCCAGAAACACTGTACTTTTTATGTTGTTTATGAAGTTGATCCTCGGAGGGAAGACCTTCAATGTCTGCTAAAGGATAAGGATGGTGTGCCCGCTTCTCACTGTCAGAGCTTGAAATCAGAGGTGCAGTGTTTGTCCTGGGTGCAGGTGTCATGGAAAGGCTTGGAAATTCTTAATCTCTGGAGTCAAACTCATGTGAGGACACTTGCGTAAGGATCTGCTTCTGATGGGTCTCCAGCCTACCGAATAAGCAGTCCACATCTTCCAAATGACTCTTCCACAGCTTTGCTGCCTCCAGGAAAATGCTACGTTGTACAGCCCACTGCCACAAGAAACCACATCCTCACTGTAGGTTGATGTATAGGATGGTGGTAGTGTTGTCTGAAAGAGTTCGCACAGTGCACCCCAAGGTGGAGGGGAAAGAAACCCTTCAGGACTAGATGGACTGCCCTCACTCTCTAGCACATTTATGTGCCTGCATTGTTCTGAGGTGGACCAAAGGCCTCGCACTATCCTCTCTCCAGGTGTGCTCCCGAGCTGAACAGTGGTCTGCAACTGAAGATAACTGAGGGGAACACCCACTGTAAAGATGGAGGGGTTCATCCGCCAACGTAGTGGAAACATGTCCTGTGAGCAAAGAAGCTCTTCTGGTTCTGAATCCATCTGCCTCCTCAAGAATCACTAAATGAAGCACGTTCATCACTCGGTATGCGTTTCAAATAGAACCTTGTAACATCAGAATCTTACCCCAAATATCTGAGATCCCCATGAGGAGGATGAAAAAAAGATCTCATGCAGGCTTTGGCGTAGATCGCCCCAAAGCAGAACATCTGCTGCTGTTGATAAAGAAGCCCAAGTGATGCAACAGAGTCAGAGAGTACTCCAGATGGTTTTAGACGAGTGCAGAAGTCCCTGTATCCCCCAGCTAATTATGGAAATAGATTGATTTCGGAGGGCAGCCACTACCACAGCTAGCACGCTGGTGAAGATTTGCTGAGTAGTTGCAGGGCAGAACTGTGATTTGACAGCACTATGAATCAAAGGTAACACTGTCAACAGGTACAATTAGCACATGAGAATAGGCATTCTGAAGATTGATCGATGCCATCCAATCCTGCAAATTAAGCTTAGGAGGCCCATTTCAAAGACTACTATTGTTACATTCTGGACAGGCAGAAACGAAAAAATTGAGTCATGTGGCACACATGGCAGGCTGAACAGATATTTCGAAGAGGAAATATTTTCTGGATCAAGCCTGGCAACTCAAAGACATTTATAAAACTAGGAATCAGTGGCAAGAATTATCCATCAGAATTATGTTTTTGTACATCTTCTGGATTGGACCTACTTAACAACACTACGCAGTCACCAGCGAAACCACATCAAAGTATGGAGGGAAAAATGGTATTGAAGAAAGATTTACATGAAGAGGGTGATGAAATTAATGCTATTGGGAACTGTCTGAAAATATCAATAAAGATGTTTTTTATAATAAAAAAAAAAAAAGAGGGTGACAAAAATCTTTAATACGGACTCATAACTTGTTGACAAGTTACATTTTTGAATTATTCATAAACTTGACACCTTACCTTTCTAACATCTGATGGCTTTGGTTTGGCACTTTCATAGTCATCCTCTTTAGGCACCTCTGAAACATCCTTTAAATCTGTAACAGGCTAAAAGAAAAAAAATTGTTTCAAGGGAAATTATGCAAACAAAACAAACAGTATAATTTTTCCATACTGCTCCAGGAAAAGCTGCATGTCATTGCGGCCGACTGTTTTGATTTACATTTACAATATTTTGATCCTCTGTTTATAATTTGTTTTTCTTTATGAATGGACTAGATTTAGAAGTTTGCTGAACTTTAACACAGAAATGATTTTGTCCTTGCTTGGTGTGAGCCTGTTGCACTTTTATAATATTCGGTTCTACTGCACAACACATTTTTATTAGCACCAACAGTGTTACAAGGAGTTACATGTAGAAGTTGACAATTCATGAACAGTTTTTTAATTTCCTTTTCATCCCATTAAACGAGGCTGGTCTGTATACAAAGTTTGTTTTCTCCCAGTACACATTTTTAAATAGCTGCAATAAAATGTCCATTTTGCATTCCCATTGCTGCAAACTTGCATCTCCCACTTACTTCCAGCAAAAACAAACTAAAGGGAGGGTTGTGCAACTATTTTGCGTATCATACTGTGCCTATTCTGTAAATCTGAAAAAATGTTATTTATATTTCCACTATCCTTGTAGGACAGATGGAAAAACACTCAGAAAGGGATGCTTTCACTTCTAGTATTTGCCTATTTCCAGTAGCCCATCAATTTTCCTAAAGCCTTATCTGGGAGAGACATAGTCTAGCCGTATATTCCTTACTTTAGAATTCTCCCCAGGCGCCAGACTGGATCCAGAAATTTTTTCAGCAGTACCCCTGCGCGTCGGTAGAGGGCGTAGTGTGACTCTGTACCGATGTCGTCCACGTAAGCGACGTCACCAGAGTCGAAAAAAGCCCCTTCCCAACGCAATGGCGTCCGTTTCTTCTGTGACTATTTACAGTGTCAAAAATGCGGAGCCATCATAGAAACTGGCTGTGCAAACAGTGTCTCATAAAAGATAAATAGCTCTTTGAATTAACAATTAGTTGAAGTTGAAATGCACGGTATGCGAATACAAAGAAAGGGATCTTTCAGGTAAGGTGGAAATAGTTCACAGAACGGGGAGGACGGGTTGATCGGTAACGAATCTGCAGTTAGACTATGTCTCTACCAGATAAGGAGCTACCGAAGGTAAGTAATTTGTTCATCTGATAGAGACGTCTAGCCACAGATTCCTTTACCTTAAAATAGATACCCAAGCAATACAATCCCGGAGGAGGGTCTGCAAACTGATCGCACTAAAAATCCTTGAATAGAACTCACCAGCCAATAACAAGACAGACGAGACTGGGCGCTCTTAGGAATTTAGGTGAGCAAGAACATACACTTCACCCTAAGAACTGTGGCAAGAACCACAGGCAAGTAAAGTCATAAAGACGGTGAAAAGCATGGGAATAGAGTTATCCATGGCAGAGGAACAGAAATGAGTTTGCAAACAATATTTAATATAAAGAGAATACTAGGTCAGTCCCAAGGTGGGATCTGACCCGTGGTTGGCAGTGACTTGGGAACCCAAAAGCAACAGCCAATGCCAATTAGTTATAGGGCCTTGACTTCAAAATCCATTGTGTCAGTCAAAGGTCCTCCGCAAAGCACCGAGAAAATGGCCCAAAGAATCGAACCCAGGGGCAGCTGGTGATCGGAGGACCAGTGGTAATAGTGAATGCATTAGAGGAAAACCTGTCCTGAGAGACACTGAAAAAAGAACCTTAGAATAGATCCACAGTAGAGGAGCATGGATTAATGCAACCACCGAAAAAAACGTGAAGACAAGAACAACAAGTATTGATAAGTGCAACGCTTGTTTTAAGAAAAAAATCCCAGACACAGAACACCGATTGGATCATTCAATGCATAGAAACCATTAGAGGTGTAAAGAGCTAGTGCATACATAGCAACTAAGTGAAGGTGAGATTGCAAGATAAGAATGAAGGGTACATCGACGTAAGCTATTCTCAAGCCCAGTTTACGAAATGTAGCATAGCACATATATAAAGATATACACAATACATATGCACTGCTCTATATGAACAAGTTACTTACCTTCGGTAACGATATATCTGAAATTACATAGGTTAGTTATAGATTCCTTACCTTAGAATCTCCCCCAGGAGTCAGACTGGATCCGGAAAGTTTTTCGTCAGCAGTACCCCTGCGTGTCTGAAGGTGGCGTCGGTCGACTCCGCGTCTGTCGTCGTGGTCACCGGGATGACGTCGCGGTAGCTACATAGACGCCGCCCTCGCGCGCTGACGTCAGTTCTGTACACGACTTTCCACGCCAGAAGTGCAGAGCCATGCAAGAAACTGACCACTGGTGCACAAAACTAGGGCCCTGAAAGGATGTCCTTAACCCTAGAAGTCAGTTCGCAGAACGGAGAGGATGGGTGGGGCGGTAAGGAATCTATAAATAACCTATGTTTCTTACAGATATATCGTTACCGAAGGTAAGTAACTTGTTCATCTGAAAGAAACAGTTAGTTATAGATTCCTTACTTTAGAATAGATACCCCAGCAATACCAACCCCGGAGGTGGGTCTGCGAACCAAGTTCACACCAGAAAGTCCTGGAGAACAGAACTGTCAAAGAAGCCTTCTCTCTGGACTTGATTGTCCAGGCAGTAGTGTCTCGTAAACGTGTGCAACGATGCCCACGTAGCTGCCTGACAGATGTCCTTCAGGGGGACTCCTCGTCCCAAAGCAGTAGTAGCTGCCGTCGCCCTGGTGGAAAGGGTGCGCAGCCCCACTGGAGGTTCCATCTTAGCCAAAGAATAGCAGGCTTTGATGCACAGAACGACCGTCCTGGAGATGGTCCGCTTGTGCACGGCCCGACCTTTCTTAGCGCCCACATACCCAACAAAGAGCTGGTCATCGACCCAGAATTGTTTTGTGTGATCCAAGTAGAAAGAATGCGCACGTTTGGATCCAGACGGTGGAGCCTCTCTTCCTCTTTCGAAGGATGCGGAAAGAAGGTGGGCAAAGTGATGGTTTGGCCAATATGGAAAGAAGTAACCACCTTGGGAAGGAAGGAAGGTCTAGTTCTCAGGACGATCTTGTCCGGATGGATAGCCAGAAAAGGAGGCTTAGAAGAAAGAGCTTGTAGCTCACTCACCCTGCGAGCAGAGGTGATGGCCACCAGAAAGGCAGTTTTCAGAGTTAGAAGCCTGAGAGGGCAATTATGAAGCGGCTCAAAGGGAGCACACAAGATATGTAAGAACCAAGTTCAAGTCCCACTGGGGCATTACGAAGGGAACAGGAGGAAAAAGATGAGTAATGCCCTTAAGAAACCTATTTACAACAGGGGACTTGAAAAGAGAAGGATGATCAGGAAGCCTAAGAAAGGCTGAAATGGCCGAGAGGTGGCCCTTAAGAGTGCCCAGAGCAGAGCCCTGCTGGGCCAAAGAGAAGAGGAACAAGAGAACCTCAGAAAGAGGGGCAGAAAGGGGATCCCCAGCCTTTGCTGTGCACCATGCCACAAATTTATTCCATCTGCAGGCGTATACCGTCTTAGTGGAGGGACGCCTAGCTGCCAAGATTACATCACAGACTTCGGGAGGCAGGTCAAACGACGTCAACTGCCGCCGCTCAATCTCCACGCAAGGAGGTGGAGGTGGGACAGGTTCGGGTGGAGGACCGTCCCCTGCTGCTGCGACAGAAGATCCTACCGAAGAGGCAGTCTGATCGGAGGATCGATGGCCATGTTGAGCAGCTCGGGGTACCAGACTCTTCGTGCCCAATCTGGAGCCACAAGAATGACTTGGGCCCGGTCGCGCTTGATCTTCTTCAGCACTCTGGGCAGAAGTGGTATAGGCGGAAAGGCGTATAGAAAACCGCAACTCCACTCGCGACGAAAAGCATCGCCTAGCGAGTGCCGCCTTGGAAATTCCAACGCGCAGAATTGCTGACATTGCGCGCTCTCTTCGGTGGCGAATAGATCTATCCACGGCTCTCCCCACTGCTGAAAGAGACCTTGCACCGTGAAGACGCCATTCGTGATCCATCATGCACCTGCGGCTGAGTTCGTCCGCCCTGGCGTTCAGTGAACCTGCCAGATGTTGAACCACCAGGGATACGCCCTGATGTTCCAGCCATGTCCAGAGGCGGAGGGCCTCTTGACATAGGGTCCACGACCCCACCCCGCCTTGTTTGTTGCAGTGCCACATGGCGGTGGTGGTGTCCTTGAACACTTGCACTAGTCTTCCCCGGACAGAGGGAAGGAATGCTTTGAGTGCAAGACGGATCGCCCGAAGCACCAGAAGGTTGATGTGGAGCCTGGACTCCGCCAGAGAGCAGAGGCCTCTGATCTCCACCTCTCCCATGTGGCCGCCCCACCCCAGAAGGCATGCGTCTGTCACCACTGTGTGTTCTGGTTGGGGAAGGGAGAGGGATCTGCCGTTGACCCAATCCTGGTTCGTGAGCCACCACAGCAATTGTCGTGCAGTGCCCTCCGGGATCTGGACGCAATCGGACAGATTCCCCTGGTGCTGCGCCCACGGGAACTTCAGGTCCCACTGCAGAGCCTGCATATGCCACCAGGCATGATCGATCAGCAGGATGCAGGAGGCCATGATGCCCAGCAGCCTCAGGGTCATTCTGACCAAAACCCGGGATAGGGGCTGAAAGATCGGAATCATAGCCCAAATATCCCGAACTCGCTGCTCGGGAGGATAAACCCGAAACTGCGTGATGTCCAGAACCGCTCCGATACAGAGGAGCTTCTGAGAGGGGGTCAGGTGTGACTTCGGCATGTTGATGGAGAACCCCAGCGAATGCAGGAGGTTGGCGGTAGTCTGGAGGTGGGAGACGACAGCCTGGGGGAGCCCGCCTTCAACAGCCAGTCTTCGAGATAGGGGAAGAATGGAACCCCTTATCTGCGCAGATGAGCTGCGACCACCGCCATCACTTTCGTGAACACCCGAGGGGCGCTGGTAAGGCCAAAGGGGAGCACAGTGAACTGAAAGTGCTCGTGGCCTACCATGAACCACAGGTAACGCCGGTGGGCCGGCAGGACGGGGATGTGAAACGAATAATTTCTTACCTGTCGGTGTAGTTTTGCAGCTTGAAGACTTTCTGGATTCATATGCTGTGCATTATTCCGCCATCTCGTGGTTGGGTCCGGATTCGTAGTCTTTTCTTTCTTTTTTTTTTTTTTTGTTGTTGGCCCAGGTGGGCGGCGACGCCCCCACCATTTGGTGTCCTCGGTGACGTCGTCGCGCTTCCTGCGGAAGCTCCCACCTTTGGTCGCCATCTTCGGATTCTTTTTTCTTTTCCTCTTATTGTTTTGTCGTCTATGTCTTTCTCTTTTATCCTTTTATTTTTCTTTTGATCCCTCTAAACTCTGTATGTAGTCTAGTTTTACCCTTAACCTCCTATGTTATCTTCCTGGTGGAGGCGGGTGGGATCGCTAGTGAATCCAGAAAGTCTTCAAGCTGCAAAACTACACCGACAGGTAAGAAACTATTCGTTTTGCAGCGTGAATCTTTCTGGATTCACTATGCTGTGCATAGACTTTGTAGCGGTTTTGTTATTGCGGTGGTTGGGTGGAAGATGAGCATTGGTTGCTGAAAATGTGCTATAAGACCTTTTGTCCTACTTGTGCCTCTTTGTTCATCTGGATATCCACACAGTAGTGTTTGGTGAACGTGTGCACGGAAGACCATGTTGCCGCTTGGCAAATGTCTTGTATAGGTGTGCTCGCTAGGAACGCAACCGTTGCTCCCTTCTTCCTTGTTGAGTGAGCCTGGGCGGATCCCTCTAATTCTTGTCCTGCCTGCTTGTGGCAGAGTTGTATTTCCTGTGCAATCCATCGTGCTATGGTATTTTTTGTTACTGGTCGTCCCAAGAAACTGCTTGCGAAGGAAACGAAGAGTTGTTTTGTTTTCCTGCATTCCTTTGTCCTTTCTATGTAGTGCATCACTGCCCTTCTGGCGTCCAGCGTGTGTAGCGCCTTTTCTGTGGGCGTTGATGGTTTCTGGAAGAAACTTGGTATCTGTATTGTCTGGTTAATATGGAACCGCGACACCACCTTTGGCAGGAAGTGTGGGTCCGTTCTCATGACAATTCTGTCCTTGTGTATTTGCAAGTAGGGCTCTTGTAGTGTAAGAGCCTGCAGTTCACTGACCCTTCGCAGTGACGTGATAGCCACCAAGAATGCCGTCTTTAGTGTGAGCATGTGCAGTGTGATTTTGTGTATGGGCTCAAATGGTGATTTCATCAACTGTGTTAGCACAGTGTTGAGGTTCCAGCTTGGGGCTGGCATCCTTTTTGGGAGGGGCTATTCTTTTAGCCCCCTCCAGGAATCTTTTGACCACCTGGGAGGTGAAGAAACGTTTCCCCGCTTCTCCCCTGGTGTAGGCCACTATGGCTGCTAAGTGAACCCTTAGTGACGAGTAGCTCAGCCCGCTGTGTAGTAGGTGCGTTAAGTATTGTAGTACCGTTGATTCTTTTGTGACCTTTCGTTGCAGTCCCTCTTTAATGCACCATTGCGAGAACCTTTTCCACTTTGCAATGTAGCATTTTCTTGTAGTGGGTCTCCTTGCTTCTCTGAGTACTGCCATGGTGCTTGGTGTTAGCTTGAGGTGTGCGAATTCTAGGTCCTCAGGAGCCATGCTGCTAGGCTGAGGCTCTCTGGTTCTGGGTGGAGCACTTTTCCGTCTTGCATTGTCAGGAGGTCTTTCCTTCTGCTGAACCTGTGCGCTGGTTCCTGCGCCATTCCCATTATTTGTGAGAACCATGATTGTCTGGCCCACTGAGGTGCCACCAGTATGAGTGTCATGCTGCTGCTCCTGCATTTGCTGAGTACCTTGTGTAACAGTGGTATCGGGGGAAAAGCGTATGCAAATTCGTTCGACCAACTTATCCATAGCGCATTCCCTAGGGACCTTTGGTCCGGTTGTCTGGATGCGTAATGTTGGCATTTTGCATTCTGGAGTGTTGCAAACAGGTCTATCCGTGGTGTACCCCACTTTTGGAACAGCTGCTGCACCTCCTGTTGGTTGAGCTCCCATTCGTGGGATGCCGACGTCTGCCTGCTGAGTCGGTCTGCTTCTACATTGTCTATTCCTGGAAGGTGTATCGCCAGTAGGTCTATCCTTAGAGGGTTGGCCCATCTCCAAATCTCTTGTGCCAGGCTTGATAGCGGTGCTGACTGTGTTCCACCTTGTTTGTTGATGTAGAACATGGTGGTTGTGTTGTCTGTTTGTATCAGCACTCGCTGGCCGTAAAGCTGCTTCTGAAAGGCTTTTAAGGCTAGGAACACAGTTTTTAGTTCTAGGTAGTTGATGTGTTTCACTGCATCTTGTTGTGACCACAGCCCCCTGACGCGGAGTCTGTCCATGTGCGCGCCCCAGCCCTGCTGTGAGGCGTCTGTTGTGATGGTCACTGTTGGAGTTGGCTGTGTGAATGGCTTCCCCTGTAATATGTTTTCTTCCTTCCACCACGCTATTTCTTGCTGCACTGCGTGTGTGACAACCACTAGATCTTCCCAACTCCCTGTCGCTTGTGACCACTGCTGCTGTATCCATTCTTGGAACGGTCTCATGTGCAGCCTGATATGTGGGACTAGGTGGATGCATGATGCCATCATCCCCATTAGTCTGCTCACCGTCCTCACTGTCAGAACTTGCCCCTTGCGGTAATGACGTGTTTCCCTCACGAGCGCTATAGTTCTCTTGTCGCTGGGGAAGACCTTGGACTGTGTGCTGTCGATTTGTGCCCCTAAGAATATTTTGATCTGCTGCGGTTTTGTTGACGATTTCTCCCAATGTATTGAGAAACCTAGTCTGGACAGTGTTTGTATGACTTGTTTGATGTGATCCTTGCAGTGCCTGTATGATCCTGCTTTCACAAGCCAGTCGTCGAGGTAGGGGTATACATGTATGCCCTTTCTCCGTAGGTGCGCTGCCGCTGCTGCTAGGCATTTTGTGAACACCCTTGGTGCGGACTTGAGCCCGAAGGCTAGCACTGTGAACTGGTAGTGATTGTGGACAATCACGAATCTTAGTAGACGTTTGTGTTTGTGGTTGACGGGTATGTGCAGATATGCGTCTTTCATGTCTATGGTCGCCATGTAATCCCCTTCTTGGATTTGGGGTATTACTTCCTGAAGTGAAATCATTTTGAATTTTTGAGTTTTTACGAACTTGTTCAGGAATCTGAGGTCCAGTATTGGCCTTAGTGTTTCGTCTACCTTTGGCACTAGGAAGTACGTTGAGTAGACTCCCTTGTTCCTTTCGTTGATTGGAACTGGTTCTATTGCTCTTTTTTGTAGCAGCTCCTCTGCTTCTAGACGTAGGAGGGCGAGCTCCCTTGCGGGGATTGGCCGGTGTCTTGGTTTTTTGCCCGGGGGGTGTTTTTGGAGTTCTATGCAGTACCCGTGCTGTATGATGTTCAGTATCCACTTGTCCGTGGTAATCTCCCTCCATTGTGTGAGGAAGTTTCCTATTCTGCCCCCCACCGGGGTTGTATGCTCGGTGGTTATTTGTTTGCTGTGTGTGTTTCTTATTTTGTCCTTCTGTTGACTTCTCCTCTCCCTTGGTGTTAATAAGGGAGGGTTTGGTTTGTTTGTGGAGTCACTTTGAGGTGGGCTGCTGACCCCCTCTTCGGGACTGTCCCCGTCCGTACCCGCGTCCTCGAAAGGACCGTCCTCTGGGTTGATACTGCCAATTTTGCTGCTGTTGTCCCTGTTGGCTTTGGCCCTGGTTGTTCCCCTGGTATCCTTGTTGGGGAGATTGGTGGGAAGTGGCGGGCGCATTGCCCCCTCTACCATTGGGCCGCCTTGAGGGGGTTCCTCTTCTCATCCCCCTGAATTGCAGTGCTCCCATGGACCTTGCAGTTTCATTGTCTTTTTTGAGCTGCGTTAACTTCTCGTCCACTGGGGCTCCAAACAGTTTCTGGCCGTCGAATGGCGTGTTCAGGATGTTGCTTTGTACCTCAGGTTTGAAACCTGAGATCCTGAGCCATGCGTGTCTCCTTTCAGTCAGCCCTATCATCATATGCCTGCTGGAGTTCTCTGCTGCGTCCAAGGCTGATTTTAGGCAAGTGTTTGCGATAGCCTTGCCCTCTTCAACTAGGTGATTTGCCCTTTGTTGGTGTTGTTGTGGTAGGTGTGTTATGAGCTGGCTCATTTCATCCCAATGCTGGTATGCATGCCTGCTGATGAGGGAGTTGGCGATGCGCCAGTGTATGGCTGCGTTCCTCTCCACCTTTCGTCCTGTGAGGTCCATTCGTTTGCTCTCCTTGTCTGGAGGTGGACCTGTGTTAGTGGGCACATTTGGCCTTTTCCTGGCCGTTGCAGTGATAATGGAGTCTGCTGGCACTGACCCTTGTATGTACGCAGGGTCTTTTGAGGAGTGCTTGTACTTCTTTTCGCTCCTTGGTGTAACAGCCTTGCAGACTGCCGGTTCTTTGAAGACCTCCCTTCCCTGGTCCAGGACGCTAGGGAGCATGGGTAGGAACTGGGACCTGGTTTGTTGAGGAAGTAGGGTTTCCAAAAGGAAACATGCCTTTGCCTTCTCCTCTTGCATTTCGACGCCATACGTTGCTGCAGCCCTTTGGACCACCACATTGTAGGCTCCAATGTCGTCTGGCGGCGAAGGCCTCGAGGGATAAGAGTCTACCCCTTCTTCTGGTGATTCTGCGTCGAGGTCTTTCCAGTCTAAGTCTTGTTCTTCCGAGGGCGCCGAGTCCCGGTAAGACTGGAACTCTTCTTCGCCTTCGAAGTAGTAGTCCTCTTCGCCCTGTTCGTCGAGCGGTTCGGGGGTTTTTGGGGGCTCGATGTCTTCGTTGTCGCCCTCCCCGAGTGCTTCGCGTGACGGCTTCGACGGAATGGCGTATAGCTTCATCTTTTCGTCGAAGTCTTTTTCCGTTGCAGGATGCTCGCCATCTCTGCTTCGAGCCTTCTCTTCTTTTTCTCCATCTCGTGGACCTTTTCGGCGTCGATGGCTGAAGCGCCCCTCTTCGCGGTCTCGGACGTCGAGGATGACGCCGGGCCTTCCTTTCTGGGCGTCGAGGCTTCCTTTTCGGAGGTTACCTTCGGCGCCCTTGGTTTTTCGGAGGCTTTTGCCGATTGGGAGTCCTTCACGAAGGATCCGCTCGGCTGTTTGTCCTTGGTTGCTGTTGCTTTCGTCGAGTGTTTCGGCGGCAACGCTCCCTTCGAGGACTTTGCTTCACTTCTGAGAGTGTCGCTCGGGGCTTTGGCTTCACTCTTTCGAGCGTCGCTTGGGTGCTTCGGGGTCGACGTCTCCCTTACCTCCTTCGACGTTTTCTTGTGGACCTCGACTGAGCAGTCCTCCGGTCCCTCTGCGATGTTGTCTTCCTCTCCACTCGAGAGGCCCAGGTCTCGAAGCGATGGAGCTGGTCCCTGGCCCTGCATGTTGTGGTTAGCCCTTCTTTGCCTCTCTCTCACCCGGAGGGTTTTCGGGGTGAACGCCGAACACGCGTTGCAGTCTTCGCTGTTGTGGTCGAGCGGCAAGCAGAGGTTGCAGACTGGGTGCTGGTCCTTCTGGGCGTACTTGTGGTGACAGTTTTGGCAAAACTTAAACGGTGTCTTGTCCATACCCGCGCTCAGGTGGCCCCCTGTGAGCGCATTCTTTGTAGGCGTCGAGATTTCGGTCGTGGACCTTCTACCTCGTCGTCCTTCTCGTCGCCTCCGGTACTCGTCTCCTCGTCCGGTGTCTCAGGAAACGATCTTCTGTGGTTTTTTATTGAATTTTCGAGATTCTTCGTCCAACTTTCTGGAACTTCTCGTCGACGATCCAGACCCCACGGCGGAAAAAAGATTCTGAAGATGGCGACCAAAGGTGGGAGCTTCCGCAGGAAGCGCGACGACGTCACCGAGGACACCAAATGGTGGGGGCGTCGCCGCCCACCTGGGCCAACCAAAAAAAAAAAAAAAAAAAGAAAGAAAAGACTACGAATACGGACCCAACCACGAGATGGCGGAATAATGCACAGCATAGTGAATCCAGAAAGATTCACGCTGCAAAAGTAAGCATCCTTTAAGTCCAACGCTACCATCCAGTCTGCAGAGTCGAGTGCAGACAAGACCTGAGCGAGCGTCAACATCTTGAACTTCTCCTTCCGAAGGAAGCGGTTGACGTTCCTGAGATCCAAGATAGGACGCAGGCCTTTGTCCTTCTTGGGCACCAGAAAGTAGTGGGAATAGCAACCACGACCTACTTCTGGGGCAGGAACGCGCTCGATGGCACCCTTGGCCAAGAGTGCCGAAACTTCCTGGTGGAGAATGGCCAGGTGATCCTCCGACATGCGATGGAACTGAGGTGGCATGGAGGGAGTGGTAGTCTCGAAGGGAAGGGAGTAGCCCCTTCGGACTATTTGCAAAACCCACCTGTCCGACATGATGGTGCGCCAGTGGGGGAGGTGATGGCGGATCCTGCCACCCACTGGCGTTTGGTGGCCCTGAAAGGTCGGACTAGGAGGGTTTGGAGGCTGCTGCAGAGGGGGCTGTGGTTGACTGGCCTGCCCGCTGGCCCCCAGAACCACGCCGGTGGTTCCCACGGGCCCAGCCGCGCTCAGGCTGTACAGTTTGCGCCGGCCTGTGGCTCTGGGTGGGACGTAGTGGGGCACCCCTTCCGTAGCCACGAAAGGGGCGCAGGGCGGGTGGTGGAGAGGCCCAAGGACCTGGCCGTAGCCCGTGAGTCCTTAAAGCGCTCCAGCGCGTTGTCTGCCTTGTCGCCGAAAAGGAGATGGCCATCAAAGGGCATGTCCATAAGGGTGGATTGGACATCCCCTGAAAAACCAGTCGAACGCAACCAGGCGTAGCGTCGAAGGGCTACTGACGTTGAAATCGTCCTGCCAAGTGCGTCGGCGGTATCCAGCCCACAACTGATGGTAAACTTCGCTGCGTCTCTCCCCTCGGCAACGGCACGGGAGTGTGTGGCCCGGGCCTCCTCCGGGCACTGAGGCAGCACTTGCGCCACTGTATCCCACACAGAGTGGGTGTAACGGCCCAACAGACATGCGGTGTTTACCGACCACAGTCCGAAGCTGGCGGAAGAAAACATTTTCTTGCCAAGGTGGTCCAGCTTTTTGGATTCCCTTTTCGGAGGTACGGTAGAGAAGGCGCCTTTAGAAGTGGAGGCTTGAACCACCAAGCTCTCAGGGGTGGGATGTTGGGAGAGGAAAGTGGGGTCACCCGGGGCCGGGCGGTGGCGTCGGGCAATCATCCTGTCCACAGGAGCCCCTGTGTTGGGCCTGGACCAGGTGCCCAAAAGGATGTCCGTAAGGGCTTCATTAAATGGGAGCAGGCGCTCCGAAGAGCTCGCTGCTGGCTGAAGCACCTCTGTGAGGAGGTTAGTCCTGACTGCCACCGTAGGAAGCTCGAGGTTGAGCCTCGGCCGCCCTACGCAACACCACTGCGTATGACGCTCCCTCCTCCGTAGCCACGGTAGGAGGAGACAACATGCCTAGGTCTGGGGAGGTATCCAGACCACTGGAATCCCCCAGTTCCTCTCTCCAGTCCGGATTGTACTCCAACTGGTCTGTCAAAGGGTCACCAGACCCCTCCTAGTCTTCCTCACCCTCCTCTGGCTGCCAATCTGGATGAAAATAGCCAGGGTGTTACACAGGAACAAAAGTACCCATCGGCGCCGGATCCGGCGTCGGCTGACGCCGGTCCGGCTCCGTGTCCACGTCGAGGTGGAAGCCGGGGTCGACGCCGGCTGGGGGTCCAGCCGGCGTTGGCTGCGGACGTGGTGCCGGTGGAGGTGTTATAAGGTCGACCTCCGCCGATCCGGATCCAGGCCTGGATCCAATGGGGCCCTGCGGTGCCGAAGCTGCCGGTGTCGAAGGCCTAGGTCCCCCAGCCAAGTCCGTGGGGCCCGAAGGCGTGCCGGCGGAGTCGGGCTGCCCAAAGATGGCGTGCATCGCTTCGTAAAATTGACGAAGCTGGTCAGGGGTCGCTCCCGGTCAGGGATGGAAGGCCGGAGTCGACCCTGAAGCTCCGCACGCGGATCTGCGGGAGGGGCACCCCCTGCGTCGGCCGACGGACGAAGGGAAGTTGAAGAGCGACGATGCTTCTTCTTGTGCTTCAACTTACCTGACCCAGAGTGCGAAGAATTAGAAGAGGAGTGATGATGACGACGACTCTGCAATGGGTCCCTCGACCTCCCACGCGACGGGACCTTGCGCGACGCGGAGCCGACTGCCGGGCCTCGAGGAGCTTTCGGGACCGCTCCAGCAAAGACTTCAGGGCCATGGTTCGACAGTCGGAGCACAACTTGGGGTCATGGTGGTGCTCCAGGCAGAAGAGGCACACGCGGTGCGGATCCGTCACCGACATCATTCGGGAACAGGAACTGCATGCTTTGAAACCGGGCATCCCTCGTGCACCAGGAGTCGGTTGAAGACTCAAAAACAAAGTTGACAAAAGTCGCAAAAAACTCAGTCAAAAAGTGACTGGGGGTACCGCTCTTCCCGGATCTGCGCTTGCTGGCGCGGAAAAAGAAAGAACTGACGTCAGCGCGCGAGGGCGGAGTCTATGTAGCTACCGCAATGTCATCCCGGAGACCACGACACAGACGCTGAGTCGACCGACGCCACCTTCAGACGCGCAGGGGTACTGCTGACGAAAAACTTTCCGGATCCAGTCTGACGCCTGGGGGAGATTCTAAGGTAAGGAATCTATAACTAACTGTTTCTTTCAGATATATACATATAGTAGTGCATATGCATTGTGTATATCTACACAATACATACATATATATATATATATATATATACATATATATATATATATATATAACCTTCACAGAGATGCTGAGCACTCCGGGCTTGATTCAAATAATATTTTATTGTAAATTCACAGTGTGTCACCCTGGTTGACATTGAAAAAGGCCAGTGAGCCGAAACGCATTTGTCAGCCAGGGTGACACGCTGTGAATTTACAATAAAATATTATTTGAATCAAGCCCGGAGTGCGCAGCATCTCTGTGAAGGTGATGTGATTACGGGAGTCCGTCATCGCGTGCTGGAAGCACACGCTGTGCCTGTGAGCGGTAGCCATGACGGAAGCTGGAGTAAGGAATATATATATATATATATATATATATATATATATATATATAGTAGTGCATATGTATTGTGTATATCTTTATATATGTGCTATATGTTAATTTGCCAGTCACCAGTAGGTAGATATAGTTAGGATGCAGTTTCAATAGGAAGAGCGTGTTTCCATTTGCCAACAACGCTGGCATCGTTTGACGAATCCTCGCGAAATTTTCAAAAATAGTTTGACATCACTACAGCTGCTGTCTTGAAAGTTTCGGGGTGATCCGTTAAGTGGGGGCTGAGAAATAGGGAGGTCCCAAAACGCTTTTTCCCCATGTTAATTTCCATAGGAAACTTTAGACACAGCTACAGCCCAAACTGCTGAACGGATTACACAAAATTTGGCAAAAAGGTAACACTTGGCCCAGAACGCAACCTTTTTGTTAAATGGTGTAAATTCTTTCAGTAGTTGCTGAGAAACTTAAAGATTTCTCAGATATACAACTGTGGCCACTCTGGATCCGCAACCCCTGCCCATCTTGTGCCTGAGATATGATTGGCTGCCAACACTTCAGACCAGGAACTGTTGGCAGTCATCTTGTGATTTCTTTAGAACAAGTTATATAGAAACTTCCCCAGGGGGAGAAAAGTGAAAGGTTCCTATAAGCGATACTAAATGTTATTTATCAAAGTGAAGTGCTGGGGTAAAAAGTTCCAGCAATTAGGGTGTGAGTCAGAGCTCGGAAACTCGAAACCATAAGTGGCTCTCATAAGTAGTGTGTAGAGCATACAGAAGTCAATCAATCATGATCATGAAAGGCATCCACTCGGGGGGCCCCCACAGACCCCTGCCCTCCCTACATTTTCCACAGAGCCGTCACTGCCATCGATCCAGAACTACGGCGAACCATCAACGCCACCTTCAAGACCAGCACCGTCCCCGACGACTGGAAACGCACAGAAGTCAGACCCCTCCTCAAGAAACACTCAGCAGATCCCACGGACCTCAAGAACTACCGCCCCATCTCCCTCCTCCCCTTTGTGGCAAAAGTCGCTGACAAGACCGTCAACGCTCAACTAACATGGTTCATCGAAGACAACTCCATCCTCGACTCCTCCCAATCCAGATTCCGCAGCAACCACAGCACCAAGACCGCCCTACTTGCCGCCTCAGACTACATCTGCACCCTCCTTGACCAAGGGCACACCGCGGCCCTGATCCTACTCGACCTCTCAGCAGTATTCAACACCGTCTCCCACCACACACTCGCCGCCAGACTCCACGACGCCGGCATACAAGGAACCACCCTCGACTGGATCCACTCGTTCCTCACAGGCAGAACCCAAAGAATCAGACTGCCAAACTTCCTCTCCGAACCCACGAAAATCAACTGCGGAGTACACCAGGGGTCATCTCTCAGTTCAACCCTCTTCAACATCTACATGGCCCCCCTCGCCGCCATCAACAGACAGCACGGACTCAGCATAGTATCCTATGCCCATGACACTCAGCTCATCCTCTCCCTCACCAAGCACCCCACCACCACTAGACTCAACTTCCAGGAAGGAATGAAAGACAGTGCATCCCGGATGAGCAACAGCCGCCTGAAGCTCAACTCGGAGAAGACAGAAGTCCTTGTTCTCTGACCCTCCCCCTCTGCGTGGGACAACACCTGGTGGCCCATTGCTCTCGGCAGCCCCCTGACCCCCACGGACCGCGCCCGAAAACTCAGCATCATACTAGACTCCTCCCTCTCCATGAACCGACAGGTCAACGCTGTCACCTCCATCTGCTTCAACACCCTCTGCATCCTTCAAAAGACCTTCAAATGGATCACCCCCCCCCCCCCCGAGTCAAGGAAGACCGTCACCCACGCACTCATAACCAGCAGACTGGACTACGGAAACGCCCTCTACGCCGGGATCAACAAGTCTCTACTCCGTAAGCTCCAGACAATACAGAATACTGCAGTCAGACTCGTCCTGGGCATCCCTCGACACGAACACATCAGCCAACACCTACGAATCCTCCACTGGCTCCCCGTCGAGAAGAGAGTCACGTTCAAGATACTAACCCACGCATACAAATGCCTCCACAACACAGGACCCCAATACCTCAACGAGAGAATCTCCTTCCACGTACCCAAAAGAAACCTCCGATCCACCAACCTCAACCGAAACCCCACGCATCCGCAGAGCCAGAACTGGAGGAAGAACCTTCTCCTACATCGTGGCCAAGACCTGGAACGAGCTCCCGATCGACATCAGACACGCCCCCTCCCTGAACATCTTCAGGAAGACACTCAAGACCTGGCTCTTCGACTGAACGGAGCTGCTTTACACCGCCCCCCCCGCGCCTTGAGACCCTCAGGCTGAGTAGTGCGCTTACAAATCCCCTGATTGATTGATTCTGTCGTCAGTGTAAGAAGGATAAGAATATTACCTGCAGGAAGCAGGAATACCACACAGGGTGTCACCATTAGGTGGGAGACACAACCATGGACGCCACCAAGGAATGCTCAATCGAGAAAGAAATGACGGACCAACATCCCCCATACAAACTGAAATGGCTGGATTTAGGGACAGAGACAGGAGCAAGAGCAGAGCTAAGTTTCTGTTCCACTCCGACTGTCGCAATTACGCCGCAGTCAGCATGAGCACCGAAAAGGTGAGTGCAATCAAAAGGGATGTCAAGTAAAGTGGTCTGAACAGCCTCCGAAAATGCAGAGGTGCATAGACAGGCACGACAATGTAGCACCACTGAAGAAGCCATGGCCCAACTACGGAATCAGTGGCATCCATCCCACATCTAATGAATAATTTAGCCACCTGTTGCCCAACTTGGAACAACTAGGTAAGGTCGCTCAGGTGTCATCCGGACGTGATGGCAACAAACATCAAGGAATACCACAATGTATGGGGAAAAATGTACAAGAAAGCAAGATGCATTAATGGAAAGCAAAGCATAACTTGTAGAGGAGAAGATATGCCTGCCACAAGCGTCCTGTCTCTTGGAATCTCTGTCAGACAGAACATGAGTAAGAGAGTTGATATCATGCGAGGCTGAAGCAGCCTGTACCACCAAACTATGAGGAGTAAGGAGCCAGAGGAATCAAAGCAACTCGCCTTAGCATATCAGCTAAAGAGGAGCTCGCCTCTGTAGCACGACCAGGAGGGGAAAGAAGGCCTGATGCTGGGGAATACTCCAATCTACTAGCTTCACCCAGTTCAGTTAGCCAGCTATCCTCCATAGGAGGCTGAGCAGCATCAGATATGGGGTGCAGAAACCAGACTCGTCCCCATCACCTCCTAAACAGTGTTCCTCAGAAGGAAAAACATTGGATGGCTCCCCAGAAAGCGGAAGAAGGGTGTCCAAGATGGGCGCACTCTACATCGACCTACGCAGAGTTGGTGACGCCCCAAAGTCAGAAAGGGGAAGGGGCATGGTGTTAATCGGCGCCTTCATCAGAGTCGGCTGATTGGATACAAGCGCCGAAGGTGGGAATTCCAAAGGGCTGTGCACGGGCACCGAGACGGAGTAGACCATCGAACCCAAGGGCCTAACTGAAGCTGAGGGTGAGCCTGCCAGCGTAGACACCTCTAACCTCCCTGGGGCCCGAAGGGGCTCTAGGGAAAGGTGAAGACCCAAAGATGGCATGCAGAGAGCAACCAATGCTTGCATCTGGGTCTGAGTCGCCCCGGATCCAGGGTAGACAGGAAGCCACGGGGCAAACTTATGCATGGAGTCCTCAACCTACAACTGGGAGGAGGCATAAAAGTCAGAATCTCTGCGCGGTGAAATGGGAGGGTGCTGTGACTTCGACAGCCTGCGTCGAGACTTACCATGGGACGACGATGGAGTGTGACATCCACGGGAACGGCTCCTGGACCAGGCCCATGAACGGACCATGCAGTGACTGCGAGAGCCGTGCCGACAGGAGCTTCATTCGAAGTTCCCACAGCGCCTTTGGTGGAAGTAGACGAAAGGAGTCGTACTCTTCGGAGTCATGGTGCTCTCCCAAGCACCACATACACATGCAGAGAGGGTCCACGGACAACATTTGCAGTCCACAAGATTTAAAAAAAAAAACACACTGTTTCATAGTTGAAAATCATTGAAGTAGGCCAAAAACGGCCTGAGGTAACAGTTTCTCTTGATCTGCGTTGTAAGCGCGGAAAAGAAGAAACTGACATCAGCGCATCAGAGAGGGGCTTGTATGGACTTCGGTGACGTCACATATGTAGACGAAGTCGGTACGCACAACGCCTTCTACCAACGTGCAGGGGTACTGCTGAAAAAATTTCAGGATCCAGTCTGGCACCTTGGGAGAATTCTATGTTAAGGAATCTGCGGCTAGATGCACAAGTTACTAACTTGTGTAACGATATATCTGTAAGAGACAGTAGTTGGTGACAGATTCCTTACCTTAGAATATCCCCAGGCGTCAGGCTGGATCCGGAAAGTTTTTTGCATAGCAGTACCCTTGCGCGTCGGTAGGCGGCGTCGTGCGGCTCCGCGTCAGTCGTCGGCGTCGTGATCGCCGGGATGACGTCGCGGGCAGTACTTAGGCGCCGCCCTGCGTGCTGACGTCAGTTCTGTACACGACTTTCCGCGCCAGGAACGCAGAGCCATGCAAGAAGCTGACATAGGTGTCTGAAAAATACTAGGGCCCTGAAAGGGATGTCCTTAACCCTAGAAATCAGTTCGCAGAACGGGAGGATGGGTGGGGCGGTAAGGAATCTGTCACCAACTACTGTCTCTTACAGATATATCGTTACACAAGTTAGTAACTTGTGCATCTGAAAGAGACACGTTAGTGACAGATTCCTTACCTTAGAATAGATACCCCAGCAATACCAACCCCGGTGGTGGGTCTGCGAACAAGATCAGACAAGGAAGTCCTGGAGGACAGAACGGCCAAAGAAGCCGTCCCTCCGGACCTGACTGTCAAGGCAGTAATGCTTTGTAAACGTGTGCAGCGAGGCCCACGTAGCTGCCTGACAGATAACCGGCAGCGGAACACCGCGGCCCAAGGCCGTGGTAGCAGCCATTGCCCTGGTGGAATGGGCACGCAGCCCAACAGGAGGCTCCTTCTTAGCCAAAGAATAGCAGGTCTTGATGCACAAGGTAACCCAGTGGGAGATGGTCCTCTTGTGCACCGCCTGACCTTTTTTGGCGCCCACGTAGCCAACAAAGAGCTGGTCATCCACCCGGAAGTGTTTTGTGCGGTCAATATAGAAGGAGAGCGCACGTTTTGGGTCCAGACGGTGGAGCCTCTCTTCCTCTCTGGAAGGATGCGGAGGCGGAAAGAAGGTGGGCAAAGTGATGGTCTGCCCAATATGGAAAGCAGTAACCACCTTTGGCAAGAAGGACGGACGCGTCCGAAGAACAACCTTGTCTGGATGAACAGACAGAAAGGGAGGTTTGCAAGACAGAGCCTGGAGCTCACTCACCCGTCGAGCGGAGGTGATGGCCACCAGAAAGGCTGTCTTCAGAGTCAGAAGACGAAGAGGACAGTTATGTAGAGGCTCAAAGGGAGCGCACATTAAAAAGGTAAGAACCAAGTTCAAGTCCCACTGAGGCATCACAAACGGAACAGGAGGGAAGAGGTGAGTAATGCTCTTATAAGAACCTGTTAACAACAGGGGACTTGAAAAGGGAGGGCTGATCAGGGAGCCTGAGGAAGGCCGAGATAGCACAAAGATAACCCTTGATGGTACCCAGGGCAGAACCCTGTTGGGCCAGAGAGAGAAGGACCAGAAGGACCTCAGAAAGAGGGGCAGAAAGGGGATTCACAGCCTTTGCTGTGCACCATGCCACAAATTTGTTCCACCTGCAGGCGTATACCACCTTAGTGGAGGGACGCCTGGCTGCCAGAATCACATCACAAACTTCAGGAGGCAAGTCGAAAGGAATCAACTGCCGCCGCTCAAACTCCACGCAAGCAGGTGTAGACTGGACAGGTTCGGGTGGAGGACCGTCCCCTGCTGCTGCGACAGAAGATCCTCCCGAAGAGGCAGACGGATCGGGGATCTACGCTCATATTGAGTAGCTCGGGATACCAAACTCTTCGAGCCCAGTCCGGAGCCACAAGAATGACTTGGGCCCGGTCGTGCCGAATCTTCTTCAACACTCTGGGTAGAAGTGGTATAGGCGGAAAGGCGTACAACAGACCGCAACTCCACTCGTGACGAAAAGCGTCGCCGAGCGAGTGCCGCCTTGGAAATTCCAACGCGCAGAACTGATGACATTGCGCGTTCTCTTCGGTGGCGAATAGATCTAACCAAGGCTCTCCCCACTGTAGAAAGAGTCCTTGCGCCACTTCCGAGTGAAGACGCCATTCGTGATCCATCATGCACCTGCGGCTGAGTTCGTCCGCCCTGGCGTTCAGGGAACCTGCCAGGTGTTGAACCATCAGGAACATGCCCTGATGTTCCAGCCATGTCCAGAGGCGCAGAGCCTCCTGACAAAGGGTCCACGACCCCACCCCGCCCTGTTTGTTGCAGTACCACATGGCGGTGGTGTTGTCTGTGAACACCTGCACTACCTTCCCTTTGACAGAGGGAAGGAATGCCTTGAGTGCAAGTCGGATCGCCCGGAGCTCCAGAATGTTGATATGGAGCCGGGACTCCGCCGGAGACCAGAGGCCTCTGATCTCCGCCTCTCCCATATGACCGCCCCATCCCAGAAGGGACACGTCCGTCACAACTGTGTGCTCTTGCTGGGGAAGGGAGAGGGATCTGCCCATGACCCATTGCCGGTTCGAGAGCCACCACTGCAACTGTTTTGCAGTCCCCTCCGAGATCTGGACGTGATCGGACAGGTTGCCCTGGTGCTGCGCCCACTGGAACTTCAGGTCCCACTGCAGAGCCCGCATATGCCATCTGGCATGATTGACCAGCAGGATGCAGGAGGCCATGAGGCCCAGCAGCCTCAGGGTCATCCGTACCGAAACCCAGGATAAAGGCTGAAAGATCGGAATCATAGCCTGAATATCCCGGACTCGCCGTTCGGGAGGATAGGCCCGAAACTGCGTCGTGTCCAGAACTGCTCCGATGAAAAGGAGCTGTGGAGAAGGAATCAGATGCGACTTCGGCACATTGATGGAGAACCCCAGCGAGTGCAGGAGTTCGGCCGTAGTCTGGAGGTGGGAGACGACTGCCTGGGACGAGCCCGCCTTCAGCAGCCAGTCGTCGAGGTAGGGGAAGACTGAAACCCCTGCCCGGCGCAGATGAGCTGCGACCACCGCCAACACTTTCGTGAACACCCGAGGGGCACTGGTAAGGCCAAAGGGGAGCACGGTGAACTGAAAGTGCTCGGGCCTACCGTGAACCGCAGGTAACGCCGGTGGGCCGGCAGGACGGGGATGTGGAAATATGCGTCCTGCAAGTCCAACGCTACCAACCAGTCTCCAGGGTCGAGGGCAGTCAAGACCTGAGCTAGGGTGAGCATCTTGAACTTCTCCTTCCGGAGGAAGCGATTGACGTTCCGGAGGTCCAAAATAGGACGCATGTCCTCCTTGTCCTTTTTGGGCACCAGGAAGTAGTGGGAGTAGCAACCACGCCCTACTTCTGGGGTCGGAACATGCTCGATGGCCCTCTTGGCCAAGAGGGCCGTGACTTCCTTCTGCAGAAGTACCAAGTGATCCCCTGACATGCGGTGGAATTGAGGTGGCATGGCTGGGGGGTGGACTCGAAGGGGAGGGAGTAGCCCCTTCGGACAATGTCCAAGACCCACCTGTCCGAGGTGATGGTACGCCAGTGGGGAAGGTGATGGCGGACCCTGCCCCCTACCGGCGTGCTGTGCACCTGAAAGGAGGGACTAGGAGGGTTTGGAGGCCGCGGACGGGTTGGAGGTGGTGGCCTGACCCGCACGCTGGTTGCCCGATCCGCCACGGCGGAATCCACGTCCTCGGCCACGCGAAGACGCCTGCTGCGCGGGCCGGTGGCTGGGCTGCTGACGTGAAGGGGCGCCCCTACCGTGTCCACGATAGGGGCGAAAAGCAGAAGTCAGCGGAGGGCGTGTAGCAGAAAGGCCCAGGGACTTTGCAGTAGCCCGTGAGTCCTTAAAGCGCTCCAACGCATGGTCTGCTTTGGACCCAAAAAGACCGACTCCATCAAAGGGCATGTCCATGAGAGTATTCTGGACATCCCCTGAAAAACCAGTGGTTCTCAGCCAGGCGTGGCGTCGTAGCGCCACCGTCGTTGCAATAGACCTGCCCAGCGAGTCGGCGGTATCAAGGCCACATCTTATTGTGTATTTGGCCGCATCCCTTCCTTCCGCAATGGCGCGGGAAAGCAGTGTCTGGACCTCCTCAGAACACTGGGGCAAAACATTCGCCACCGAATCCCACAAGGAGTGGGTATATCGGCCCAAAAGGCAAGCGGTGTTGATGGACCGCAAGCCAGCACTGGAGGAAGAAAAACCCTTCTTCCCAAATTGATCCAGGCGTTTGGATTCCCTATCCGGAGGGGCGGTAGGGAAGGCGGTTTGGGAAGCGGAGGCTTGGACAACCAAGCTCTCAGGGGTGGGGTGGACAGAGAGAAACAGGGGGTCGCCCGGAGCTGGGCGATGGCGTCGGGACACGTTCCTATCCACAGGAGCCCCTGTGTTGGGCTTGGACCAGGCGCCCAAAAGAACGTCAGTGAGGGCGTCGTTAAACGGCAGCACAGTTTCCGTAGAGGAGGCTGCCGGCTGAAGCACCTCTGTCAAGAGATTAGTCTTGACCGCCACAGTAGGGAGTTGGAGATGTAAGGCTCCAGCCGCCCTACGCAACACCGTTGCAAAATTGGCTCCCTCCTCCGTAGCCACGGGAGGAGACAGCATGCCAGTGTCAGGGGAAGTATCTAGACCACTGGCATCCCCTAGACCCTCTGTCCAGTCTTCATCGTACTGACACTGTTGTGTCAGAGGGTCATCAGACCCCTCCCAGTCCTCCTGGTCCTCCTCAGGTTCAAAATAAGGGGGAGGAGGGACATTTGGGATCCAAGGTCTCATCGGGCGCCGGAACCGGCGCCGAGCGACGTCGGTCCGGGTCCATGTCCGGAGCCGGAAGGAACTGGGGACGACGCCGCCCGGAGCCCCAGGCGGCGTCGAGAACGGCACCGGAGACATCGGCGCCGGCGGAGGGGTCGTTAGGTCGACCGGCGTCGATGGGGGTTGTGGAGCCGGGATCGAGGCCGGAGCCGGGATCGAGGCTGGAGGCACGGGCGACGCCGGGGCCGGAGCCGCCGGCGACGCCGGAGCAACCCCATCAGGGCCCGCGGGGCCCGAAGGCGCACCGGAGGGACCTTGAGGCCCGAAGAGGCGGGCCATGGCCGACAGGAATTCCTGCACTTGGGCCGGATCCGCCCCGAACCCGGGAAGGACGGGTATTGCGGGGGCGACTCCCCAGGCATGTCCGGGGCCGCGGGGACGGTGCCGGGAGGGGCCTCAGCCGAGTCGCGAGACCGGCGAGGCGAAGTCCTAGAGCGACGATGCTTTTTGGACTTCTTGTGTTTTGACTTACCGGACGAAGAAGACTTCGATGCCGACGACCGGTGTGGACTCCGCGATCGACCCCTGGACCTCTCACGCGACCGGGGCTTCCGCGGAGCCGAATGCCGGGCCTCGAGGAGCTTTTGAGACCGCTCTCGCAAAGCTTTCGGGTGGAGGGCCTGGCAGTCGGAACAAGACTCCGTGTCGTGGCCTCGGCCGAGGCAGAAGAGACACTCCCAATGCGGGTCTGTGACGGACATCATCCGAGCACAGGCGCCGCAACGTTTAAACCCGGGCATCCCTACGACACCTTGAAGTCGATGGAGAAAAACAGTGAAAAAATCACCAAAAAGCTTGGTCAAAAAATGAACAGGGCACTGCTCTTCCCGGATCTGCGCTTGCTGGTGCAGAAAAAAGAAGAACTGACGTCAGCGCGCAGGGGCGGCGCCTAAGTACTGCCCGCGACGTCATCCCGGCGATCACGACGCCGACGACGGACGCGGAGCCGCACGACGCCGCCTACCGACGCGCAAGGGTACTGCTACGCAAAAAACTTTCCGGATCCAGCCTGACGCCTGGGGATATTCTAAGGTAAGGAATCTGTCAATAACGTGTCTCTTTCAGATGTCTCTATCAGATAAACTATACAGAAATAATATAAATCCATCACACTTTCAATAGGAGACATTTTAAAAGAGTACTGGCAAAGCCAGTAGGTCTGTCCGGGGCAAACTGATGTAATGGTCATTTTTTTAGTTTTATTACAAGCACATGCAACAACCTTAAAAGAAAGGTACCACCACCTAAACATGGCGGCAAAAGCTTGCTGTAAAATATGGAAAGTGTGAGGTGATGAGTTCTATATTGTGAGGGCAATGACACTCAATGTGCTGGTGTCATATGATTGTGATGGCCTAAGTAGAAGAGTGAAATGGTGAGTGTGTTGCAGTTTTGATGACTGACATTTTGGCACCTGCACTGCATTGCTTAATTGTACAGTGCTGCGGTTGAAGGTGGTGAATTGCCTGTGGACAGGGTGGAGAGAGAAGCAAGGGTACGGGGGGTGTAGCTCAAGTACTTAACTAGATATTTATCCATATAATGTGATTTGAACTTCTGAGGAGTTAGGAAAATCACTTTTGGTGACACAGTAGCAACTTGTAACCATGGTATAATGAAATGCTCTGCACTGTAAAGGCATCATCTTTCCTTTCAAAGTGTGCAGAAACGACTCCGAATACTATGTTCCTGTGTGTCAGGGAGCAGTTTACACCCAGCTGTAACCTTACACCACAGGTTGGTATACAACCAAAATTTTGAACAAAATACTATTTATGTGGAACAATCCTGAAGTTAACCCTTGAAGTTAGTGATACCCATTATTGTTAAATCTGAGATCAGGAAAAGCAAAAGACTTGGATTGTCATCTATGTTGTCACGCTTGGCTGAATTATTGTGATCTTGGGCAAAGACATGATAGCCCTGGGCAGCAGTGCTCTTCCCAGATAATGTCTGCTGCGAGTATGAATACTGGGTTTAAATGCTACGTAAAAAAAAGTCTCTTATCCTGCTTGTAATTGCATGAGTAACACTACAAATGGCAAAGTAGAATACTGCAGAAAAACTGATTTAGAGTCTGAAAACTAAGGAAAAAAAGAGATTGAGTACCCCATTTCCCATGACATAAAACATATAAAGTTACACATAAAGAAATAAAAGTGGTGAAAATGTAATGCTTCAGTGTATTTGAGGAATGCAAAATAAATTGCAAGTCGTCACTAAGCATGGGCAGTGTATCTTGGGCAGCATCTTTTTAAATTTATGACCCAAAAAGAATAAATCCAGTTCGGACCTGTGCCAGCGATGGAACATCTATTTGTTTCCCTGGGTTACTCGGAGTGCAGTGTGCTTTTAGGTCTGGTTTCAGCCAATACCTTTTGATTTTTCTAAAATAATATGTATTATATAGTTACTTAAGGGACTTTCCGCTAGCTCTCTTCACTCATTGGTCTGCTCAGTCACTCACATTTTGCTTCAGCCCAACAGAGTATACAGCATGGGCCAGTGTGTCAGCCTACTTCAGCCACTAGCCAACTTTACATTAAGTGACTACATTTTGCTCTCTCAAGGAGCACATCCACACACAAGTTAGTTCCATTCAGTGTCCATAGTTTTTTTTTTTACTGTATTATTACTTTAGTGTTGCCTTTGTGTTTAGAGTCTGATGTAATAGCAGTATGCTTTCTGCCACTTGTTTTTCATGTGAGCAGGGGGCATATTTAAACTTTGAGTACCTGTCTCCTGCTAATGCTATTGTAAATACATTCTGGAGTGGCCACTGTTTATCTGACTACTGCTGTTTGTTTGTGGTGATCACATCTACTCTAACATCTTTGCTGTGAAAAGGCCTTTCCAACTATTGCATTAACAGCATATGAATATTCAGTCAATAAGGAGATGTACCGGTCAGTTTTAACCACAGCCTCACGACTCCCCCCTTGTTTACTGAAAATGGAAATCAGTCAGTCACAATCTTCATTCACTGGATTTCCGCAGCATAAAAGTACAGATAAAAAGAATATAAATACATTCAATAATCATTGCAAAGGTCATAATACCAAAATAATAACTAACAAATTGTTCATTAAAAAGAGGAAAAAAGAACAATGCATGTTCAGTTGGTATACCACCACCCTTATTTCACTCCCACCATCTATCAATTCGCAAGATCTGTATTATATCATACAAATAGTAAATAACACATCTTAAAATATATACATTATAAAAGCCACACAGTATAATACAATCCATACAAGAGTGCATGGTTAACCTAACGTCAAACTACATTCCTCGTTAGTTTTATGATTTGCCATATTAAACTCGCCATGGAAAAGCAAACTAGAGCGAAAAGCAGTTGCTGAAGGAACAGTTGCGCTGGCCTGCACTGGCGAAACTCCGCGTTTAAAAAGTGGTAAAATCATATTTTCCCTGGGTATCTTCGAAAGGGGCAAGAGAGCACTAGAACCCGAATATTCACTGAATAAGGTTGATGCACCGGTCGGTATTAACCACACAGCCTCAGAACTATAGTGGAAATGGCTGCGTGGTTCCAAGCTAAAGGTATCTGGTCATCCGCCCTGCTTGCTGTCAGTGGACATTATCAGCACTTCCTCAAGGTGAGCCTGGGGACTTGGTAAGACTCTGAAGAGAGGCTCTCCAGCCCTGCTTGTCATCAGTTCTCTCTAGCCCTGCTTGCTGTCAGTTCTCTTTAGCCCTGCTTGTCGCCAGTTCTCTCCAGCCCTGCTTGTCGCCAGTTCTCTCCAGCCCTGCTTGTCGCCAGTTCTCTCCAGCCCTGCTTGTCGCCAGTTCTCTCCAGCCCCGCTTGCCGTCAGTGGACATTATCAGCACTTCCTGGGGACTTGGTAAGATTCTAAAGAGAGGCTCTCCAGCCCGCTTGCAGTCAGTGGACATTATCAGCACTTCCTGGGGACTTGGTAAGACTCTGAAGAGAGGCTCTCCAGCCCTGCTTGTCATCAGTTCTCTCCAGCCCTGCTTGCCGTCAGTTCTCTCCAGCCCTGCTTGCCGTCAGTTCTCTCCAGCCCTGCTTGCCGTCAGTTCTCTCCAGCCCTGCTTGCCGTCAGTTCTCTCCAGCCCTGCTTGCCGTCAGTTCTCTCCAGCCCTGCTTGTCGTCAGTTCTCTCCAGCCCTGCTTGTCGTCAGTTCTCTCCAGCCCTGCTTGTCGTCAGTTCTCTCCAGCCCTGCTTGTCGTCAGTTCTCTCCAGCCCTGCTTGTCGTCAGTTCTCTCCAGCCCTGCTTGCTGTCAGTTCTCTCCAGCCCCGCTTGCCGTCAGTGGACATTATCAGCACTTCCTGGGGACTTGGTAAGACTCTGAAGAGAGGCTCTCCAGCCCCGCTTGCCGTCAGTGGACATTATCAGCACTTCCTGGGGACTTGGTAAGACTCTGAAGAGAGGCTCTCCAGCCCTGCTTGTCATCAGTTCTCTCCAGCCCTGCTTGCCGTCAGGTCTCTCCAGCCCTGCTTGCCGTCAGGTCTCTCCAGCCCTGCTTGCCGTCAGGTCTCTCCAGCCCTGCTTGCCGTCAGGTCTCTCCAGCCCTGCTTGCCGTCAGGTCTCTCCAGCCCTGCTTGCCGTCAGGTCTCTCCAGCCCTGCTTGCCGTCAGGTCTCTCCAGCCCTGCTTGCCGTCAGGTCTCTCCAGCCCTGCTTGCCGTCAGGTCTCTCCAGCCCTGCTTGTCGTCAGGTCTCTCCAGCCCTGCTTGTCGTCAGGTCTCTCCAGCCCTGCTTGCCGTCAGGTCTCTCCAGCCCTGCTTGCCGTCAGGTCTCTCCAGCCCTGTTTGCCGTCAGGTCTCTCCAGCCCTGCTTGCCGTCAGGTCTCTCCAGCCCTGCTTGTCGCCAGTTCTCTCCAGCCCTGCTTGTCGCCAGTTCTCTCCAGCCCTGCTTGTCGCCAGTTCTCTCCAGCCCCGCTTGCCGTCAGTGGACATTATCAGCACTTCCTGGGGACTTGGTAAGATTCTAAAGAGAGGCTCTCCAGCCCGCTTGCAGTCAGTGGACATTATCAGCACTTCCTGGGGACTTGGTAAGATCTCTGAAGAGAGGCTCTCCAGCCCTGCTTGTCATCAGTTCTCTCCAGCCCTGCTTGCCGTCAGTTCTCTCCAGCCCTGCTTGCCGTCAGTTCTCTCCAGCCCTGCTTGCCGCCAGTTCTCTCCAGCCCTGCTTGCCGTCAGTTCTCTCCAGCCCTGCTTGCCGTCAGTTCTCTCCAGCCCTGCTTGTCGTCAGTTCTCTCCAGCCCTGCTTGTCGTCAGTTCTCTCCAGCCCTGCTTGTCGTCAGTTCTCTCCAGCCCTGCTTGTCGTCAGTTCTCTCCAGCCCTGCTTGTCGTCAGTTCTCTCCAGCCCTGCTTGCTGTCAGTTCTCTCCAGCCCCGCTTGCCGTCAGTGGACATTATCAGCACTTCCTGGGGACTTGGTAAGACTCTGAAGAGAGGCTCTCCAGCCCCGCTTGCCGTCAGTGGACATTATCAGCACTTCCTGGGGACTTGGTAAGACTCTGAAGAGAGGCTCTCCAGCCCTGCTTGTCATCAGTTCTCTCCAGCCCTGCTTGCCGTCAGGTCTCTCCAGCCCTGCTTGCCGTCAGGTCTCTCCAGCCCTGCTTGCCGTCAGGTCTCTCCAGCCCTGCTTGCCGTCAGGTCTCTCCAGCCCTGCTTGCCGTCAGGTCTCTCCAGCCCTGCTTGCCGTCAGGTCTCTCCAGCCCTGCTTGCCGTCAGGTCTCTCCAGCCCTGCTTGCCGTCAGGTCTCTCCAGCCCTGCTTGCCGTCAGGTCTCTCCAGCCCTGCTTGCCGTCAGGTCTCTCCAGCCCTGCTTGCCGTCAGGTCTCTCCAGCCCTGCTTGCCGTCAGGTCTCTCCAGCCCTGCTTGCCGTCAGGTCTCTCCAGCCCTGCTTGCCGTCAGGTCTCTCCAGCCCTGCTTGCCGTCAGGTCTCTCCAGCCCTGCTGGTCGTCAGGTCTCTCCAGCCCTGCTGGTCGTCAGGTCTCTCCAGCCCTGCTGGTCGTCAGGTCTCTCCAGCCCTGCTTGTCGTCAGGTCTCTCCAGCCCTGCTTGTCGTCAGGTCTCTCCAGCCCTGCTGGTCATCAGGTCTCTCCAGCCCTGCTGGTCGCCAGGTCTCTCCAGCCCTGCTTGTCGTCAGGTCTCTCCAGCCCTGCTTGTCGTCAGGTCTCTCCAGCCCTGCTTGTCGTCAGGTCTCTCCAGCCCTGCTTGTCGTCAGGTCTCTCCAGCCCTGCTTGTCGTCAGGTCTCTCCAGCCCTGCTTGTCGTCAGGTCTCTCCAGCCCTGCTTGTCGTCAGGTCTCTCCAGCCCCGCTTGTCGTCAGTTCTCTCCAGCCCCGCTTGTCGTCAGTTCTCTCCAGCCCTGCTTGCTGTCAGTTCTCTCCAGCCCCGCTTGCTGTCAGTTCTCTCCAGCCCCGCTTGCCGTCAGTGGACATTATCAGCACTTCCTGGGGACTTGGTAAGACTCTGAAGAGAGGCTCTCCAGCCCCGCTTGCCGTCAGTGGACATTATCAGCACTTCCTGGGGACTTGGTAAGACTCTGAAGAGAGGCTCTCCAGCCCTGCTTGTCGTCAGGTCTCTCCAGCCCCGCTTGCCGTCAGCCCCGCTTGCCGTCAGTTCTCACCAGCCCCGCTCGCCGTCAGTTCTCACCAGCCCGCTCGCCGCCAGTTCTCACCAGCCCCGCTCGCCGTCAGTTCTCACCAGCCCGCTCGCTGTCAGTTCTCACCAGCCCTGCTTGTCGTCAGTTCTCTCCAGCCCCGCTTGTCGTCAGTTCTCTCCAGCCCCGCTTGTCGTCAGTTCTCTCCAGCCCCGCTTGTCGTCAGTTCTCTCCAGCCCCGCTTGTCGTCAGTTCTCTCCAGCCCCGCTTGTCGTCAGTTCTCTCCAGCCCCGCTTGTCGTCAGTTCTCTCCAGCCCCGCTTGTCGTCAGTTCTCTCCAGCCCGCTTGTCGTCAGTTCTCTCCAGCCCCGCTTGTCGCCAGTTCTCTCCAGCCCCGCTTGTCGCCAGTTCTCTCCAGCCCCGCTTGTCGTCAGTTCTCTCCAGCCCCGCTTGTCGTCAGTTCTCTCCAGCCCGCTTGTCGCCAGTTCTCTCCAGCCCCGCTTGTCGTCAGTTCTCTCCAGCCCCGCTTGTCGTCAGTTCTCTCCAGCCCCGCTTGTCGTCAGTTCTCTCCAGCCCCGCTTGTCGTCAGTTCTCTCCAGCCCCGCCCGTCAGTTCTCTCCAGCCCTGCTTGTCGTCAGTTCTCTCCAGCCCTGCTTGTCGTCAGTTCTCTCCAGCCCTGCTTGCTGTCAGTTCTCTCCAGCCCCGCTTGCCGTCAGTGGACATTATCAGCACTTCCTGGGGACTTGGTAAGACTCTGAAGAGAGGCTCTCCAGCCCCGCTTGCCGTCAGTGGACATTATCAGCACTTCCTGGGGACTTGGTAAGACTCTGAAGAGAGGCTCTCCAGCCCTGCTTGTCATCAGTTCTCTCCAGCCCTGCTTGTCGTCAGGTCTCTCCAGCCCTGCTTGCCGTCAGGTCTCTCCAGCCCTGCTTGCCGTCAGGTCTCTCCAGCCCTGCTTGCCGTCAGGTCTCTCCAGCCCTGCTTGCCGTCAGGTCTCTCCAGCCCTGCTTGCCGTCAGGTCTCTCCAGCCCTGCTTGCCGTCAGGTCTCTCCAGCCCTGCTTGCCGTCAGGTCTCTCCAGCCCTGCTTGCCGTCAGGTCTCTCCAGCCCTGCTTGCCGTCAGGTCTCTCCAGCCCTGCTTGCCGTCAGGTCTCTCCAGCCCTGCTTGCCGTCAGGTCTCTCCAGCCCTGCTTGCCGTCAGGTCTCTCCAGCCCTGCTTGCCGTCAGGTCTCTCCAGCCCTGCTTGCCGCCAGGTCTCTCCAGCCCTGCTTGCCGTCAGGTCTCTCCAGCCCTGCTGGTCGTCAGGTCTCTCCAGCCCTGCTGGTCGTCAGGTCTCTCCAGCCCTGCTGGTCGTCAGGTCTCTCCAGCCCTGCTGGTCGTCAGGTCTCTCCAGCCCTGCTTGTCGTCAGGTCTCTCCAGCCCTGCTTGTCGTCAGGTCTCTCCAGCCCTGCTTGTCGTCAGGTCTCTCCAGCCCTGCTTGTCGTCAGGTCTCTCCAGCCCTGCTTGTCGTCAGGTCTCTCCAGCCCCGCTTGTCGTCAGTTCTCTCCAGCCCCGCTTGTCGTCAGTTCTCTCCAGCCCTGCTTGCAGTCAGTTCTCTCCAGCCCAGCTTGCAGTCAGGTCTCTCCAGCCCCGCTTGCCGTCAGTGGACATAATCAGCACTTCCTGGGGACTTGGTAATACTCTGAAGAGAGGCTCTCCAGCCCCGCTTGCCGTCAGTGGACATTATCAGCACTTCCTGGGGACTTGGTAAGACTCTGAAGAGAGGCTCTCCAGCCCTGCTTGTCGTCAGTTCTCTCCAGCCCTGCTTGTCGTCAGTTCTCTCCAGCCCTGCTTGTCGTCAGGTCTCTCCAGCCCTGCTTGCCGTCAGGTCTCTCCAGCCCTGCTTGCCGTCAGGTCTCTCCAGCCCTGCTTGCCGTCAGGTCTCTCCAGCCCTGCTTGCCGTCAGGTCTCTCCAGCCCTGCTTGCCGTCAGGTCTCTCCAGCCCTGCTTGTCGTCAGGTCTCTCCAGCCCCGCTTGCCGTCAGCCCCGCTTGCTGTCCGTTCTCTCCAGCCCGCTCGCCGTCAGTTCTCACCAGCCCTGCTTGTCGTCAGTTCTCTCCAGCCCCGCTTGTCGTCAGTTCTCTCCAGCCCCGCTTGTCGTCAGTTCTCTCCAGCCCCGCTTGTCGTCAGTTCTCTCCAGCCCCGCTCGTCGTCAGTTCTCTCCAGCCCCGCTCGTCGTCAGTTCTCTCCAGCCCCGCTCGTCGTCAGTTCTCTCCAGCCCCGCTCGTCGTCAGTTCTCTCCAGCCCCGCTCGTCGTCAGTTCTCTCCAGCCCCGCTCGTCGTCAGTTCTCTCCAGCCCCGCTTGTCGTCAGTTCTCTCCAGCCCCGCTTGTCGTCAGTTCTCTCCAGCCCCGCTTGTCGTCAGTTCTCTCCAGCCCCGCTTGTCGTCAGTTCTCTCCAGCCCCGCTTGTCGTCAGTTCTCTCCAGCCCCGCTTGTCGTCAGTTCTCTCCAGCCCCGCTTGTCGCCAGTTCTCTCCAGCCCCGCTTGTCGCCAGTTCTCTCCAGCCCCGCTTGTCGTCAGTTCTCTCCAGCCCCGCTTGTCGCCAGTTCTCTCCAGCCCCGCTTGTCGCCAGTTCTCTCCAGCCACGCTTGTCGTCAGTTCTCTCCAGCCCCGCTTGTCGTCAGTTCTCTTCCAGCCCCGCTCGCTGTCAGTTCTCTCCAGCCCCGCTCGCTGTCAGTTCTCTCCAGCCCCGCTCGCTGTCAGTTCTCTCCAGCCCCGCTCGCTGTCAGTTCTTCCAGCCCCGCTCGCTGTCAGTTCTCTCCAGCCCCGCTCGCTGTCAGTTCTCTCCAGCCCCGCCGCTGTCAGTTCTCTCCAGCCCCGCTCGCTGTCAGTTCTCTCCAGCCCCGCTCGCTGTCAGTTCTCTCCAGCCCCGCCGCTGTCAGTTCTCTCCAGCCCCGCCGCTGTCAGTTCTCTCCAGCCCCGCTCGCTGTCAGTTCTCTCCAGCCCCGCTCGCTGTCAGTTCTCTCCAGCCCCGCTCGCTGTCAGTTCTCTCCAGCCCCGCTCGCTGTCAGTTCTCTCCAGCCCCGCTCGCTGTCAGTTCTCTCCAGCCCCGCCGCTGTCAGTTCTCTCCAGCCCCGCTCGCTGTCAGTTCTCTCCAGCCCCGCCGCAGTTCTCTCCAGCCCCGCTCGCTGTCAGTTCTCTCCAGCCCCGCTCGCTGTCAGTTCTCTCCAGCCCCGCTCGCTGTCAGTTCTCTCCAGCCCCGCTCGCTGTCAGTTCTCTCCAGCCCCGCTCGCTGTCAGTTCTCTCCAGCCCCGCTCGCTGTCAGTTCTCTCCAGCCCCGCTCGCTGTCAGTTCTCTCCAGCCCCGCTCGCTGTCAGTTCTCTCCAGCCCCGCTCGCTGTCAGTTCTCTCCAGCCCCGCTCGCTGTCAGTTCTCTCCAGCCCCGCTCGCTGTCAGTTCTCTCCAGCCCCGCTCGCTGTCAGTTCTCTCCAGCCCCGCTCGCTGTCAGTTCTCTCCAGCCCCGCTTGCTGTCAGTTCTCTCCAGCCCCGCTCGCTGTCAGTTCTCCCTAGCCTTGCTCGCTGTCAGTTCTGTATACCTTGAGCAATGTCCCATGTGGTGCTGGCAGATTCCAGGGCCCGACTGTTTTCTGTAATTCTAGGCATCTCTAACACCTGCAGATATTTTCCATTGTTTCTTCGATTTTTGTAGCTCGAATTCTTTTTCCTCGAATGGGCGGATTCATCTTCTAATAACTCTTCTTTGTTATCGTGGCCGCATTAACTTTTGATATAACATCTATTGAGTGCACAATCCCTGCTAATTTCTCCTAGACAAAGTCACGCAATTTCCCATTTAAGTGCAGTTTGCCAACAGAAGATTCACTGGAGGGTGGAATTCACCATACATTTGCTTCTAAAGAATAAGTTTCTTACCTTTGGTAAAGCTCTTTCTGTTGGATACTCCATATAACAGCAGACTCCTCACCTTGCGAATCTCACCGGGCCAAATACTGAATACAAAGTCTAGCAATTGCTCCTGTGAGCCAGCAGGTGGCACTACAGGCCTCCATCAAGAATAAGTTTCTCATCCAGATGTGACGACACGTACTGAATATAGGCCCGCAAGTGCACGGCGAGCAGCAGTTTGTTTCCTATTTTTTTTGCATGTGCTGAGATGCGCAGCAAGGCTGACTGCACTGGCAGTCAGCAAAAACTAACGTGGGGCCTGAATCGGGAAGCAGGCAGGTGGTGAGGAATCTGCAGTCAGAGTGTGCACCAAAAGAACAAGTTACCTTTGGTAACGGGAACCATGGATTCTTGAGAACAAGTACCAAAGCACTAAAGAGGTGGGTCTGAGGAGCGGCCTTGCACCAAGAAGGCGCAGGATGGGTCAAGAATAGTGGAGCATTCACTGTACAAATGAACACATCAATTACTCAAACTGACACCCTGTCAGATGTGATGACGACAAGCACACCAAACAAATTTCAATCCTTTTACATTCCTTCAACAAAAAATCCAGACTTTAGCGTAGTTGATGTGTGTGTTTTTATTTCTTCCTGAGACAGGTTGTCAGTTTGATTAACTCATTTGTACAGTGAGTGCGTCACTATTATTCTTGACTTGGGTCAATGGATTTTTCCAGGATCTTGCCATAACACCTCGTGGGAACAGATGTGAAAATAGTGTTGAGCACCAAAAATATTGTGATCACTAGGCTTTAAAGGAGGGGATGTGCGACACTCATAACACAGTTGCCTTTTTCAGTTTATAAGTTCTGCAGGATGTCCTACAGGATCAAGCTGGCAAAATGCCTTCCCTGTGAACTTGCAACACAAAAAGATGAAGGGCGGAATGTTAGACCTGGTCAAACATTCACCCCCAGTCACAGATCTGGGTTTAATCCATCGTTATTTTGCTCACCACGCCATTACAGTGTGGACCCAGTCATATGCAAATCAGCCGTGACCCTGCTCCCCATGGGAACAGTCCAGCCCGAACCGACAGGCCAGGTCCTCCTTGGACCGGAAAACAAGCATCCTGGGACCGGTTTCAGGGCATCACCCCATATCAGCCAGTCTAGCTTGAAACCGGTGGCGTAGAGAGAACGGGACCCAAGTCTGGGCATACCCTTCCGACTTAGGGTGAAAATGCAACACAAAAAGAGGATGGACAGAATGTTGAACTAGGGTGAATGTATGATTTATTCAGCATTCTGTCCATCATTTGTTTGCGTAGCACTTTTCACCCTAAGTGGGATGGGTATGCCCAGATGTGGGTCCCTTGCTCACAGTGCACCTGGATCAAGCTAGCCTGGCTGATGAGGGGTCATACCCCGAAACCGGTCCCAGGCTGCTTGCTTCCGGTCCAGGGAGGACCTGGCTTGGCAGTTCGGGCTGGATTGTTCCCATGAGGAACAGAGTCAAAACTGATTTATATATGGCTGGGTCTAAACTGGGGTGGCATGGTGAGCAAAAGAACGTTGGATTTAACCCAGATTTCTTGACTGGGGGTGAATGTATGATTTATTCAGCATTCCGTCCATCATTTGTTTGTGTAGCACTTTCCTGTGAACTTGAGCATGGATATAATAGTGCCTGGTGAAAGTATGTACAGATACCCATGTGGCCATCTGGCAGATGTCCAGGACAAGATCATCCCTAGCTAGAGACGTGGTTGTAGTTTTCACCCTAATGAAAGGAAACCTTTGGCCTTCAGGAGGATCCTTCGGGCAAAGGCATAACAGCACGGTGCAAAGGACAATCCATCAGGAGAAGTTTTGTTTCAGGACCACCTTTATTGTAACTTTTTTTGCTGTAGGAAAATTATTAATGACATTAGCCCAGTTCTCCCTAGTCCTATTGATATAGAACTAACACACTGTAGGTCCAACTGGTACAGCTTCACCTCCTCTTTCGAAGGATGTGGTACAGCAAGCTTGATGGACTGCTCCACATGGAACGTTTACAATAATTTTCGAGAGAAAGGAGCCAAATAAGAGTTTTTTTAGGGAAAAAAAAAAAAAGCACATGAAGGCTGAACTAACGAGGCTTGCGCGGATGATGCGGACGCGGAGCCAAACAATGCCACCTACTTGCACTCAGGGGTACTGCTCAAAAACTTCCATATCCAGTCTGACGCCTGTGGCATATTCTATGGGAAGGAATGTGGGGCTAGAAGGCTCTTTCAGATAAAGAGTTTGTGGAGGGGAGGCAGGGGGGAGATATATGGAGGCTGAACTGACAAGGCTTGCAGTTCACTAATGTGACAATTTGAGGTGACTGCAAATATAAACAGAGTTTCCAATGTAAACAGTTTGAGTACAGCTGTGAAGCGACACAAAGGAGCACCAATCAGCAAGGTTAAGGTGCCACTGCAGCATAATGAAGCGAGCAGAAGGGAACATATGTGAAAGCCCTTTTAAAGAAATGCATCACACTGGTGATTAGAATAATGAATGCTAAATAGGTAAACAAAGAAAGGCTGAAAGGGTAGATAAGTAACATTTATACTAAGGAAATGATGGGCCAAATAGAATAAGAAAGGAGAACATCAGTCGTCAAGATGTGCTTGAGGACCTCATCTTTTCTGATTCCGAGTGATCCCGCTAAATGAGTAACAGTAAAGGACACCCAGTGGAGTGCGAGTCAGGGTCACAACTGCAGTGCTTCCAAAGAGAGCATGCAACCTCAAGCCGCCATGCTTGGCAGTGAGTTCCAGTGGATTTATATGATGCTGCCCCTCCACCCGAGACCTCCGAGCTGCACATCATCCAGGTAACCTCCTTAGCCAGGATATGGTACATCTGTAACCATTGTGCCTTACTGAGGGGCATAAGTAGAATGACCTTCCACATGTCACAGTAGCATCCGCAATACACCACTGAAAGCCCTGTGCCATCATGAAGATACAGATCTGCTCTGAGACACCTCTCTAATGTTTAGCCCACTGCAGACGCAGGTTGCACTGAATGAGCCCATATGTGCCACAGACCTTGAAACACTAGCAAGATGCATGATGCTAGTAGACTAAGAAGTGTCAGAGAAAACTGGATCCTAGCCTAAGTGTCTCAGACTTGATGCAGAGTTAGAAATAGCCTTCATGACGACCGAGGCATGACTGGGTCAATGAAGGGCAATCTCTGAGAAAGTCGTAGAGGAGATTTGGGCTTGTTAATAGAAACCTCCAAAGCAGGCTATACTGACATTGTAGTTTCCAAGTGATCCAATGCGCGCTGAGGAAAACTGGCCTTCAACAGCCAGTGTCCCAACCTGAAAAGATACAACCTCCAAAGATGGACGGGACAACCACCATGGTCTTAATAAGAACAGAGGGCCTGATTTAAGGCTGATTTGAAAGCGTTCAGTTCCCACTACCAAGCAGAGGTATTACCTTTAGGAATGATATATCAATGTATGCGACCTACAGTTTTAATCCTCCTGACCAGCACTTCATCATCCAGCTTCTATCTTTCTTGGGAAAAAGGAAGTGCAGCGAATAGCATCCCATTACCCACCTGCCTCGAGCACTATTTAGTTTGCACCCTTTGCAAGCATCATAAATCCTTCTCTGCAAAGGATACAAGTGGGATCTGCGAAAGTCAGTGTGTAAACTGAGGAAATGTGGGTAGAGGTGTCCAAAAAGTAAAAAGGGCATATAGCTACTCGGACAAATTGTAGGACACACTGGTCTGAGTTCAAGCTGATGTACCAGTGTGCAGACACTAAGGACCTCATAAGGCTTAACCTATATGGAGAAATCTGTTTGCAGAGTGGGGAGTATGGGAGGGTGGGTAAAGAATCTGTGGCTAGGCAGAGTATCTACCAGTTAAGGTGTTACCAAAGGCATCTTCTGATAGAGACTTCTGGCCACAGATTCCTTACCTTAGAATAGATACCCAAGCAATACCTCTCCCGAAGCGGGTCTGCAAACATATTTAGAGCAGGAAGTCCTGGAGGACTGAAAGGACAATATGCCCGCCATGACGGACCAGACTGTCCAGGCAGTAGTGCTTGGTAACCGTGTGCAAAGACGCCCACGTCACAGCCTGACAGATGTCCAGAACAAGATGTCTGCAAGCTAACAGTGGTCGCAGTTTTGGTTCTAGTGGAATGAGCCCCCTGTGGGGGTTGCTTCTTGGCCAGTGCATAACAGATTTTAACGGAGAGTATTATCCATCATGAGATGTTCCGTTTCTGCATGGCATTTCCCTTCTTCGCACAACGATCACATTGAAGAGTTGATTGTCCACCTGGAACTCTCTGGTGCTATCGCTGTAGAACAGCAACTCTCTTTTTGGGTCAAGTTGGTGGAGTTTCTCTTGCGAAGAGTGAGGTGGAGCAAAGAAAGGTAGACAATGTGATGGCATGGCCTACGTGAAAAGGTGTTACCACTTTCAGTAAAAAGAGGCACGCTATCTCAGAACCAGATCGTCTGGGGAAAGAAGTTGTGTAAGGAAAGTGCCTGCAGTTCACTAACCCTCATGGTCTATGTAATGGCCATTAAAAATGGTGTTTTTTATGGTCAACAAACTTACAGGGCAACTGTGCAAGTGCTCAAAGGGAGAGCACATTAGGAAGGTCAAAACTAGGTTCACGGTACTGGAGCATGATGAAGGGTTTTGGAAGGAACATATGCATTAGTCCTTTTGGAAAAGGAGTCCAAACAGGTGACTTGAACAGGAAAGGCTGATTGGGCAACTGCAAGAATGCCGGTATGGCGGAAAGATACCCTTTACTAACGCCCACACCAAATCCTTTTCAGGCAAACAGAAGAATAAATAACAAAACCAACGACAAAGGTGCAGAAAGAGGATCAAAATTTTTCGTAGCACACCAAGCCACAAATCTGCACCAATGGCAGGAGCATAATGTCTTGGTTGAGGGACACCTGGCTGCCAGAATGATAGGTTTACTCACAAGGTCCTTGAGTATTTTTGGTACTTTGAGGATAGAGTTATTTTTCCAAGTACAAAGGCTTACCTAATCGGCTCTACAAAGATATTGGAGGGGTCTCCTCACCCACAACTTATCGTGGCATGCTTCATCCTCAGTGACCCCCCCCCCCCACAGTGGAGTGAGATGGTACTAATCTAGTGGACTCAACCAAACATGGGAGTTCTTTGATACTAACCACAAATTAGGTGAACCATTAAATGAACCCTCTAACGAATAGTTTCTTACCTGTCGGTGTAGTTTTGCAGCTTGAAGACTTTCTGGGTTCACTATGCTGTGCATTATTCCGCCATCTCGTGGTTGGGTCCGGATTCGTAGTCTTTTCTTTCTTTCTTTCTTTTTTTTTTGTTGTTGGCCCAGGTGGGCAGCGACGCCCCCACCATTTGGTGTCCTCGGTGACGTCGTCGCGCTTCCTGCGGAAGCTCCCACCTTTGGTCGCCATCTTCGGATTCTTTTTTCTTTTCCTGTTAATGTTTTGTCGTCTATGTCTTTCTCTTTTATCCTTTTATTTTTCTTTTGATCCCGCTAAACTCTGTATGTAGTCTAGTTTTACCCTTAACCTCCTATGTTATCTTCCTGGCGGAGGCGGGTGGGATCGCTAGTGAATCCAGAAAGTCTTCAAGCTGCAAAACTACACCGACAGGTAAGAAACTATTCGTTTTGCAGCGTGAATCTTTCTGGATTCACTATGCTGTGCATAGACTTTGTAGCGGTTTTGTTATTGCGGTGGTTGGGTGGAAGATGAGCATTGGTTGCTGAAAATGTGCTGTAAGACCTTCTGTCCTACTTGTGCCTCTTTGTTCATCTGGATATCAACACAGTAGTGTTTGGTGAACGTGTGCACGGAAGTCCATGTTGCCGCTTGGCAAATGTCTTGTATAGGCGTGTTCGCTAGGAACGCAACCGTTGCTCCCTTCTTCCTTGTTGAGTGAGCCTGGGCGGCTCCCTTTAATTCTTGTCCTGCCTGCTTATGGCAGAGTTGTATTGCTTGTGCAATCCATCGTGCTATGGTATTTTTTGTTACTGGTCGTCCCAAGAAACTGCTTGCGAAGGAAACGAAGAGTTGTTTTGTTTTCCTGCATTCCTTCGTCCTTTCTATGTAGTGCATCACTGCCCTTCTGGCGTCTAGCGTGTGTAGCGCCTTTTCTGTGGGCGTTGATGGTTTCTGGAAGAAACTTGGTATCTGTATTGTCTGGTTAATATGGAACCGTGACACCACCTTTGGCAGGAAGTGTGGGTCCGTTCTCATGACAATTCTGTCCTTGTGTATTTGCAAGTAGGGCTCTTGTAGTGTAAGAGCCTGCAGTTCACTGACCCTTCGCAGTGACGTGATAGCCACCAAGAATGCCGTCTTTAGTGTGAGCATGTGCAGTGTGGTCTTGTGTATGGGCTCAAATGGTGATTTCATCAACTGTGTTAGCACAGTGTTGAGGTTCCAGCTTGGGGCTGGCATCCTTTTGGGGGGCTATTCTTTAGCTCCCTCCAGTAATCTTTTGACCACCTGTGAGGTGAAGAAACTTTTCCCGCTTCTCCCTGGTGTAGGCCACTATGGCTGCTAAGTGAACCCTTAGTGACGAGTAGCTTAGCCCGCTGTGTAGTAGGTGCGTTAAGTATTGTAGTACCGTTGATTCTTTTGTGACCTTTCGTTGCAGTCCCTCTTTAATGCACCATTGCGAGAATGTTGGAACCGGGTTTACCGAGTCCGCCACGGGCGCGAGGCGGGAAAGCACGCGAAGGCAATGTGTAAGGCAGTTGTGCAGCACACTCTTAGACTCAGGAATGCGAACGCAATAACATGACACCACACCAGGCTTGTGTATTTAAAATCAAGATCTTTTATATATAAATCAAGGTAGCATCAGATGAGGCAGATTAATTCAGATCTACATTTAAATTCATTGCATTACTCAACTGGTGCACATTCTTAATAAAGCATTATAGCTCATCAACATTGTAGGCCACTAAGAGGCCGCAGGAATTCTCTCTTAAACGTAGCACCAATAATGATCACCAGATGCATTAATAAAACATGGGCCTAAACATGCAGTTCACTTCAAGCATATTCAATTACTTAAAAGAAGGCTTTTCACGTCACATTTCAATAGGCCTGCATTAATCTAGGCGCACCCACATTCAGTACAGAGGGCGTCGCAATTCCAGTACACCTGTAACATAAAACACTTCAACTCTTGGCGGTGTACACTTCAGCTCAATTCAATTAATCACTTTCCCCCTTAGGTAAAGACTTTGCAGTTATCAACATAGGCCTAGGCAGTAATTACAATAGGCATCAGCATTCAATTAATAAACACTGTGGGGAACCCTCAACATGTCCTGTATCCTGGGGCTTCTATGTCCCTTAGGGTTAATTCCAGGCTAGGCCCACTCCTCTCCGGGGCCTCGCCTCATGGGGAAAGTTACACAGTTAATTTAGGGGTTAATGGTGGCCCCCGGCCCCCAGTGGCGTTTTTGTGGGCCCTAGGGGCCTCCTGGGCTCACCTGGTGCTTGGTCGTTGGTCGCGCTTCTTAGCAACTGGCGATCTCCAGGCCCGGCCCGTGTTCTGGAGGGCGGGGCCCGGTCGGGGTACCTCGGCCTTCTGGCCGGAATGATGGGTCGTTGCGGGGGCCGGTATCACCCTCCTCCGGCCCCCGGGATCAGGGAAGTGACTTTGCGGCACGTTGCGGGGGCCGGTATCACCCTCCTCCGGCCCCCGGGATCAGGTGAGTGACTTGGCGGCTTCAGGGACTTCGGGAAGGGGAGCGGGAGCCGGCAGTCCTCTCCGGCCGGCTCCCCGTCTCCCTCTGTGCGGTCGGAGCTCTTCCTTGGCCTCCGTCGGCGCTGGGGGCGTGGCGGGAGCCGGCGCCCAATCGCTGCGCGGCCTTCCTGGGGGCGCGGCCGGCGTCCCCGGTTGCTCAGCAACGGCGTCGGCGGGGCCTGGAGGCCTCGCGGATCGCGTTAGGCCGCGGCTGCTTCACGCGGCCCCCTTGGGCTGCGGCGGTGATTTCTTCGGCCGCGACGGCGGCGGTGGGGCCCCGGCGGCGATGACTGGGAAATTTTTAGAGGCTTTGGTGAGGGCGCGGACGGCGCACCTCACCACATCCACTCGAGGGGCCTCCCTCAACACAGCGCTTGCTTCGGTGAGGGCGCGGACGGCGCACCTCACCACACGGCCTCGAGGAGGGCCTCTCCTCACAGCAGCACTTCTCCTCACGCGGCCGCGATTTCCTCACAAGGTCAGTGACCTGAGGGGGGGCAGTTTCTCCCTCGTGGAGACAGAACGCGGGGCGCACCAGCAGCCTGTGGGCAGGGCTGACTGGAAAAGTACTTGGGGGGCGGCCCAGCAGCAGGCAGGAATAGATAGGGGTGAAGGTCTAGCGCTTCAGGGTACGGCGCTTTACCTGGTGATCCCCAGTTTGGCAGTTTAGGTTTCAGGCCTTGCTGGACGGTCAGGCCTCCTCAAATTAAGGTTTCTTGCGGTTGTTTCAGATTGGTTGCTTCTTAGGAGTTTCTTGTCAGGAGTTTCTTGTCAGAAGTTTCTTAATATAAGTTTCTTGTCAAAAGTTTGTCAGAAGTTTCTTCTTATGAGGGGGGGGGAATGAGTTGGTGGTTCTGGGAGTGCTTGATGTTCTTCCCAGCACGCTGAAGGTGGTTCCCTGGGTCCCCTCACACTGGGCAAGGTCAGTGGGTGGTGGGCGTTCCTCAGCTAACTTACTACAGCAGGGCCTAAGCCCTGTCAGCAGCAGTAGTGTAGGTCTCCCCTAGGCCCTAAAGCCTGTACTCCGGCAGAGGTTCTCCCAGGATCAGTGGTGCCCCATCTCAACTGACTAAAAGTTTTCCCTCCAAGCCTTTTATACCCCTAGGTCAGGTGACCCTCCCAAAGGCGGCAAAACATAACTCCTCCCACAGCCCGGAAGGTTCTGGAACCTTCCACATGTCTGGCTATGTGGCCCAGAGGCCCAGAGGCCCTATGTCCCAGCCTGACCCTGGCTACTAGTGTGTATGCGTGTAAGGCCCCTCTGCAGTAGCAGGGGCCTGTGGCAGCCATCTTGAGTGGGAGAGCACCTGCACCTCAGCACTGGCTAGCAGTGGCAAGGCGCCCGGAGACCTAGGTCCAGTAAAAATATGGTGGCAAAAAATGAGGCGCAAAAGGGAAAAAAACAGGGCAAGACCACCCTAGGGCTGACAGGTCTAACAGAGAACCTTTTCCACTTTGCAATGTAGCATTTTCTTGTAGTGGGTCTCCTTGCTTCTCTGAGTACTGCCATGGTGCTTGGTGGTAGCTTGAGGTGTGCGAATTCTAGGTCCTCAGGAGCCATGCTGCTAGGCTGAGGCTCTCTGGTTCTGGGTGGAGCACTTTTCCTTCTTGCATTGTTAGGAGGTCTTTCCTTCTGCTGAACCTGTGCGCTGGTTCCTGTGCCATTTCCATTATTTGTGAGAACCATGATTGTCTGGCCCACTGAGGTGCCACCAGTATGAGTGTCATGCTGCTGCTCCTGCATTTGCTGAGTACCTTGTGTAACAGTGGTATCGGGGAAAAGCGTATGCAAATTCGCTCGACCAACTTATCCATAGCGCATTCCCTAGGGACCTTTGGTCCGGTTGTCTGGATGCGTAATGTTGGCATTTTGCATTCTGGAGTGTTGCAAACAGGTCTATCCGTGGTGTACCCCACTTTTGGAACAGCCGCTGCACCTCCTGTTGGTTGAGTTCCCATTCGTGGGATGCAGACGTCTGCCTGCTGAGTCGGTCTGCTTCTACATTGTCTATTCCTGGAAGGTGTATTGCCAGTAGGTCTATCCTTAGAGGGATGGCCCATCTCCAAATCTCTTGTGCCAGGCTTGATAGTGGTGCTGACTGTGTTCCACCTTGATTGTTGATGTAGAACATGGTGGTTGTGTTGTCTGTTTGTATCAGCACTCGCTGTCCGTAAAGCTGCTTCTGAAAGGCTTTTAAGGCTAGGAACACAGTTTTTAGTTCTAGGTAGTTGATGTGTTTCACTGCATCTTGTTGTGACCACAGCCCCCTGACGCGGAGTCTGTCCATGTGCGCGCCCCAGCCCTGCTGTGAGGCGTCTGTTGTGATGGTCACTGTTGGAGTTGGCTGTGTGAATGGCTTCCCTGTAATATGTTCTCTTCCTTCCACCACGCTATTTCTTGCTGCACTGCGTGTGTGACAACCACTAGATCTTCCCAACTCCCTGTCGCTTGTGACCACTGCTGCTGTATCCATTCTTGGAACGGTCTCATGTGCAGCCTGATATGTGGGACTAGGTGGATGCATGATGCCATCATTCCCATTAGTCTGCTCACCGTCCTCACTGTCAGAACTTGCCCCTTGCGGTAATGACGCGTTTCCCTCAGGAGCGCTATAGTTCTCTTTGTCGCTGGGGAACACCTTGGACTGTGTGCTGTCGATTTGTGCCCCTAAGAATATTTTGATCTGCTGAGGTTCTGTTGACGATTTCTCCCAATGTATTGAGAAACCTAGTCTGGACAGTGTTTGTATGACTTGTTTGATGTGATCCTTGCAGTGTCTGTATGATCCTGCTTTCACAAGCCAGTCGTCGAGGTAGGGGTATACATGTATGCCCTTTCTCCGTAGGTGCGCTGCCGCAAGGCATTTTGTGAACACCCTTGGTGCGGACTTGAGCCCGAAGGCTAGCACTGTGAACTGGTAGTGATTGTGGCCAATCACGAATCTTAGTAGACGTTTGTGTTTGTGGTTGACGGGTATGTGCAGATATGCGTCTTTCATGTCTATGGTCGCCATGTAATCCCCTTCTTGGATTTGGGGTATTACTTCCTGAAGTGACGTCATTTTGAATTTTTGAGTTTTTACGAACTTGTTGAGGAATCTGAGGTCCAGTATTGGCCTTAGTGTTTCGTCTACCTTTGGCACTAGGAAGTACGTTGAGTATACTCCCTTGTTCCTTTCGTTGATTGGAACTGGTTCTATTGCTCTTTTGTAGCAGCTCCTCTGCTTCTAGACGTAGGAGGGCGAGCTCCCTTGCGGGAATTGCCCGGTGTCTTTGTTTTTGCCCGGGGTGTTTTTGGAGTTCTATGCAGTACCTGTGCTGTATGATGTTCAGTATCCACTTGTCCGTGGTAATCTCCCTCCATTGTGTGAGGAAGTTTCCTATTCTGCCTCCCACCGGGGTTGTATGCTCGGTGGTTATTTGTTTGCTGTGTGTGTTTCTTATTTTGTCCTTCTGTTGACTTCTCCTCTCCCTTGGTGTTAAAAGGGGAGGGTTTGGTTTGTTTGTGGAGTCACTTTGAGGTGGGCTGCTGACCCCCTCTTCGGGATTGTCCCCGTCCGTACCCGCGTCCTCGAAAGGACCATCCTCTGGGTTGATACTGCCAATTTTGCTGCTGTTGTCCCGGTAGGCTTTGGCCCTGGTTGTTCCCCTGGTATCCTTGTTGGGGAGATTGGTGGGAAGTGGCGGGCGCATTGCCCCCTCTACCATTGGGCCGCCTTGAGGGGGTTCCTCTTCTCATCCCCCTGAATTGCAGTGCTCCCATGGACCTCGCAGTTTCATTGTCTTTTTGAGCTGCGTTAACTTCTCGTCCACTGGGGCTCCAAACAGTTTCTGGCCGTCGAATGGCGTGTTCAGGATGTTGCTTTGTACCTCAGGTTTGAAACCTGAGATCCTGAGCCATGCGTGTCTCCTTTCGGTCACCCCTATCATCATCTGCCTGCCGGAGTTCTCTGCTGCGTCCAAGGCTGATTTTAGGCAAGTGTTTGCGATAGCCTTGCCCTCTTCCACTAGGTGATTAGCCCTTTGTTGGTGTTGTTGTGGTAGGTGTGTTATGAGCTGGCTCATTTCATCCCAATGCTGGTATGCATGCCTGCTGATGAGGGCGTTGGAGTTGGCGATGCGCCAGTGTATGGCTGCGTTCCTCTCCACCTTTCGTCCTGTGAGGTCCATTCGTTTGCTCTCCTTGTCTGGAGGTGGACCTGTGTTAGTGGGCACATTTGCCCTTTTCCTGGCCGTTGCAGTGATAATGGAGTCTGCTGGCACTGACCCTTGTATGTACGCAGGGTCTTTAGAGGAGTGCTTGTACTTCTTTTCGCTCCTTGGTGTAACAGCCTTGCAGACTGCCGGTTCTTTGAAGGCCTCCCTTCCCTGGTCCAGGACGCTAGGGAGCATGGGTAGGAACTGGGACCTTGTTTGTTGAGGAAGTAGGGTTTCCAAAAGGAAACATGCCTTTGCCTCCTCCTCTTGCATTTCGACGCCATACGTTGCTGCAGCCCTTTGGACGACCACATTGTAGGCTCCAATGTCGTCTGGCGGCGAAGGCCTCGAGGGATAAGAGTCTACACCCCTTCTTCTGGTGATTCTGCGTCGAGGTCTTGCCAGTCTAGGTCTTGTTCTTCCGAGGGCGCCGAGTCCCGGTAAGACTGGAACTCTTCTTCGCCTTCGGCTTCGAAGTAGTAGTCCTCTTCGCCCTGTTCGTCGAGCGGTTCGGGGGTTTTAGGGGGCTCGATGTCTTAGATGTCGCCCTCCGCGAGTGTTTCGCGTGCTGGCTTCGACGGAATGGCGTATTGCTTCATTTTTTCGTCGAAGTCTTTTTTCCTTTGCAGGATGCTCGCCATCTCTGCTTCGAGCCTTCTCTTCTTCTTCTCCATCTCGTGGACCCTTTCGGCGTCGATGGCTGAAGCGCCCCTCTTCGCGGTCTCGGACGTCGAGGATGACGCCGGGCCTTCCTTTCTGGGTGTCGAGGCTTCCTTTTCAGAGGTTACCTTCGACGCCCTTGGTTTTTCGGAGGCTTTTGCCGATTGGGAGTCCTTCACGAAGGATCCGCTCAGTTGTTTGTCCTTGGTTGCTGTTGCTTTCGTCGAGTGTTTCGGCGGCAACGCTCCCTTCGAGGACTTGGCTTCACTTCTGAGAGTGTCGCTCGGGGCCTTAGCTTCACTCTTTCGAGCGTCGCTTGGGTGCTTCGGGGTCGACGTCTCCCTTACCTCCTTCGGAGTTTTCTTGTGGACCTCGACGACTGAGCAGTCCTCCGGTCCCTCTGCGATGTTGTCTTCCTCTCCACTCGAGAGGCCCAGGTCTCGGAGCGATGGAGGTGCTCCCTGGCCCTGCATGTTGTGTTTCGCCCTTCTTTGCCTCTCTCTCACCCGGATGGTTTTCGGGGTGAACGCCGAACACGCGTTGCAGTCTTCGCTGATGTGGTCGAGCGGCAAGCAGAGGTTGCAGACTGGGTGCTGGTCCTTCTGGGCGTACTTGTGGTGACAGTTTTGGCAAAACTTAAACGGTGTCTTGTCCATACCCGCGCTCAGGGGCCCCCTGTGAGCGCATTCTCTGTAGGCGTCGAGATTTTGGTCGTGGACCTTCTACCTCGTCGTCCTTCTCGTCGCCTCCTGTACTCGTCTCCTCGTCCGGTGTCTTCAGGAAACGATCTTTTGGTGATTATTTCAACTTTTCGAGATTCTTCATCCAACTTTCTGGAACTTCTCGTCGACGATCCAGACCCCACGGCGGAAAAAAGAATCTGAAGATGGCGACCAAAGGTGGGAGCTTCGCAGGAAGCGCGACGACGTCACCGAGGACACCAAATGGTGGGGCGTCGCCGCCCACGTGGGCCAACAACAAAAAAAAAAAAAGAAAGAAAGAAAAGACCACGAATCCGGACCCAACCACGAGATGGCGGAATAATGCACAGCATAGTGAATCCAGAAAGATTCACGCTGCAAAACTATGCATTGTGTGTTTTTTTTTTAACTTACAATAAAGAAATACTCTTTTGAGTATACCCTTAGGTATTTTTAATTGAATATCTGGACCGTTGTCTACTGTCCTGAAAATAGTATCAAATAACTCCCATGCTTAGTTGAATCCACTGGAGTAGTACCATCAGTGTATGGTGCAGGTCAAGACTTTTTGGGTCCCCAAGCGCTGGCTTATGGCAACTAGCAATGTGAGGACTCACAACCAGGGCGGAAAAGGGTTTCAACAAAGCCACCAAAATGAGTTCAACTGAAGCCCTGTTGAATGGTAACAGACTCCAAAGATCTGTGTTTCAGAATTATTTTCAAAATGTTACTTTATGTCTCCTAAATCTGGACTGGTAAATGCAACCGCTGTGCTGTCCTCTGAACTACTATAGCAAAAGAAGCCCTTTCCTCCACCGGGTTCTCAAGAGTAAAAGCGAATTCAGACGAAGTACTGAGGTCACTTGCATTTAGTAACTCAAGGCATAGACTTGCGTCAAAGTGTGGAAGTGGGTTCTGACACCTAAATCGACTCAGACGTTTTTGAATTTGGACACTCAGTTTTGAATCTTTGCCAGGAGTAAGACGCCGAATGGACTCGTACCTCTTGTAAGCTTCTGTCTAAAAGTTACCACACGTACCTCCTTTAAAAATGTCTGCTGCTGTGCATCTGGGGTAAGAGCCCTGCGCGGTTTACACATATGCAAGCTGTGAGAGGACGACTGTTGTCTGAATCTGTCTGGAATCTGTATATGGGTAGCTCTGCTGCAGATGGGACCCAGAAAAAATTGGTTATGGCTTGTATAGGCCTGATAATTTATTTGGTCATGCAAATATAATTATCCATTTTCTTTTAGACTAAGTCTTATGTGCTTCAGTGTACTCTCACTTTTACTGAAAACTGCACAAAATATAATTTGGATTAGTGTGAAAAGTGATTGTGACTTTTTCGACGTTTAAAAATGTCCCAAACTGTATACAATATTAAATTACTCATACATGTGCTCCATGTTGTAGGTTGGAATTTATATCTCTCTGAGCCAGTCCTATTAAGATCCAGACTTTGATCTACAGTACTGGGCCAAGTTAGTTACTAAACTGGCCATCTGGCAGTTCAAAACCTCACTACAACAATAAGCACAATTTGGAAAGGATTAGCAATCAGCCTAAGAAGATAACCAACTGACTAAGTGACAAGCCTCAACTTTTTCTTCTTAAAGGGCCAAAGAGTAAAAGTCAGAACTCAAGCACCAGTCATACTAGCAGTTCTTTTTGAAGTCTTAAAAGGAAGTAAACAATTAGCAGTGTCAGTAAGTAGTGGAGCTAAGCCAAGAGAATAGGTCTTGCAGACCACTGCTTGATTCGGTCATCTTCAAAAATCCCAAACTGCTGAGCAGGGGAGTGGGCCAGGCACTAAATGCCAGTCAGAGGTGGTTATCTCTGGACTAGGTAGAAAACCTACCTTCTAGACCTCTATATGCTTAAACATCTGCACTGGGGCAGAGACTTGGAGAGAAGATGAAGCTACAGAAAGAAGATGGGGATACAGAAAGAAGATGAACCAGCTTGCTGGTAAACCCTCGCCTAGAGAGAGCTCAAGACTTGCACTATTTGGACACTTTCTCAAGACCAGTGGCACAGGGCGGCCCACTCCATATGGTGAAGGAGAAGGTTCCCTTTGACTTCTGTGGACTGGTTCGGATGGGTACACCTGAAGTGTGTTCCCCTGACTTCTGCTGGACACACGTGCTCTACAACTGGGCAGGAGGCACTGGGAAGTGCAGACTGAAAGTATAGTCTGCCTTCAGAGCCATGGGGTGCTGCTGCAAAAAGACCCAGGTGATGGAAATTACCAGAAGCCATGACAGGAGGGAAGGTCCTGTACTCCTTAAATCTCTCAATTTCGGCTGCAAAGAAGGAGCAGAAGTCAGGAGATGTGAGAAAGAATGTTAAAGTTTGCCAGAGAAACAAGCGAAAACTTTAAAGGTAGGAAGGCTCTGAGGAAGTATTCCCGAAGCACGCCATCACAATCTGAAACTCATAAACCCCATCTGTTTTGATGTACTGGAGCCAGAGATATTCATGTGCAGCAATGTTAGTGGATAGCAGAAGCGTACAAAGGGTCTGTAGCACCGCAACATATCATCCGTTCCCAGGCAGGATCTTTTTATCTCCTTGGGGAGGGCCAGTGCTCTGGGGACCAGTAGATGTAGAAGTGCTGTTGCGCTCTACGCCCTAATACTCAGAGTTGGGGGCTACAGTTATTCAATAGCCAGGGGAATACAGGGGGGACTGATCTTCATGGTTCATGATGCAAGGGGGCTCAGACCAAGAGAGCACCATTACTGTCACAATTCTCCAGCTCCCCATGCTCATGACCGGCAGTTGCGGAGCATGAGAGCAGAAACCGCAAGCTTTCCCTGCTGCGCTACTGCATGTAAGCAGGAAAAAGAACAAAAGCCTGCTTCCCTGCCAATGCATGGATAAGCGCCCCAGCCAGTAGGGAGCTGACCAGTCTGACTGCCTGGGCTTGGGCTCCCATGCAGTCTCAAGAGTAGGAAATGCTGCAACCACAGAAAGTGGGGTGGGGAATAAAACCCTGAAAAATCTAAATGTGCCAGCACCACCCTTTAAACAAAAGCAAAAAGAAAAAGATTAAGCTATACCACCCTCATCGGTGGCCAGTTCAGAGGATGCACTTGAAGCAGAAAGCTGCTCACCAAAAGCCCTTGCTGGGTTACACAAGAGTAGGCATATATGGCAGGCAGTTTCGCAGGAAGGCAAAGATACAGCGGAAAATGCATTCCTGTGTTTGGCACAAAAACCATTCCACATTTTCTTGGGTTTGTGCCACTCCACATTGCGCAGAGTGGCGCAGACTGGATTGCCGTAGGGTAGAGTACAGTGGCGTAGGGCAGAGCAGAGCGGCGTAGGGCAGAGCAGAGCGGCGTAGGGCAGAGCGGCGTAGGGCAGAGCGGCGCAGGGCAGGGCAGAGCGGCGTAGGGCAGAGCGGCGCAGGGCAGAGCGGCGTAGGGCAGAGCGGCGTAGGGCAGAGCGGCGCAGGGCAGAGCGGCGCAGGGCAGAGCGGCGCAGGGCAGAGCGGCGCAGGGCAGAGCGGCGCAGGGCAGAGCGGCGCAGGGCAGAGCGGCGCAGGGCAGAGCGGCGCAGGGCAGAGCGGCGCAGGGCAGAGCGGCGCAGGGGCAGAGCGGGCGCAGGGCAGAGCGGCGCAGGGCAGAGCGGCGCAGGGCAGAGCGGCGCAGGGCAGAGCGGCGCAGGGCAGAGCGGCGCAGAGGCAGAGCGGCGCAGGGCAGGGCAGAGCGGCGCAGGGCGCAGAGCGGGCGCAGGGCCAGAGCCGGCGCAGGGCAGGGCAGAGCGGCGCAGGGCAGGCAGAGCAGGCTGGCGCTGCCGCAGGGCAGAGCGGCGCAGGGCAGAGCGGCTTCTGCCGCAGGGCAGAGCGGCGCAGGGGGCAGAGCGGCGCGAGGGCAGAGCGGGCGCAGGGCAGAGCGGCGCAGGGCAGAGCGGCGCAGGGCAGGGCAGAGCAGCGCAGGGCAGAGCGGCGCAGGGCAGAGCGGCGCAGGGCAGGGCAGAGCGGCGCAGGGCAGAGCGGCGCAGGGCAGAGCGGCGCAGGGCAGGGCAGAGCGGCGCAGGGCAGGGCAGAGCGGCGCAGGGCAGGGCAGAGCGGCGCAGGGCAGGGCAGAGCGGCGCAGGGCAGAGCGGCGCAGGGCAGAGCGCGGCGCAGGGCAGAGCGGCGCAGGGCAGAGCGGCGCAGGGCAGAGCGGCGCAGGGCAGAGCGGCGCAGGGCAGAGCGGCGCAGGGCAGAGCGGCGCGCAGGGCAGAGCGGCGCAGGGCAGAGCGGCGCAGGGCAGAGCGGCGCAGGGCAGGGCAGAGCGGCGCAGGGCAGAGCGGCGCAGGGCAGAGCGGCGCAGGGCAGGGCAGAGCGGCGCAGGGCAGGGCAGAGCGGCGCAGGGCAGGGCAGAGCGGCGCAGGGCAGGGCAGAGCGGCGCAGGGCAGGGCAGAGCGGCGCAGGGCAGGGCAGAGCGGCGCAGGGCAGGGCAGAGCGGCGCAGGGCAGGGCAGAGCGGCGCAGGGCAGGGCAGAGCGGCGCAGGGTAGGGCAGAGCGGCGCAGGGTAGGGCAGAGCGGCGCAGGGTAGGGCAGAGCGGCGCAGGGTAGGGGCAGAGCGGGCGCAGGGTAGGGCAGAGCGGGCGCAGGGTAGGGCAGAGCGGGCGCAGGGTAGGGCAGAGCGGCGCAGGGTGAGGGCAGAGCGGCGCAGGGTAGGGCAGAGCGGCGCAGGGTAGGCAGAGCGGCGCAGGGTAGAGCAGAGCGGCGCAGGGTAGAGCAGAGCGGCGCAGGGTAGAGCAGAGCGGCGCAGGGTAGAGCAGAGCGGCGCAGGGTAGAGCAGAGCGGCGCAGGGTAGAGCAGAGCGGCGCAGGGTAGAGCAGAGCGGCGCAGGGTGCAGAGCAGAGCGGGCGCAGGGTAGAGCAGAGCGGCGCAGGAGTGAGAGCAGGAGCGGCGCAGGGTAGAGCAGAGCGGCGCAGGGTAGAGCAGAGCGGCGCAGGGTAGAGCAGAGCGGCGCAGGGTAGAGCAGAGCGGCGCAGGGTAGAGCAGAGCGGCGCAAGGTAGAGCAGAGCGGCGCAAGGTAGAGCAGAGCGGCGTAGGTAGAGCAGAGCGGCGTAGGTAGAGCAGAGCGGCGTAGGTAGAGCAGAGCGGCGTAGGTAGAGCAGAGCGGCGTGAGGTAGAGCAGAGCGGCGTAGGTAGAGCAGAGCGGGCGTAGGTAGAGCAGAGCGGGCGTAGGTAGAGACAGAGCGGCGTAGGTAGAGCAGAGCGGCGTAGGTAGAGCAGAGCGGCGTAGGTAGAGCAGAGCGGCGTAGGTAGAGCAGAGCGGCGTAGGTAGAGCAGAGCGGCGTAGGGTAGAGCAGAGCGGCGTAGGGTAGAGCAGAGTGGCGTAGGGTAGAGCAGAGTGGCGTAGGGTAGAGCAGAGTGGCGTAGGGTAGAGCAGAGTGGCGTAGGGTAGAGCAGAGTGGCGTAGGGTAGAGCAGAGTGGCGTAGAGCAGAGTGGCGTAGGGTAGAGCAGAGTGACATGAAAGAGAAGTAGAGTGGCGTAGAAGGAGTAGAGTGATATGATGCAGGAGTTTGACACTATGTATAAAGCTTCTGTGAGAACTGGCTTGAGTGGATTGGGCTAGAGTGAATTTGATTGGCGTAGAGTTGTGGAGTGCAGTAGAGGTGCAGAGTAGAGTGGACTAGTGTAGAGTATCTTAGAGTGGCCTAGAGTAGAGTGGACTAGACTAGGGTATCTTAGAGTGGATTAGAGTAGAGTATCTTAGAGTGAAATAGACTAGAGTGGACTAGAGTAGAGTAGACTAGACAAGACTAGAGTAGACTAGACAAGACTAGGGTAGACTAGACAAACAAGTTACTTACCTTCAGTAAGTAACTGGTAGAGACATATGTTAGTTATAGATCCCTAACCTTAGAATTTCCCCCAGGTGTCAGTCTGGATCCGGAGATTTTTTTCTACAGCAGTACCTCTGCACGTCGTTAGGCGGTGTCAGGCAGCGTCGTGGGTGCCGGGATGACGTTGAGGGACCTACATAGACGCCGCCCATGCGCATGGACGTCCGTTCTCAACACGACTTTCCACGCCAGAAGCGCAGAGCCACGAAAGACACGGACCACTGGTGCATCAAAACTAGGGCGCTATTGGGGAGTCCCTATCCCTAGAAATCAGTTTGCAGAGTGGGGAGGATGGGTGGCGGCAGTAAGGAATCTACAACAACCATGTGTCTCTATCAGATACATCATTACCAACGGTAAGTAACTTGATCATCTGATAGAGACTGTTAGTTGTAGATTCCTTACCTTAGAATAGATACCCCAGCAATACTATCCCGGAGGAGGGTCTGCGAACCAAGATCAAACCAGAAAGTCCTGGAGGACCAAACGGGCAAAGTACCCATCCCTCCGGGCTTGGCTATCCAGGCAGTAGTGTCTGGTAAACGAGTGCAGGGATGTCCACTTTGATGCCTGACAGATGTCAAGGATTGGAACTCTACATGCCGTTGCTCTGGTGGAATGAGCACCCAACCCCATAGGAGAGTCCTTTTTCGCCAAAGCATAGCATATTTTGATGCCAAGGACAACCCATCGGGAGATGGTCCATTTTTGAACAGCCCGACCTTTCTTAGCACCCACATAGCAAATGAAGAGTTGATCATCCACCTGGAAGTCCTTTGTGTGATCAATATAAAAAGACAATGAACGTTTTGAGTCCAGACGGTGGAGTCTCTCCTCCTCCTTGGAGGGATGCAGGTGGATAAAAGGTGGGCAGAGTGATAGATTGTCCCACATGAAAAGGCGTGATGATCTTAGGAAGGAATGAAGGCTTGGTCCGAAGCGCCACTTTATCCAGATAGACAGATAGAAAAGGAGGCTTAGAAAATAAAGCCTGAAGCTCACTCACCCTGCTAGCAGCGGTGATGGCAACAAGAAAGGCAGTTTTGAGAGTCAGCAACCTGAGGGGTCAGATATGAAGAGGCTCAAAAGGGAGCACACATAAGAAAGGTGAGAACTAGATTTACGTCCCATTGGGGCATTACAAAAGGAGATGGAGGGAACAGATGAGTAAGGCCCTTAAAGAATCTTAACGATAGGAGCTTTGAATAAAGGCTGATCTGGCAGCCGAAGAAAAGCAGAGATGGCTGCAAGATATCCTTTAAGAGTGTCCAAGGCAGATCCCTGCTGGGCCAAAGAAAATATATACAAGAGAACCTCTGAAAGGGGAGCAGAAAGGGGAACAACAACCTTTGCTGTGCACCATGCCACAAATTTGTTCCATCGACAGGCGCATACCGTTTTAGTGGAGGGACGCCTGGCTGCCAAGGTAACATCACAGGCTTCGGGCGGAAGGTCAAAAGCTGTCAACTGCCGCCACTCATTCTCCACTCAAGGAGGTGGAGACTAGACAGGTTCGAGTGAAGAACCCTCCCCTGCTGCTGCGACAGATGATCCTCCCAAAGGTGGTGTCTGATCCGAGGATCAAAGGCCATGCTCAGAAGGTCGGTGTACCAGAACTCTTTCTGCCCAGTCCGGAGCTACAAGAATGATTTGAGCCCGGTCACGCTTGATCTTCTTGAGCACTCTGGGCAGAAGTGGTACAGGCGGAAAGGCATACAGGAGGACGAAGCGCGTCGCCTTCAAAACTCCAACAAGCAAAACTGCTGACATTGCATGTTCTCTTCAGAGGCAAACAGATCTAACCAAGGCTCACCCCACCCCTGAAAGAGACCTTGCGCCCCCTCTGGATAGAGACGCCATTCGTGATCGACTAGGCACCGACAGCCGAGTTCGTCCGCCCTGGCGTTCAGGGAGCCCGCCAGGTGTTGAACCACCAGGGTTATGTCCTGATGTTTCAGCCATGTCCAGAGGCAGAGAGCCTCTTGACAAAGGGTCCACAACCCCACCCTGCCCTGTTTGTTGCAGTATGACATGGCGGTGGTGTTGTCGGTGAACACCTGCCTCACTTTCCCCCTGAGAGAGGGAAGGAATACTTTCAGTGCCAGTCTGATTGCCTGGAGCTCCAAAAGGTTGATATGCAGGACGGACTCCGTCGAAGACCAGACGCCTCTGATCTCCGCCTCTCCCAGTTGGCGGCCACATCCCATAAGTGACGCATCCGTCACCACTGTTAGATCTGGTTGGGGAAGGGAGGGGGATCTGCCTCTGACCCAATTTTTGTTCGTTAGCCACCACTGCAGTTGGTGTGCAGTTCCCTCCAAGATCTGGACGTAGTTGGAAAGATTCCCCTGATGCTGCGCCCACTGGAACTTTAGGTCCCACTGTAGAGCCCGCATATGCCATCTGGCATGATCCACCAGCAGGATGCAAGAGGCAATGAGGCCCAGCAGCATCAGAGTCATTCAATGCTTGGGAGGATAGGCCCGAAACTGCACTGTGTCCAGAACCGCCCAATGAAAGGGAGCGTATGAGGGGTAGTCGGGTGTGACTGATCCGTTGATAGTGAACCCCAGCGAATGCAGGAAGTCCGCCATAGTCTGGAGGTGGGAGACGACAGCCTGGGGCGAGCCCGCCTTCAACAGCCAGTCGTTGAGATAGGAGAAGACTGGAACCCCTGATCAAAGCAGATGAGCTGCGACCACAGCCATCACCTTTGTGAACACCCGAGGGGCACTGGTAAGGCCAAAGGGGAGCACAGTGAACTGAAAGTGCTTATGGCCAACTGTGAACCGAAGGTAATGTCTGTGGGCCAGCAGGAGGGGGATATGAAAAGAACCGTCCTGCAAGTCTAACGCCACCAGCCAGTATCCTGGGTTGAGGGCAGACAGAACTTGGGCTAGGGTGAGCATTTTGAACTTCTCCTTCCGGAGAAAGAATTTACGGGCCCGGAGGTCTAAGATAGGACGCAGGCCTTTGTCCTTCTTGGGTACCAGAAAGTAGCGGGAATAACAACCACGACCTACTTCTGGCACAGGGAACCTCTATGTAGCTCCCTTAACCAAGAGAGCTGATACTTCCTGGTGGAGAAGTGCCAAATGATCCTCCGTCATTCGATCAAAAGAAGGTGGCATGGAGGGAGGGGTAGTCTCAAAGGGGAGGGAGTAGCCCCTTCGGACTATTTGCAGAACCCACCTGTCTGACGTGATTGATTACCAGTGGAGGAGGTGACAGCTGATTCGGCCTCCCAGTGGCCGTCGATGGGCATGAAACGTCGGACTTGGAAGGTGTGGAGGCTGCAGCAGGGGGGAAAAGGGTTGATTGGCCTGCCGGCTACCTGACCCTTGAAGACACTGGGTCCCACGTTTGTGGCCACTCAGAGACTTGACAGTTTGCTTGACTCTGTGGCCTGGCTGAATAGGATGTGGCTGGGCGCCCCTTCCGTAGCCACGAAAGGTAGACTGAGGTTGAAGTGAGGTAGCCGCGAGGCCCACGAATCTGGCCGTAGCTCGAGAATCCTTGAGTCTGCCTTGTCGCCAAAACGAGGAGTGCCATCAAAGGGCATGTCCATCCAGGAAGACTGGACATCCCCTTAGAAGCCAGAAGTCCTCAAGTAGGCGTAACGTCTAACAGTTACCAACGTGGCAATCGTTCTGCCCAGTGAGTCAGTGGTATCCAGTCCACATAGTATGGTGAATTTTACTCTGTCTCTCCCGTCTGCAACTGCTAGAGAGAGAACGGCCCGGGCCTCGTCTGGCCACTGAGGCAGCACCTGTGCGACCGTATCCCAGATAGTATGGGAGCATTGGCTCAAGAGGGATGTGGTATTCACTGACCGCAATGCGTGGCATACAATAGAGTGGAGTAGGACGGAGTTGCAGATTGGAAAGGCATGGAGTTGCGTAGAGTGGAATGGCGCACAGAGGAGAAGAGTGGACTGGAGCAGAGTGGCACAGAGTGGAGTAGAACTGCATAGAGTGTCAGAGTAGAGTGGCACACAGTAAACTGGATTGGCGTGGAGAGTTGAATGGCATAGAGTAGAGTGGCATAGAAGTAGAGTGGTGCATGTAGAAGCTTGTTAGTATGTATAACAGTTCTGCGAGAACTGGTTTGAGCAGATTCACGTGGAGAGGATTACATCGGCAGAGCAGAGTGGCGTAGAGCAGCTTAGAATGGACTAGTGGAGAGCAGAGTGGCGTAGAATGGAGTCGCAGACTGGAATGGCATGGAGTTGCATAGAGTGGAATGGCGCAGGGTGGCGTGGAGAAGATTGGCACAGAGTGACGCAGAGTCACAGAGTACAGTAGCATATAAAGCAGCACATAGAGCAGTGCAGAGTGGAGTGGCGTAGTGGTGGAGATTGGTGTGGCAGAGTGGCGTAAATGGAAGTGGCATAAGGGGGAGTGGAGTAGCGGAGTACAGTGTGGTGGAGTGGCAGAGTGGAATGGCGTAAAGTGGCACAGGGGAGAGTGGCCAAGAGTGGAGTGGCATGGTGTAGAGTGGCATGGAGTAGAGTGGCGTGGCATAGAGTGGCATGAGTGGAGTGGCATACAGGAGTGGGGTAGAGTGAATAGAATTGGTGCAGAGTTCTAAAGTAGAGTGGCAGAGTAGAGTGGCGTAGAATGGAGTGGTGTAGCGGGCAGATAAGCAAGCAGGTTGGTCCTGATCTCCTGGTTCTCAGAGCAGTTTCTGGCCATAAATGTTGCCCCAGTTTTGGGAATTGGCCATCTAGGCATCTTTAGCACCACAACCAAGGGTCCAGGACTGGTGAGACACCTCTTGGTGGCTCAGGACTCAATCAGGCTGGGTCCAGGTGTGGGTTGAAGATGATGGGAGCCTTTTATGTCCCTGTGGCTCTGACCAGGAGACCAGCAAACTAGCCATTGGAATCACTTTGGTAGTCCTGGGTGTAGGTGAAGATGTAGGGCTCAACAGCACGGCTGGCCTCTGAGGGTTTAAGACAGGCTCCAGGCAGCAAAGCAGGCAGGCTCCAGGCAGCAAAGCAGTGCTTCCAGGTAGAGCAGCAGTCTGGCAGAGTGCACAGCTGGTCACAGCAGCAGGCAGTCCTCTGAGAGCCCTTCTGCAGGTCCAGTAGTGAACTGAAGAGTGGGTCTGAAGGTCCTATTTTTATACCCTGGTGCCCTTTATCTGGAAGGAGGGAAAAGCTTCTGGATAGATTCTTTGAAGTGCATGGAATTTTCTGACTCCCTTGTCCTGGCTCCAAGCTGGCTTCAGTGACCATGCAGGGTTATGTCCTGAAGACAGAGCACAGGCTTTTCAGGTGGGAGTGGGGCAGTGCTCAGCTTCGTCCCCCATCCTTCCATCAGATGGCCCACTGAGGCACACCTAATCCCTCTATTGTGTGACTGTCTGGGAGGAATTCAAAACGTACGTCAGCTACACCCAGTTATGTGACCCAAGACACGCTGCAGGTACAAAGGGCTAAGGGCAGGGAAATGCCAACTTTCTAAAAGTATACAAAACAGTGATGGATGGAATGCTTGAATTAATCTCAGCCATTGGTAATCACTCAAGCCGCATCCCAATCCATCGCTGTTTTGCACATCATGAAACCTCAGTTTTGACCCAGCTGTATGCAAATCAGTCTTGACCCTGCTCCAGTACGATCATTACAGTCCGAACTACCAAGCCAGGTCCTCCATGAACCGGAAAACAAGCAACCCAGGCCCGGTTTCGCCCTAATTAGCTTGTGTTCCGGTTCAGGGAGGACCTGCTGGCAGTTCGAGCTGGACTGTTCCCATGAGAAGCAGTGTCAAGACTGATTTACATATGGCTGGGTTCCCAACTGAGGTGGCATGGTCGGTTAAAAACGATGGATTGGGATGCGGCCCGAGCGATTGCCAGTGGCTAATTCAAGCACTCCATCGATCACTTTGTTATTTTTTTTAACTTTCTAAAAGTGCCATTTTCAAAAATAGTGACGAAAAATCCAACGTTACTACTTAAGAGGGTCTATCATTACAATTTCATAGATACCAAACATGACATAACCTGCTTACAATTATGAATTAAAGCTTATTAAATGTAATAAGGAAACCCCAATGTTATCCAAGGGGAGGGGTAGGCCTCACAGTAGTGGAAAACTAATTTAGGAGTTTTTCACTACCAGGATATGTAAAACTTAATAGTACATGTCCAACCTTTTAATTACACAGCACCCTCCCCTATGGGCTAACTAGGGTCTACCTTAGGGACTGACCCATGTAATGAAAGGGGAGTTTAAGACTTAGCAAGGGGTTTTAAATGATAAGTCGACATGACAGTTTAAAACTGGATCAAGCTGCAATGGCAGGACTGGGACATGTATTAATATGCTACTTGAGTGGGTGGCCCAATAAGTGCTGCAGGCCCACTGGTAGCATTTAATTTACAGGTCATGGGTATATGGCATACCACTCTACAAGGGACTTCTGGGTAAAATAAAAATGGCAGTTAGGTATATGCCAATCAAACCATGTTTAGGGGAGTGAGTACAAGCACTTTAGCACTGGTGGGCAATCGCAAAGTGCACAGAATCCTATGGCCAACAAAAACAAATTTCAACAAAAATTAGAGGAAAGTAGGCAAAATGTTTGGGGGAAGACCACCCCAAGGCCGTCAGGTCCAACAATAGCCATGGCTCTTTATTCTTGATTTCCTGGAAATATACTTTTCTTTAGAGAGACTGTCCATAAATCTTTACAGTGACTCCCAAATATCTATTATGTCTACAAGAAGAGCCAAGGCAGCTGCACTCACTGAAACATAGATTAAGTGTTACATATTTTGCAGCCCCAATTTCTTCAACTTTATCAAAATGTGTAGACTAATATGTTGAAGGATACCTCCTGCACACTGTTGAGAGAATTACACAACTGACTTGCCATTCATATTTCAGAAAAGGGGGATCTTGGTCTGGAACCTCGTACAATGCCAGGTATGACGTCTTGATGCTAGAGTCAAATAATATCTGTATAATATCCTATAGGGTTGAATTAGCTGAGGTACTAAAAACACAAAGGGCTCAGGTACAGCCCGATGTTGACGGTCTCACAGATCCACAACAACCTCATCTGAAGTGTAGCAAGTATTGTAAACTGATTGTTGTTCCTCCGTTGATAGATGACCATGGCACCCTTGCTGGTTTGCCTATCTCAACAGAGACAGTGTTGGAGAAACAGTTAAGTATGCGACCCTTAAAGATACCAACTAGTAGTATTACTTTGAGGAATATGAAATGTTGTAAGCAAAAGTGCAAGTGATTATCTAGTGGGAATACTTCTTGAAGAAAGTTGGTTCTTAACTGGAATATCTTTGGTTAAGTGTGATCTTTGTGGCAGTGTCTGACTTAAGCAAAATGTTTCGTTTTAGGAAGAGCCTGCACTACTGTCCACCTAGGCACAAAATCATTCATAGATGCATGCTCCACAGTCAGGGGAATAAGTAGCGTACACACCTCTGTATGGAAACTAACCAAATATGGAGAAGGCCTTCTTATTAGTAAAGATCTTGACGGCCAGGGTTTATCAGTAAACCTGCAGACTTTTCTATATTTTGACAACACACATGACTCAACATTAAATGCCTTTACAAGGAAAGTCCCAACAGACTGGAGGAGATGATGATGAAATCTGTAATGTCACTGATCTCCTTGATGTTGACACACTCAACTTTGATTAAGAATGGTGGTGGTGGAGGGGGCGTGGCCAGCAACACGGGCGTGTAGCCGCGTCCGTCTGAAGCTCCGACAGCCCAAGCCAAATCCTGCACTGAATCCTGTCCTTTGACCACCATCCGGCACCAGCAAGCGGCGCCATCGATTGCAGGGAGCTCACCGGTGGTAGTGAGATTGATGAGGGGCGGTTCTGAGCCTGGGCAGGCCCCAACAACGAAACAAGGCGGTGACTGAGTGCAGCCGCTCAAGATGGCGGTGCCCAGGGGTTGTCGACATCGGTGAATTAGAGGGGAACAAGGGAAACGAGGAAAACGAGGAAACTAGCGGAGCAGACACCCACCTGAGGAGCCCCCCCCAATCGTGGCGCGGTAAAGAGGAAAGCTGGTCTTCCCGACTGGAACTGCACGTGTGACATCGGACGTTGGTCCGCACTGCTGTCTCCACCCCTGAGGGAGCTGTGGAGCACCTGGACAGATGCGCATGGTAATAGGGGCTTTGCGATCGTGGGCGACGGCGGCAGCCTTCAAGCATACCTGCGGAGGCGCAACAACCGGAGGAGTGGGGGTGGTGGGGTTATGCCGCGAGAAGAACCAGAGGATCTCTGTGGCCCCCCTGGAAGAGGAGTTTCGGTGTGGAGAGGAGAGGAGAGGCCCGGTGCGCGGCTGCATGGGAGCCGGCGGAAGTAGTCACCCAGCTGAGGCCTAGTGGTGAGAGGGGAGCTGGGAGACTCCTGAAGGCCACCTGCTGTAGGGGAATAACTAGAGACACCGGGGTTGCCCCTTGGCCACCTCGCCCCCCCCCCCACACCCTGCTGACTCGGTTGGTGGCTCCTTGACTGAGGCCTGCTCCATGCTACCAGTGGGGAGCCACACAGAGCTGCGGCGACGGGGCAAGACATTACGCTTGAGGCGATCCCCTCCGCCTTCCCCCTTTTTCTGGAGTAGCTAAACAAGAGGGTGCAAGAGCCTAAGGGGTGCTGGGGGGGCACACGATCGAGGGCAGTAGGAGGCACAATACACCTCAAGGCAGACGAGTGGTGAGAGTCCCTCCCTCCCTGGGGTGTGAACAGGGTCCCGCTCGTCCGTGAGGCAACTATACAAGGCTCCCCCTTTACATGGTCCCTCTCCTGTACAACAGTGGACCTAAGTGAGACCGAGGAAAGCGAGCACACCCTGAAAGACACCCAACGTTACTGGCTACCTTGAAGCTGACAGGACCCACGCGGACGGCTGCCTGAGGGACTGACTGCTGCACATTGGACCACAGAACTACTCAGAGCGCCAAACAGCCATCTAGAGACAGACTAACGAGGGACAGGTCCATCGACCCCGCGTGGCGGCTTTATTTACACCGACACACGATGGCCAGAGACAAAGACCCCAGATTGTTGAAACAGGGGAAGATGGAAAGATATGCGAAAGTGGTTCCCGCACCATCTGAAGCAGAGGGGGAAGCCACTGCCTTGCCTGATAACGCAGCCCTTCTGCAGGCGATACATGCATCCAGGGAGGCGCTGGAGGGGAAAATGGTGGAAATACGCTTCAAGGTGATCCTGTTGCGCCAAGACATACGCAATGCCTCAGACAGAGTGACTCAGGCTGAAAATGGCATTTCTGAGGGAGAAGACGTACCCACACCTTGCGTAACGTAAAGTCGTCACTGGTCTTGCTGCCTCCGTGAAAGAGGTAACCTGGAGGAAGCGGATACGGGACTCTTCCTGACCGCATGGCTTTAAGATTGCCTCCCAGCTGCGCAGTTCTCACCCTGCTTCATAACTGAACGAGCCCACAAGATGTCCAAATTTCGGCCGCCGCCTGGAGTCCCCCGCGGCCTTTGATTGCTTGATTTTTTTACTTTGAGGAAAACTGGGGAAAACAAACATGCCAATGTCAAGATAATGGGGTTCACGGACTACTCCCGGGAGGTGCAAAAACAACGGCTAACTTTAGATTCCGTCAAGGCAAAATGAGTAATTCTTCATATCCAGTATATGCTACTCTTCCTGACGAAGATCAAGGTCATCTTCCAGGGTAACTCTTTTCTTCAAGACGCTGGAGGAGGCATGGACTTTGATTCAACGGGGACTTCCCAACTTGGTACCCCTAAGGGTTCGGGTCCCAAACAGAAGGAGAAAAGGGTACGCCGACTTGACCAGCCACGCAGGAAACATGTGAGGACACCTTTTCGCTCAGAGCCACGTACAGAAGGGAGGGTCCAAATCACAGACTCAGATGAAGTACCACGTGCAAAAAACAGAAAGAAACAGCCCAGAGACCGAGAACGAACCACTTCTGACCCGTTGGTTAAGTGATACTCAGCAGATGCAGATAGCGATCAATTGCTTCTCTGAGTTATTAACCGTAAGGAAGAGCCAAGTCCAGAAGACACCATCCAAGATCTCCCACAACAACAGCTGCTCAAGGGAGGCGAAGAAGGTTGAGATGCTGGGGCTTGCCGGATGCTGAGGGACAGTAAGACGGCACTAAGCGCCTCTTGACATTTGTACTCTACGCCCAGTGGGTGACTAGACTAGTATTAAGTTTACACTTCTTTGTTTATGAGGGATTGATCTAGGGAGAGGGAGAGTATACAGACCTCTCATGGTTTATATACGCCACTGTTGTCATGTTGACCATTTGGGGGATGTGCGTGGGTAGTGGGGGAGAGTGGGGAGGGGGAGACTTGTTGGGAGACAGGGAACATAAGGAAACACAAAGGGGAGTTTTATTTTAACCAGAAGCTGGTTGGGGGGATATTAAGATAATAGGCAGGGAGACGAGCAGTTGGAGTCGACGCAGGACGCACTCGAGCCATCACAGGGAACTTAGAAACACGTGATGGGTGAGGGGGGATACTCCATGCTGACGTGAAACGTCAATGGGCTAGGAAACAAAATTAAGAGGGGGCTGGTAAGCAGATATTACAGAAGACTTAAGCCCGACATCATCCTCCTGCACAAAACGCACCTGATAGGCACACACTGCTCCATTTTGGGGAGGAGTACGTGTAGCATACTTGCACAAGCTGGATTCTCCTCTGGATCTAGGGGACTTGCCATATTAATTAAAAAAACACCCCCCTTCCCCACTAATAAAACCTGGACAGATGCCAATGGCACATTTGTGGCCGAAGAGAACTTACTCTTGATTAGCGTCTACGCACCCCAGCTGTTACAAAACCAGAAGCTGGGTAAGGTAGCCGGGATACTCCTGGAGTCTGGACCTTCAACACATAGTGGGAGGCGACTTTAATGACGTGATAGACCCACATATAGACCACATACACACACACAAGTCACATGGGCCTACCCCCTTGGCTGAGTTTCTGCGCACACTCGGCTTGACTGACCTTTGGAGCTGACACCACCCTACTGACTGCACCTACTCGTTCTTCTTGGGTGCTCATAAGGAAAATGCTACTAACCAGTATGCACCTGTTCTTGGCATGTAGAGCTGCAGAGTTGTACACTATGCATATATCGCCATCTGGTGTTGGGCTCGGATGCTTGCACTTTGTTGTTGTCTTGGAAGAGTCTTTTGTAGTCACGAGATAGGTGACTCCTCCTTTGGACGATAGTGCGCATGGGCATCGACTCCATCCTCAGATTGTTTTTCGTCATGATGGGAAATGATGGAGTGAGTAAGAAATAAAGAGATGTCCATGTGAATGTATCCAATTAAGATAATACTGGAACAGATACAGGTTCCGGGTGGGCATGTACAACTCTGCAGCTCTACATGCCAAAAACAGATGCATACTGGTAAGTAGCATTTTCCGTTCGAGGCATATGAGCTGCAGATTGTACACTATGCATAGACTGTACAGCAGTGTCTCCCCTAGCGGTGGTCACCTGTATCTGTTGCAGTGGTTTGAAAAAGCTTGGCCTACAGAAGCCTGTTGCTTAGCCTGCACGTCAACACAATAGAGTTTGGTGAAGGTGTGTGGTGTAGACCATGTTGCTGCTTTACAGATGTGATCTAAGGGAATGTTCCCTAAGAATGCCATGGAAGCCCCTAGTTTGCGTTTTGAGTGCTCTCTAGGGGGAATTGTTAATGTGCGTTTAGCCTTTTGGTAGCATATTTGAATGCATTTTACTATCCACCTAGCGATCCCAGCTTTGGAGATGGGGTTACCTTTATGAGGTGGTGCGAAGGCTACAAACAGTTGTTTTGTTTTTCTAAAGGGCTTAGTCCTGTCTATGTAATAAAGTAGGGCTCTTTTGACGTCCAGTGTGTGAAGAGCCCTCTCTGCTACAGAGTCTGGGTTTTGGAAAAACACTGGTAACTCCACTGATTGGTTAAGATGAAAAGCAGAGATTACTTTGGGAAGGAATTTTGGATTTGTTCCAAGAACCACCTTGTTACGATGTATTTGTAAGAATGGTTCTTGTATGGTTAAAGCCTGGATCTCACTAACCCTCCTGAGAGAGGTAATTGCGACAAGGAAAGCTACTTTCCATGTGAGGAACTGTAGTTCGCATTTGTGTAGAGGTTCAAATGGGGGACCCATGAACCTGGTAAGAACAATGTTTAAATTCCACACTGGAGAGGGTGGCAGTCTGGGGGGAATTATCCTTTTAAGGCCCTCCATAAAGGCTTTAATTGTAGGTACTCTAAATAGTGACAATTGTTGTCTGTTTTGCAAATAAGCGGCAAGCGCTGCTAGATGTAATCTTATGGATGAATATGCTAGATTACACCTTTGTAAGTGTAGCAAATAGCAAATGATGTCCTGGATCGAAGCGTCTAGCGGATCAATGTTATTGTTGTTGCAGTAAATGACAAATCTTTTCCATTTTGCTGCATAGCAAGCTCTAGTAGTAGGGCATCTGGCTTCCTTAATGATGATCATACAGTCCGGTGGAAGGTTAAGATAACCAAACTCTAGGACTTCAGGAGCCAGATCGCTAGATTCAATTGACCTGGATCGGGGTGCCTTATCTCTCCATGGTTCTGCGTTAGCAACATTGGGGAGAGAGGTAGCTTTTGGTGTGGAACTACTGAAAGTTCCAGTAGTGTTGTGAACCACGGTTGCCGTGCCCATGTGGGAGCTAACAGGATCATCCTGAGAGACTGTTGTCTGAGCTTGCGTACTACTAGGGGAATCAGTGGGAGTGGCGGAAAAGCGTACGCAAATCTGCCTGACCAGTTCATCCATATCGCATTGCCTTTGGACAATGGGTGTGAAAACCTGGCGGCGAAGGTTGGGCATTTTGCATTTGCGTGTGTGGCGAACAGATCTATGTCTGGTTGACCCCACATTTGGAAAAATGGTTGAAGAACTTGGGGATGAAGTTCCCATTCAGGTATCTGCTGTGTCTGTCGACTTAGCAGATCCGCAATCTGATTGTGAACTCCTGGAAGATGTTCTGCAAGAAGATATAGGTTTTGTGGAATGGCCCATCTCCAAATGTTCTGTGCCAGCTGAGACAGCTGCAAAGAATGTGTGCCTCCTTGTTTTTGCAGGTAATACATGGCTGTGATGTTGTCCGTGTGGACTAGCACAGTCTTGTGACGTAGATGTACTTGGAATGATTTTAATGCTAGGAATATTGCCAGTAATTCTAGGTGATTGATGTGGAACACTTTCTGTTGAGTGGTGCATTTGCCTTGAATTGTGTGGTTTAGGAGATGAGCTCCACAGCCGGTGAGTGATGCGTCTGCTGTTAACACTATCTGTGGAACTGGCCCTAGGAACGGCCGCCCTTTGGAAAGGTTTGGTGTGTTCCACCGCTGCAGAGTGCGATGTGTGCGGCTGTCCACCAACACCAGATCTGTAAGTTGTCCTTGAGCCTGGTTCCACTGACGTGCTAGGCATTTTTGTAAGGGGCGCATCTGAAGTCTTGCATGAGGTACGATAAAAATGCAAGATGCCATCATTCCTATGAGTTGCATGAATACCCTTGCTGGGAGGGAATGCTGTGGCTGAAATTTGGTGATTAGTGTTTGTATACTGGTTATCCTGGCTGGATTGGGATATGCCAGAGCTCTGGAGGTGTCTAATGTGGCCCCTAGATACTGGTGTATGTGGGAGGGCTGAAGATGTGACTTGGTGTAGTTTACTGTGAATCCTAAGTGGTGTAGCAGCTGGATGGTTTGATGAGTGTGATGAACACACTGGTTGAATGACTTGGCTTTTATTAGCCAGTCGTCGAGGTATGGAAAGACATGGATTTGTTGTCTTCTCAAGTGTGCTGCTACGACTGCAAGGCACTTTGTGAACACCCTGAGTGCTATGGTCACTCCGAATGGAAGGACTTTGAACTGATAGTGTTGTCCGTCCACTATGAATCTTAGATATTTCCTGTGAGCTGGGTGTATGGGAATGTGGAAGTAGGCGTCCTTGAGATCTAGTGTGGCAAGGAAGTCGCCTTGTTGAAGTAGTGGGAGGACCTGTTGAAGAGTGATCATATGAAAATGATCTGATTGTATGTAAAGATTGAGGGGTCTGAGGTCGAGTACTGGCCTTAGGGTGCCGTCCTTTTTGGGGATTAGGAAATACAGCGAGTAAACCCGTGTTCCTTGATGCTGTAAGGGAACTAGTTGTATTGCTTGCTTTTGAAGCAGTGAGAGAACCTCTTGTTTTAAGAGTGTGAGATGTTCCGTGGACATGGGACGCTGTTTGGGTGGTATGGTGGGTGGGGTTGCTGTAAGTTCCAGGCAGTAACCATACTGGATAATTTGTCTTACCCACTTGTCTGTAGTGATGGAATTCCAGACGGGTAGGAACTGTGATAGTCTCCCTCCGACCAGGGTGGAATGGTCTGGAGGGAAGTCACTGCTTATTAGTGGGGGAGGCGCGAGTGTTGTTACCTCGGCCTCTTCCTTTGTTATTTCCCGGTATCCGCCTCTAAAATATCCTCAGTTGGGGGATGTTTGGGTGGTGTTTTTGTAGGAAAAAGAGGCGGTGTCTGTTCCGATATTTTTGGATGCTCCTCTATAGAAGGAGCGACGAAAGGAACCACGTGTGGATGGAGACTGTAATGCCCCCATGGATTTAGCAGTCTCCATGTCCTTTTTCATTTTCTCTAGAGTGGTGTCTACAGCCGGTCCAAAGAGTTGTTCTTGATTGAACGGCTTATTGAGGATTGTTGTTTGTACCTCCTGTTTGAAGCCTGAGATGCGTAACCAGGCATGCCGTCTGAGTAGTACACTAGTGTTAATGGACCTAGAGGCTGTGTCAGCTGAATCAAGGGCACACTTGATTGAAGCATTGGTTAATTTGCCCTCCTGAATTAAATCATCTGCCTTGGTTTTATATTGATCAGGTAAATGTTGTAATAGGGTTTCTAGTTTGTCATAGTGAGCACTATCATACCTAGCAAGTAATGCCTGTGTGTTGGCTATCCGCCAGTGATTAGCTGCTTGGGCGGCAACTCTCTTGCCGGAAGCATCTAACAACTTAGACTCTTTATCCGGAGGTGGTGCCTCACCGGAGGTCTGAGAGTTGGCACGTTTCCTAGCATTAGCTACCACTAGTGAGTCTAAAGGTAGTTGACCCTTGATGTAGGTGGGATCATTGGGAGCGGGTTTATATTTTTTGTCAATCCTGGGATTGAGAATTCTAGCCCTAACAGGGTCTTTGAATATGTCGGGGGCATGTTTAATGACACCCTTTAACATTGGAAGGGTTTGTACAGTTTTTTGTGACTGTTCAAAGGTGTCTAGAAAAAAGTCCTTGTCTGCAGGGTCAGAATGCATCTGAACCCCATGGTAGAGAGCAGCTCCATTTACAAGCTGGCCAAAGCCAATATTGTCATCTGGGGGAGACGGCTTTGTTGGATATGCATGGGGATCAGGGAGGTCTGGAGGATCTATTGGGTCATTATAATCGCCCCAATTGTCCTGTGGTACATCTGTATCGTCATCAGGGTCAGTGAAAGGGTGATTGTTGCCTCCCCCATCCCCTAGATCATCATCATCCTGTGGTGGTGGTGAATTTGGTAGAAGTATAGGAGAATGTGGAGGAGAGACAGGGTTAGGAGAAAGAACAGGAGAAGAGGGTTGTATAGGTGAAGTGGCACAGTCTGTTTTTCACAGGCACTACGGGAGTGCCTGGTGTGTCCAGTTTCCTCTTCTTGTGTGGAACAGCCGCCAAATGTCCTGTTTTGGGGTCTATGTGGAGAGTTTTTTGTTTTGGATCAATAAGATCCGGCCGAAAAAGTTCTTCCTCTTCGGTAACCGCTTTCGGCGCCGATTTCTTCGGGTCCGAGCGAGGTTTAGATTTCTGCTCCGAGGCCTTGGGAGATGGTTTGGGGTCCTTTGGCTTGGCTGTGGAGGCGGAAATCTTTTTCGGTTCCGAAGGTTTTGGTTTCGGATCCGATGGCTTTCCTTTCGGCGTCGAGGTGTTTGGTGCCGATGTCTTTTTGGGAGTAGGCTGCACGCTCGGTTTCGGTGCCGATGGTGCCTGCGGAACACTGAGACGCGGTTTGCTCGGTCCCGAGCTACCGGAAGGCTTGTCCCTCATCTTCGGAGCCGGGCCCAGGGGCGGGGCTTCTGAAGCTTGTTCTTGGTCACGACTGGGGCCAGCAGGCGAAGTCTTGACCAGGGCCTTCTTTTTTTGGGGTGGAGTTGGGGTAGGGGCAGTTGTACTCACTCGTTGACCAGGAGTGATGTGGCCGTCTTAGTCTGAGTCGTCTGCTTCGGACACGATTTCCAGGTCCTCAGAATCGTCCTCCGGGACATCGGGGCCTTCATCGAAGATGTCCACCGGTACCGGAGCTGCTCGCTGCGCCATGATGTGTCGTCGGGCCCGGCGATCACGGATGGTCTTTTTAGATGTAAAAGAGGCACAGGCTTGGCAATTGTTCTCGTCGTGTTCGGGAGAGAGACATAGGTTACAGACCTTGTGGTGGTCACTGTGTGGAAATTTAGCTCCACACTGGGGGCATTTTTTAAATGGAGTCCTTTCCATGAGCTGTAGGCCCGAACGGCGTCGATAGACCCAACGGCCCGGGTCGACGACCGGAATCGAGTAGTTGAGGTGCGCGTCGAAGATCACGCGATCGAAAACAATACCGTCGAGTTTTTTTGAGTTTGCGCGTCGAAAAGGTTTGGAGAATATGGTGCCGAACCGGAGCGCAGAAGTGACATCCAAACCCGATGGCGGAAAAAAACAATCGATGCCCATGCCACTATCGTCCAAAGGAGGAGTCACCCATCTCGTGACTACAAAAGACTCTTCCAAGACAACAACAAAGTGCAAGCATCCGAGCCCAACACCAGATGGCGATCTATGCATAGTGTACAATCTCATATGCCTCGAACAGTATTTTCTAGACTAGACTACTACTTCGCTCCTGCGGGAGAGGTAGAGACAGTAGAAAAGGCAGTATGCGAGGGGCATATCAGACCACTCACCCCTCTGGCTGACAGTGGGAGGGAGAACACATGGACAGCGGCGGGGGGGAGGCCGAGTGCATGGGACCTAAAGGACAGGGCGATTGCCCGCGAGATTTGGACAGACTCGGAGCTGTATTTCCGTGAAAATTAGGGCTTGGTGCCGTCAGTGGCCACCTTATGGGAGGCCTACAAGACTGATATGAGATAGGGCGAAAAATATAATAGCCCACAAGAGGAGGGAAGAGACCCGTGAGATTGAGGCCTTGGAGCATAGGCTCCTAGAACTGGTGGGGCACCTACGTTTCAGTGCTGAGCCACTCTCACTTCGCCTGATCGCAGTAACACGCAGGGACTATCGGGCATTGGCGAACCAAGAATTGAAAGCCCAGCTCCGGGCCACACAACACCGTCTATATGAGACGGGAAACAGAGCTGGGAAACTGCTGGCTTGGTTGGGTAGGACGGAGGGGGAAACGAGGTGGGTAGCCTCCATATGTGAAAACGAGGTGAATCACATGACAGCTCCAACTATTGCGGATGCCTTAACGCACGATGCAGACCTCTACAAAGCCAGGTTGCTAGCAGATGACTCCCAAATTTGTAGTTACCTATGCACAATCAACACCCCCACTCTCTCCCGAGACGACCGAGCAACCCTTGAGAAGGACCTTACCCTGGCAGAAGTTGTGGACGCTATTGGTAGGCAAGAATCAGGGAAAAACCCGGGTCCGAATGGCCTGCCAGCAGAATTCTTTAAATACATCGCTAGCTTACTGGGCCCACACCTCTTGAATATGTACCTGGCGGCACAGAGAGAGGGGACGCTTCTGCTGGACCTCCGTAACGCTACAGTGGTAGTGATTCATAAGCCAGGGAAGCCCACCACAGATTGTGGGTCTTATTGGCCTATATCGCTACTGAACGTAGAAACAACGATTCTGGCCACTATCCTGGCTGCACGCCTTCTACCGGTGATCACATCCCTCATCCACTGTGACCAATGTGGCTTTATGCCAAAACGAGAGACGCGATTCAATCTCCGTCGCCTGGCCAACATGTTAGATACGGTGAAAAATAGGTCCAGCCCGCATATATTTCTCACTAAGTGCCGAAAAAGCGGTTGACGCCATCCACTGACAATTTATGCAAAAAGCCCTGTTAAGGTTTGGATTTGGTCCAGTTTTTGTGGCTTGGGTAGAGTTATTATACACCAATCCCAGGGCCAGCGTTCGAGTCAATGGTGTGACATAGGCAGACTTCCCAGTGCGCATGGGTACTAGACAGGGCTGTACCCCCCGTCTCCCTTACTGTTTGCTCTCGTATTGGAACCGCTGGCATGCTTGGTCAGAACACATCCAGCCATGGGAGGCTTCAGAGATGGCATGGGGCTCCTCAGTGATGAGCGGATCTCACTCTACGCCAATCACATCCTTATGTATGTCACCGACTCCAACAAGACACTTCCTCTGATTCTGCTAACATTCTAAGAATACGGTAGACATACAGGATACAACATAAATTGGGACAAATGAAGCCTCCATTCGCTGGGTGGAACTCTGGATACTCAAGAACTTCCGGTTCAACTCCGTGGGGTCCAAGAAGGGTTCCGTTATCTAGGTCTTTATGTCACCACTGATGACGCAGCGAGCTATAACCACAACATTAGGCGGGTTTGAGCAGAATTCCCCGATGTGGAAAGGTGGAGGCAACTTCTGTTGACGTTATTGGGCAAAGCCGCTATGTACAAAATGTATACACTCCCGAAACTACTCTACATATTACAAAATACATACTGTAGGCTACCTGAGGCGATTTTTAAAACAATTGATGAGGAACTATGCATACTTCTTTGAAATGGGGGTGGTCACCAGAGAGTGGGGGGATGTCTGTACCGGACATATGATCATACTACAGGGCTGCCCACCTAGTCGTAATTAACAACTGGGGACACATGCCAGGAGACCACACCACCTATGCCCTCGAAAGGCTCCAATTCCAAAACCACACATCTTCACTATGTCTATGGGGGCAGGGGAGTCAGACAGCTACTCCCAGCCACCCAGAGGACTGTAGAGGCTTGGAAGGGGGCAGAACGACAAATGCAATGGGACAAGAGATTCACAAGAGAGACTCCACAGTGGGAGGAGACGAGACAGACAGATTGGTAGGCTCCAGGGCATTCTACCCTGGGACATAGTTGGGATCTCTATGCTGGGTGACATCCTGGAAGAGGGCGCCCTGATTTCTTTCAAAACACTCCCATCTGAATACCAGTTGAACGACACCCAAAGATATAAATATCTCCAACTGAAACATGCATGGAGGGCAGAGAAGACAGATACCTCCGATATCCCCGAGTTCGCACCCTTAGAGGGTAGGCTACTGCAGGAAGAAATACTTAAAGCTGTCTCGTGGACGTACAAAACCTTCATTAATAAAATTCCTGACAGGCTGAAAACGCTTATGATCAAATGGGAAAACACCACCGGATCACTACAAGACACTGACTGGGAAGCAGCCTTGATGCACCCAGGGGAGGTGGCTATTAAGCGAAGATTGCGGTTGATACAATTTAAGCTCCTACATAAGGTATACTTTGACAGGGCACACCTACACACCATGGGGAGGGCAGAGACACCCAACTGCCTACGTTGTAAGACGGAGTGCGGAACATATATCCATACAGTCTGGGAATGGCAATACATAAAAATATACTGGTCTCAGATAATAGGGGAATTGAATGAAATACTAGGGGCACAGCTGTCTATGGACGCCAAACATTTCCTGTTGGGTGTTCCTACCAAAGTAGACCTCCCCCGCAGTAAACTCTTATTATGTAACTTAGCGTTGGTGATTGCAAAAAGGGATATAGCCCGACAGTGAGGAGCCCCGAACATCCCTACAAATACTGAGTGGAAGACGAGCATGGACCTTTATATGGTCACGGAAAAGGTGACATATAGAGCTAGAGGGTGCCCGGAGAAATTCACTAAGATCTGGACCCCCTGGTTGAAATACTACAGGTTAGAAATGGATGGGGAAGTAGACGAGCCCCCACTGCACGCCAGGGTCCAGGGAGGAGAAGGCGCTAAGGGGTACCTCCCCTCTCCCCCTCGCCCGTACCTTATGGGTGTGTTTAATATAGAGTATTGTTTAGTGATGGCTAAGCCAGCCGTAACCTATACTTTCATCACTTCAGCCCTGACTCACTGTCTTATGATTTCACTATGTCATACATTTCTTGTGCAATTTGTGCAGGGCTCGAAAAATCTAAAAATTGTTACTAGTCCTGCAGGTCTAGTAACTAAAAAAATTTACTCAACCTCACTGTAATGCACTTGACCTCTTTGAGCAAGTGTGACAAGTTACCAAGATTTAAAGGCATTTTTATTGCCCATTCACTTTGTGTGCAATAAAGATGCCTTTAAATCTTGTTATCTTGTCACATTTGCTCTGCTTTCAGAGACAGAGGTCAAAAGTCAGTTTGACTTCCTACTCGCCAGAAAGGGCGAGTAGGACCTAAAAATTGCTTGCCCAAATTAAATCTGGCTCGCAAATATGAGTGGGCGAGTGGATTTTTCGAGCCCTATTGTGTATCCCAATGTATTAGCTGAATCTGTATTAATAAAAACATTTGAAAAAAAAGAATGGTGGTGGTGTTGCCATTTGTTAGCTGCCCCTTAAAAACTAAATGTAAAAAAGCACCAAGATGGAAAGAAGATATCTGCCATAGGACCACAACCGCTGACCACAATCCAGCAATGACCTATCCAAACCTCTCCCTTTTCCTGCAGTAATCCATTTGCTTTATGTACCATCATTCATGCATCTTGCTAGTCACATATAATTTATGTGGCACCATTTAAACATTTCTTTTAAATTATCTTAGTCACTCCTATTGCATAGTGCTGCAATGAACATATGGGTGCTATTGATACTGCAGGAATAAAATAAATTAGTATTGAAATAAACATTTATTTACACCCACATAATTTGTGCACCTAACATCATTATATCCTGCCTTTAGTACTCTAATCTCAATGAAATCCTAGGAGAGGAAGTAATCAAGGTATAGAGAGGCATGTGTGCTCTATATTTAAGAAACGCTAGATTGATATGAAGTACCCCGAAAGAGAGCTACTATTTAGATGATTAAACATGTTTAATTCTTTTTAATGTTATAATGAACATAAGAGTTGTCATTTGTGTTCATTTTCAGTTATTGTCAGTATTTTTGATATTTATGATCACACAATGAATTAAAATATGGGTATTCTAATTCAGGATTAGTCTAGGTCATGGCATTTTGACAATTTTCAAATTATGTACATTGTATGTGTTGGTGGTTGTACACACTGATGTTCTTTCTTTCCCTCAATTACCACAATTTGTTTCATATCCGGTTCAGCTGGATTGTTTAGATTATAACATTTACTTGAATACTGATATCTCAACCAGTAAGTTTATTATTATATAGAAAGGATCCACATTGTCATCGGTTTTAGATTAAGTCTGGCCAACAAAAATGCGCTGCTGTAAAAAAAGCACCTCAGTGGTATAATATTGTGCCATCACTACCACCAAAACAAAAATTATTTATCGACAAAAAAAAAAAAGCTGCGTTAATCAGCCCAGATCTAAAACAAGGTTCTCTTAGCACAGATTGAAACATGGCTAAGAATTTGCTAGAAAAACGATGTTGACATTTTTATTGGTAGTTGGATTTTGGTCCTGATATTATGTAAAGCCTTTTGAATATGCTCTATAGGTGCACATCAACAAGCTTTCACAGCATTTCTCCTTGTGAATTTTCTACAGTCACAAAGGGCAGACTTTAGGTGATGCCAAGAGCTTGGATTGAATATCTGATTAGTCCTTTATAGACCTGTCTTGAATATTATGTCTTTTCTCCTGTTGGCATTCCCCTTCTTTGAGTTAAGTGCTAATTAATCACAGTAAATAAGTGTGACTAATAGAAAGCACATTTATTTTAGGTTATTGTGCTTCACAATATGACAATCAAGTTTCCTTGAATAGATCTGCAGTATTTAATCTGAAATAGGACTGTTCAGTTTTATACTATTTGTTATTGACTTCTGAAGAGCTTCTAGAAGGTTGATAGCTATGAGTCTTAATTGTTGTCTTTTAAACTAACAGCCTTGTAGAATGAAAATAAGTAAAAAGGCAACAGGCCACTCTACTAATTCTATGAAATAATGTTATAAAGGTTGAGCACTAAGGGTGAGCGGTTACAATGGAACCTTCAAACTAAGGGGCTCATTACGATGTTGGGCGGACTTGCGTCCGCTCAACACCGTAGCATTCTGGAACCGCACGACCTTAGGTCGGCGGTTCGGACCTCAGTATTAGGATGCGACCGCCCTATGGGCGGTCGGAAACATCCATTTTATAATGGCAGCTTGTGCGGCGGGCGGATAAGGCCTGCAGCACAAGCTGCCATCGCAAAATGGATGTTTTTAAACAACCCTGCACCGTGTGGCAGGGACCACACGGTGCAGGGATGTTTAGGGGGCGCCATAGGTGCCCCCCATTCCCCATAGCAGAGGGCCTGGGGGGAAGGGGGCCCTGCTAGGGGCCCCAAAGACACTTTCCGACAGCCTTTCCATATCGGAAAGGCCGACATGAAAGGGCTGCTGGAAAGTGCATAATCCCGACGGCAGAGCTGAGCCTTACTCCGCTGTCGTTAGGGGATTATGGTGGCTTCCGACGCTCTGAAAAGCTCCAAAACTGTCGTAAGCATGTCTGAATCCCCACGCAGGTTTCACTCCGACCGCTGTCATCCTAATACGGCAGTTGGACTGAAACCTACGATGTCGGGCAGAAAGCCTTTGACAGCTCGTCGGAGGGTTTCGGCCCAACATCGTAATAGGGCCCTAAGTGACAATGGGACAGGCCATGCAGAATCCTATCACAGATTGTAACTGAAGGCTACCAGGAAGGGAGGCACTTTGCCTTCACCTCCTGAACTTATAGATGTCACTGGCCTCAAACGAAGAAAAGCAGGTCTTGCTTTCATATCGAACACTAGCCTTATTGCTTAAATATGTATACGAGTGTGAACCTTCTCTGAAACTCAATAACGTTTATTTTCTGTAGTGCTAGAATTAGCTTAGCGCTTACAATTAGCAGAATGGGGTAGAATTGCTATAAATGGTACTTGCAATTATGTTGCAATTTTTCATTTGATTCAGGTTTTTAGTAAGCGTTGCTGCTGCCCTTTTGTTTTTTTGTAGTTACAATTCACATCCTGTGCACAGGAATAGGTTTTTGATTCTTAAATAAATCTTTAAAATGTATTTCTTGTTTTCTGGTGTTCTTGAGTGTGGTGTTCATCAATGAAAGAGGGTTTGGGTTCCGCTAACTATCCTTGTAATACCACAAGGGACTGTTTTATTACCTGAATGATAAGTTGCGTACCTTCTGTAACGCCTTACCTGGTAGAGGCATAATCTTGCCGCAGATTCCTTACCTTTGAATTTCAGAGGCATCAGACTGGATCTGGAAGATTGTTTCTTTGAGCAATAGCTTGCGTGTCGGTATGTGGTGTCGGTCGGCTACACGTGACGTCATCGGCATAGTCTCCGCCGTTGTGATGTCCGTGTCTCTATATAGGACTCACGTTGGCGCGCCCGACATCACTTACTGTTCATGACTTTCCACGCCAGCAGAGCCATGGAGTGCACTGACATTGGTGTGTTTCTGAACAACTAGGGCCCTGAAGGAGGGTCAGCCCTGACCCTATAAACCGGTCTGCAGTGCTGGGAGGATGGGTGGGTCGGTAAGGAATCTGCGGCTAGATCTTGTCTCTACTAGGTAAGACGTTACCTTTGAATAGATACCCAAGCAATACCATTCCCAGAGGAGGGAATGTGGACAAGTTTAGACCAGGAAGTCCTGCAGGACAGAGCGGCTAAAAAGGCTGTCCCTTCGGACTTGACTGTCCAAGCAGAAGTATTTGGTAATCATGTGCAGGGATGCCCACCTTGCTACCTGACAAATGTCAAGGACTGGAACACCACATTGCAACGCTGTGGTTGCAGCCTTAGCTCTGTTGGAATGAGCCCTTAAGCCTTCAGGAGGCTGCTTTTTGGCTAGAGTGTAGCAAATTTTGATGCAGGGGACAACCCATTGTGAGATAGTCCTCTTCTGCACTGCACTACCTTTCTTTGATCCAACGTACCCCACGAAGAGTTGGTCGTCCACCCGGAACTCTTTAGTGAGGTCAAGTTAGATCGACAATGCTCTTTTTGGGTCCAGATGAGGGAGTGGCTCCTCTTCTTTAGAGGGGTGCAGAGGAGAGTAGAAAGTAGGCAAGGTGACCGATTACCCCACATGGAAAGGTGTTACCACTTTCGGTAAGAAAGAGGCCCTAGTGCAGAGCACCAACTTATCAGGGAAGATGGTCAGGTAAGGAGGCTTGTATGATAGAGCTTACAATTCGCTCACCCTCCTGGCAGAAGTTATTGCCTCTAAAAAGGCTCTTTTGCTGGTAAGGAGCCAGAGGGGGCAGTTGTGCAGAGGTTCGAATGGAGCCCACATCAGGAAGGTGAGAACCAAATTAAGGTCCCACTGAGGCATGATGAAAGGGGCAGGAGGAAACATATGTACAAGCCCCTTAAGAAATCTATTTACAATCGGGGATTTAAATAAAGAGGGTTGGTCTGGCAGCCTCAAAAAGGCAGACAGGACCAAAAGGTTCCCCTTTAAGTGTGTCCACAGCAGTGCCCTGCTGAGCAAGGGTCCAAATAAAGAGAAGGAAGGGCTTGAGAGAGGAAAGCAGAAAGAGGGTCAGTAGATCTTTCTGTATAATATTTTACAAATTTGGTAGAGGGATGCCTGGCTGTCAAAACAACATTATAGACTTCGGCAGGAAGGTTGAATGCTATCAACTGCCGCTGCTTAATCTCCACACAAGAAGGTGAAGAGTTGACACGTTCGGGTGGAGAACCTTCCCCTGCGACAGAAGATACTCCAGAAGGGGCAGCCTGATGGGAGGATCAATGCTCAGTTGGAGAAGCGCGGGATACCAGAGACTCTGAGCCCAGTTCGAAGCCCCAAGAATGACTTGGGAGAGGTCACTACTGATCTTCTTGAGCACTCTGGACTGGAGTGGTATTGGCGGAAAGGCATACAGGAGGCTCGAGCTCCATTCGAGATGAAAACCGTTGCCGAGTGCCGCCTTGGAAACTCCAGCGCGCAAAACTGCCGACATTGCGCGTTCTCAGCAGAGGTGAACAGATCTAACCAAGGCTCTCCCCACTGCTGAAGGAGACCTTGCGCCACCTCCGGATGGAGATGCCATTCGTCATCCGCTAGGCATCAATGGCTGAGTTTGTCCCCCCTGGCATTCAGAGAACCTGCCAGGTGTTGAACCACCATGGTAATGCCCTGCTGTTCCAGCCACTTCCATAGACGCAGGGCATCTTGACAACACGACCCACCCCGCCCTGTTTGTTGCAGTACCACATGGCGATGGTGTTGTCCGTGAACACTTGAACCAGCTTTACCTTCATTGAAGGCTTTCAATGCCAAGCGAATTGCTCAGAGCTCCAGCAAGTTGATGTGGAGTCCGGATTCCGCTGAAGACCAGAGTCCTCTGACCTCCACCTCTCCCAGATGGCCGCCCCATCCCAGGAGTGACACATCTGACACTATTGTGTGGTCTGGTTGGGAAAGGGAGAGCGGTCTGCCTCTGACCCAATCGTGGTCTGTTAGCCACCACAGCAGGTCCTGTGCAGTTCTCTCCGAGATCTGGACCATGTCTGAGAGATTTTCCTGATGCTGCGCCCACTGGAACTTCATGTCCCACTGCAGAGCCTGCATATGCCATCTGACATGTGTCACTAGCAGGATACAGGAGGCCATGAGGCCCAGCACCCTCAGAGTCATTCTCACTGAAATCCAATATGGAGGCTAAAACCTCGGTATCATAGTATGAATATCCTGGATTTGCTGTTCGGGAGGATAAGTCTGAAACTGCACTGAGTCCAGAACAGCTCCAGTGAAAGGGAGTGTCTGAGAGTGAGTGAGGTGTGACTTAGGCATGTTGATAGAGAACCCCAGTGAAAACAGAAGGTTCACCATAGTCTGGAGGTGGGAGATGACAGCCTGGTGCAAACTCGCCTTCAACAGCTAGTCATCGAGATGGGGGAAGACTGGCAACCCTGATCTGCGCAGATCAGCTGCGATCACCACCATCCCCTTGATGAACACCCGAGGAGCGCTGGTAAAGCCAAAGGGGAGCACGGTGAACTGCAAGTGCTCATGGCATATCACAAACCGCAGGTAGCACCGATGGGCAGGCAGGACAGGAATGTGAAAATAGGTGTCCTGCAAGTCCAACGCTACCATCCAGTTTCCTGAGTCCAGGGCCGACGAGACCTGAGCTAGAGTGAGCATCTTGAACTTTTCCTTTTTGCAGAAGTAGTTGAGGGCTCGCAGATCTAGGATAGGGCACAGGCCCTTTTCCTTTTCCGGGAGCAGAAAGTAGCAGGAATAGCAACCACAGTCTACTTCTGGTGCCGGAACCGTCTCTATGGCTCCCTTCGCCAAGAGAGTCATGACTTCCTCCTGGAGCAAAGTCAGGTGATCCTCCGTCAGCCGGTCGTAAGTTGGGAGGCATGGAAGGAGGGGCAGTCTTGAGCGGGAGGGAGTAGCCCCTTCAGACTACATGAAGAACCCACCTGTCCGAGGTGATGTCCTGCCAGTGGTGGAGGTGATGGCTGATCCTGCCACCAACTGCCGCCCATGATCTTGAAGTGCCTGACCAGGAAGGTTTGGAGGCGGAGGTTGCAGGGATGGTGGTGGACTGATCAGACCTCTGGCCGCCCGACCTAGGGGCCGGAAGGAGCTGCGCCCACGGCCGTGCAGAGGTTGCTGAACTTGGGCAGTCTTGTATCTGGGGTATGAATGGCGCAGCTGAAAGCCCCTTCCATAGCCACGAAAGGCAGACTGGTGATGAGTGGCCACTCAGAGGCCCAAGGACTAGGCCGTAACCAGGGAGTCCTTAAAGCGCTCCAGCTCCATGTCTGCCTCGTCTCCGAAGAGACGGGTGCCATCAAAGGGCATGTCCATGAGAGAGGCCTGGACATTCCCAGAAAAGCCAGAAGTCCTCAACCAGACGTGGCATCTAACAGCCACTGTCGTTGAAATCGCTGTACCCAGTGTGTTGGTCATGTCACGCCCCCAATGGATGGCAAACTCTGCTGCATCTCTCACGTTTGACATCCCTTGGGAGAGGATGGCTTGTGCCTCTTTCGGGACCTGTGGCAGCACTTGCACAACCGTTTCCTACAAAGTGTGGGAATAATAGCCCAATAAGCATGCAGTGTTCACCGGCCGCAATGCAAGGCTGGAGAAAGACAAAAAAATGTTTTACCACAACTATCCAGCCTCTTGGTTTCCCTATACAGGGGTGCAGAAGGGAATGCGCCTTGAGAGGTAGAGGCTTGGACCACCAAGCTCTCGGAGGTAGGGTGGTTGATGGGGAAAGATGGATCAATTGGTGCAGGCGATGGCGGCGGGAAATTGTCCTATTAAAAGGAGCCACTGTGCTGGGCTTGGACCAGCTGCCCAGTAGGACATCAGTTAAGGTCTCGTTGAAAGGCAGCAAGGGTTCCGATGAGAGACACCAGGCTGCAGGACCTTTGTCAAGATGTTAATCTTGACTGCTACAGAAGGGAACTCAAGGTCCATGACCTCAGCTGCCCTTCGCACCACCATAGAGTATGATGGTCTGTCCTCCGTAACCACGGTAGGGGCAGAAAGTAGGCCAGAATCTGTGGTTTCCAGTCAGCTGGCCTCACCCAATTCCTCACACCAGTCCATGTCGTGGTAAGGCTGGTTTTTAAAGGGTCCAGCGACCCCTCCCCATCTTCCTTCATTCCTAGCCCTTCAGAATAGAGCTGAGGAATCGACCCAGAACCAAAGGGTTCGATCCAGCTATGGGGCTGGTACTGCCGTGAGTCTCGGAGTTGGAGGGCGGGGGTGAGTTGCAAAGGTATCACCGGATCGGGCCAGGTGGGTGGGGGGGTCAGGTAACTCCGGCAACCAGCCTACGGGCCAGAGCTGCCGGTGCAGAACCTGATTGAGCCCCCTCAGCCTCCAGGGCCCGAAGGGTCAGGCTATCCAAATATGAGGTCCATGGTGTCAAAACTCCTTGAGCTGGGCGGGGGTTGCACTGGCTCCCGGAATGGCTGGGAAGCGCGGAGTCTACCCAGGCGCAGGTTTCGAGGAACGAGGCATAAAACGCCAAAGCTCCTCCGTTGCAGCGGCCAACGGTTGGGAAGAAGTCGAAGCATGCTTCAACTTCTTGTGTTTCTTGTGCTTCTTACCTGACTGACTCGAAGACTTCGAGTGGAAGGACAAAAAGACTTGGGGCTCCCAGAGTGGTGCCTGGACCTTCCTTTCAACCGGGACTGTGAACAAGACCTCCAGGGCGACAATGCGGTGCAGAGTGCTGGTCTGCAAGCAGCTTTAGGGACCGCTCCCTCAAAGTTTTCGGAGCCATGGCCCAGCAGTCGGAGCATGACTGAGACATAATCGCGCTCCAGGCACCAAAGACAAAGACAAACTAAGTTTGGATCCGTAACCAACACTGCATGGTGGCAGGCGCCGCAAGGCTTGAATCCAGAAGTCTTCTTGGACATGTTGGAAACCTACACACCAAAAACTGTTCGACAAAATGTAGAAAAAAGCCTGTCAAAAAGAGGCAAAGGGTAGCTCTTTTCATGGATCTGTGCTGGATGGCATGGAAAGAAAAGATCTAACGTCAGCGTGCCAAGGTGGTGCCTATATAGGTGACGCAGATGTCGCACCGGCAGAGACCAAGCCAATGACGTCATGCAGAGCCAGCCGACACCACCTACTGGCATGCAAGAAAAATCTTCCTGATCGAGTCTGATGCCTGGGAAATTGAAAGGTCACAAACCTGCGGCTAGATGTATTTATCAGATACATATTGCACTCATATTGCTCAGTGAATTGTGAGGAGCTTGCAGTCTAACTGGTTTTCTGTCTCGACTTGGCACACTGAGTCCTTAGTGCCAGGAATCTCGAAAACCAAACTCTACATGCTAGAACAATCTAGGAAATGTATCAGTGGAATTACAAAAGTACGAAATGCTTGCCTTCATCATCTCACGGTATCGTAAAGAACACCAATTCTATATTTGGCTCATACAGTTGGTTAACAGGAGCTTATGTAGAACAATGGTACAACAAATCAAGCGCAAAAAATGTTTTAGATCAAGATACCTCTTCACATAGGCAACAGATTCCTTAGACCGAAAAACCATACTCACCGAATGACTGCCATTAAAACGACCTGGTAACCTTTTCCCATGCATTTTGGGTCTATTTGCAGTAGGATGTGATAAATTCTCTGAGGTAGGTATTACATCATCAAAACTCGATCCTAAAAAAACAAGCAAAGAACGCATCACAACACTATTATGAATACACTGGTTAATCAAATTACACACAAAAACCTTGACACTTTTGTAAAGGATGGAGATCTTCAATAAAAAAATAATACTTAAGTAGAAAGGTAAAAGTGCCAAGAAGTATGATCATCCCCACCTAGTCTCACCTGTGTCACCTGTAGAATAGCGACACCTGAATTCCAATTAATTATCCTCATTTTGACGGGACTCCATGCATTACACCTCAACGTAGTCTCTAATGTTTAGCTATTGGTCATATTTTTCTTTTGCTGGTGAAATGTTTTCATAATTCATTTGAATGTCTATATAACCCAGTTATATTTATTCATTCTTTATGCAGTTCGGACTATGTAATAATTGTAATTCAATAATTTGCGCAACTAGACAGAAATATTCAACTGAAGAAAACAATTCCGACTTGAAAATTAAGTGAGGGTGATTACAATGGTTTTCCCTCTCTTTAGCATGACCTGTGCTTGATTTATTTATACAACACACTAGTAGCGCTTCATATGGTGAAGAAAACCAAGAGGGCTCACTGTTTCAAGACACCCAAGAAAGCACTAATTTAAGCATATAAGGTCAAGAGCCATAAAATACCAGATTAGAGTGCATACCGCTAATTGGAAATTCTTCACCAAGAAAGCTTGAAACCTAGAGAGCCTTGCAAAAAACTTGCTTTGCAAAATATGCTCATAAATTTTATAAGCCAAAAAAAATCCTGTATACATAACAAATTCAAGAAATTTGATTGAGCCATTTGTAGGTCAGGCTCTGGGGTGGGACAAAAGTCCATAGTTGTAAAAGGAGTTTATGTACTTGAGTAATACCACTTCAGCACTGAAAAGAAAAGAGAACCGATACAGGGAAGGCCACATCACGGCTTGCATTTCGGCCAATAATCGTAAGCCTTAAACTACAACCGGCATTGCCTTTTTTGTGACAGTCAATTAGTCATGGTTTTAAATGAGATCTTTCTGTCTGGAGGAAGTAGTGACAGAGGCCTATATAGGACTCGGTTTAAATTATTTTTATACCTAAACCACCAAGTTAGTGGGTTTTTTCCCATGAATACCGGAGGGGAACTTGCTTCTAGTACATGTCCAGTACTAGAGGGGAAGTGTAGATTTAGCACTACTGGAAAAGAGGCTTCACTGCAAAAATTACTTCTCACATAGAAGTTGTTTTGGGTAGGAAAAGAGCAAGTTACTTCTGGTGACAATATTTCTAGTGAATACTTTATCTGCAGACTTTCACCTTTTGAATATCCTCAGGTGTCAACATGAATACAAAACATTTATTTGCAGTAGCTCTCCTGTGCTGGTAGGCCACTCTTAAAAGTGTTACCAGTCAAGCTTTCAAAACCAAGATACAATGATTGGTAAATGTGTGATTTGAACCGCACATTGTTAGAGGGTGTATTTCTGCAATAGGCACCATCTTGGTCAATGCTAAAGTCACCTTTGCTCTGGAGGAGTGAGCCCTAATACCTTCGGAAGGTTCCTTCCTGGCTAAGGGCATAACAGATCATGATACAGACCACAAACCAACGAGACAGTCCTTTTCGGGACTGCTTTGCCTTTCTTGTTGCCTATGCATGCAATAAACAGTTTGTCTTTGGACTGAAAATCCTTGGTCCTGTCGACACAGTAACTGACCGCCCTACGAGGTTCGACCTTATACTGACCCTCCTTCTCCTTGGTGAGACGGAGCAGAGGAGAAAAAGTGGGAATAATAGACTGACACACAGAATGGTGTAACTAAATTCAGAAGCACAGCCGCCTTAGTTCACAGAACCGGATTGTCTGGTAAGAAGACAGTGAGCCGGGGATGACTATGGAGGGGCGAGCACCGAAAAGATAAATTTGACCAACTCTGGCAGCAAATAAAACAAGCTCAGACTGCCTGGCATGAAGGTGGAGACTCTGGAGGTAAGGATGCTAGACCTTCCCCTCCAACTGCAAAATGAAGTCTGCTCTGAGCGGGAGCGATAGAGGAGGACACAGTCTCAGAAGATCTGAATACTACACCCTACTCAGCCTACCTGGGATCAACAGAATGACTTGTGCCTGATCCTGATGCAGTTTTCTTAGCATTTGAGGAATCAAGGATATTTGGAGGGGGGGCATAGTGGAGTGGAAAATTGCACGCCAGATGAAATATCATTCCCATGGTTCCCTGCCACAGAAATTGGAGGGGCCCTAAAGGAAAAAGATGGTCTATACTACATCTGGGTGGAGATGCCACTCATAGTCAGCAAGAGAAAGCTGATTTACTCTGTTTGCTTGTGTATTCAAGGAGTCTGCCAGATGGTTGGCCACCTGGAGGTCTGATCTAGGTCCACAGCCCCAGTGCTTCCAGGCACAGAGGACGAGAGCCTTCGCTGCTCAGCTTGTTCACATACCACATTGTCATTATTTGTGTGTCAGGAACTGGGGAAATTAACTGTGAAAGGAGGGCAGGAAGGTGTTCAGGTGAATCACCAATATTTTGAGCTAGTTGATATGTAATCCTTGCTCTTCCAGGGACCTCTAATCTCCAATTCCTCCAGGTGGAGGCACCAGTCACCATTGAGGCCACTGCTGGTGGTAGGCAAAAGAATTTCCCACAGGATAGGCTCTCCTCTACCGACCACTAATTAAGATCTGTACCAGTGTCTAAAGGAATCCTGATGTCTTTCAGAACGCACAAGTGTTGGAACCGCTGTAGATGGAGACACTAATGGAGAGCTCTTGTGTGCAAGAGTGACCAACAGCATGCAAGAAGTCTGCAGAAAGGGGACTGGAGTCTGAGCACCTTCCCAAAACATTTAAATCATATCCTGAATACCCCTGAGGAGCAGATTATATCCAGGACTGAACCCATGAACTGGAGGAACTTGGAGGGCTCCAGGTGTAATTTGGGAAGACTTATGGAGACACCCATGAATAACAGTAGCGATGCTGTGGCATTCAAGTGGTCCGATATCATTTGAATGCCCCCTGGGGTGAGCCTGCCTTCAGCAGGAAATTGTCCAAGCATAGAAATACTGAGATCCCCACAGCACAGATGTGTGGCAAATGCCGCATCACTTTGGAAAAGACCCTGGGTGCCGAAGTTAATCCAAATAGAGCAGCAAACTGGTAGAGAGTGTAACCTAACACGAACTGCAGGTACCTCCTGTGCAAATGATGTATTAGGTCGTGGAATTAAGCCTCCTGCAAGTCATGGGACTCCATCCAATTCTTCCAATGCCAGTGCTAGAAGCATTTGAGCAGTTAACAGCATACTGAATTCATCCTTTCAAAGGAAAGCATTCAAGACATTTGAATCCAGAATAGGATGCAGACAGCCATCCTGCTCAGACATGAGGAATTAACAGGAGTAACACTTTGTCCTTACTCATCCTCTGGGAACAACTCCCCTGCCTCTTCGGTCCTAGGATGCTTGTTTCCGGTCCAGGGAAGACATGGCTTGGCAGTTCGGGCTGGACTGTTCCCATGAGGCACAGGGCCAGACTGATTTGCATATGGCCATGTCTGAACTGGGGTGGTGGAGTGAGCTAAAGAATGATGATGGATTGGACCCAGATCGGTTGACTGGGGGTGAGTGTTTGATTGGCTCAAACGTTCCGTCCATCATCCCCTTTTGTATCGCTTTGGTCGCCCTAAGTTGGCTGGGGTATGCCCAGACGTGGGTCCCTTGCTCACTTTGCCACTGGATTCAAGCAAGCCTGGCTGATGACGGCTGAAATGCCAGAAACCGGTCCTAGGATGCTTGTTTCCGGTCCAGGGAAGACATGGCTTGGCAGTTCGGGCTGGACTGTTCCCATGAGGCACAGGGTCAGACTGATTTGCATATGGCCATGTCTGAACTGGGGTGGTGGAGTGAGCTAAAGAATGATGATGGATTGGACCCAGATCGGTTGACTGGGGGTGAGTGTTTGATTGGCTCAAACGTTCCGTCCATCATCCCCTTTTGTATCTCTTTCTTCAACTAGACCTCGATCTCATGATGGACAATGTAAATGTGCTCGTCTGAGTGAAAGGAGGTAATGGGGGGTAGGGACTATTGGAATCAAAGGCACAGCCCACTTTTATTCTTTCAAGGACCCACTGGTGGGTTGAGATCAATGCTAGGGCTTTTGAATGGTGTGTTACACTTCTCCCCACAGACCTCAAGTAATCCGCTTTCTGGAAAGTGCTGGAGATGAGAAGGACTCTTGGACCTGCCTGCGGACCAGACAAGGCCCCTGTAATGATCTAAGAACTGTTTTGGCTGCTGAACGGTTGAGATTGTGGTGAATGGATGAAAAGGCAACCGTTTGATAGCCACAAAATGTATAGCATTGTTGGCTGGCAGGGGATGGCAAAAGTACCAAGCTGTAACTCGATCCTGGTTAAAACTTTCAAAGGACGAATCTGCTTTTTGCCTTACAGGTGAAGAAGCATCGAAGGGCATGTCAAATACATTGGCCTGGACGCCCCCCAAAATCCAGTTGAACTAAGTCAAACATGTTGTTTAATGGACACAGATCCCATGGGCCTAGCAACCATATCCACAGTACCCAGGCCTGACCCGCCGAACTATTTTGTCATGTCTTGCCCATCTCTGACTTCCTCCTCAAAGTTGTCTTTGAGATGGTCTGGGAGACTTGGCACCATCATTTTCACCATCTCCTACAGGACTTGGACCTGAACGCCAGACTCCCTGAGGAGTACACTTTCTACCTCATGGCCGCATGTTTTTAAACTCACAGTGTGAAGGCATAATTCGGAAAAGAGCCAAGATTCTAGTTTGTGCAAGAGGATGCCGGCACTACAACGCTTTCTAGCAAAGGATGGGAGAACAAAAAGGACAAGTACCCGAGTTGCCGGCCGATAACTGTGGGCCACCTGTTGGCTCACTGTTGCTGCTGAAGTAGGCTTGACCCAGGTAACCTTGATGGACACCATTAGGTCCTTGTTAAGTGGGAGCAAGGGCTCAGAGGTAGCAAAAGTGAGCTGGAGGATTTGTGTCGGACGCTTTGCCTTATTTTCCTCTACTAGCAGAGGAACTTTCAGCGCTTCCACCACCTTTTGCTCTGAAGGATGCTACCTCTGCATAGTTTGGTCCTGAAGAGAATTCTAACTCCACTTCAGAAAAAGTATGAAGGTTACTTGCATATTGGAGAGTCAATTAATCACCTGAGCTCATGCTTGTGAGGAGGGTAGCAAACTGGCCACCTTAGTATAACAGGAGGCATTTGGATGTTTTCTGAATCAGTGCCATAAATGTCATCAAGCCTTTGCCAGTAGGCATCTGTGGGCAAACATCTTGCCTGACGCTCCTCTCTATATTGGAACTCTTTACCCAATTAATGCACCTGCCTTTTTAGCACATCAACATGTCCTTTGTCTTAGGCACAGACTCCAGCATCAGTGGTCGGCGCTGATGTAGATGCCATCAGTTGAGATCCGAGCGCTGGTGCAGCTCCAGGAGCACCTGGAGGACTGCCTTCAAGAGGACATCCGACGTTAACAGGTGCCAGGGAAGTAACCACTAGCATCATCCCATTCGGGGACCCATCGGTTTCCTGGTACACAGAGGCACTGTGAAAGAGTGAATTCAATGACCTATGTGATTGGAGCTGGGCGCTGGATGTACCAAAAGTGGAAATGGCACCGGAACAGGGCATCAGTATTTCAGCTGGTGTGACGTGAACCAGCTCTGGCTGAGGAAAACTAATTCGCTGGAGGGGATGAACAGCATGAAAAACTAGCCCTGAAGTGAGATCAGTGTCTGGGTGTAGAATAGTCTCGCCTGTGCTGCTTCTAGTGTTTTATCCTCTTTTCTTTGGAGGATTAGGAAGAAGGCTCCGACTGATTTATACCTGTGTGCCGGGACCAGGGCTCATTGTGCCCACACCATCAACAGCTTCACCTCCTGCTCCTTTATGGCCTTAGTGTGCATGAGGCTGCACCACTCGCATGATTTGGGAGCCATGCTCGGACCACAAGCAGAAATCGTGGCAGGCTGAAATAGACATTTGTCCACGGCAGGAACAATGGGACTGGATACCTTGGTGGGAATGGAGCATAGCATCACCTACGAGCCCAGCAGAGCTACTGCAAAATTTCCAGATCCAATCTGGTCCCTGAAGATACTCAAAAGGTGAGAAACCTGCAGGATGAAGTATCCATCAGAATAGCATTTCCTGAGTGCGATGCCCGACTGGTAGACCAAGAGCCAATAGAGGACTCCGAGAAAATAGGAAGGAAACTATAGCGAAATTTACATTCTATTTCAAGGTCATAATAATCGAATCAGGCAATTTGGTCAACTTCTGCTAAAGCAATCACCCAAACGGTATTAGTGGATGGTTCCCTTACTTCTAACTGGTGTTAGTAAGAAGAGCAGCAAGAGCCATTTTCCAATGACAGTTGCCGCTCTCAGTGGAACATTCAGGTTTACTTTTGCTGTTGTACTCGTCCCAGCTGACATCCCTTTCCACCACGGAGAACTAAGAACTTGTTTTGAGATTTGAAGAAACCCTCTGTGCTGCCAAGGAGGAACTAAAACTTTTGAAGGTACGAATTACCGGATACTAAACACCCATCAATACAGACACTACATGCCAGTTGATCGGCATACCAACTCAATCTAATGGAGTGGTGAAGACCAGGAGCCTCGGCAAGTAACAATCTAGAGTGATGAACCAAAAGCCAGTCTGTGGTTCTATTAGGGAATGCTCCAATATTTCTATGGCTCATCTCTAGAGCGGAAACAGCTGCAGGTCTTTAAAGTGGGATTTTCCTCATCCTTCCCAACTGTCAGTGAGAGAAATTAGAGAGATCTGTTTGGTCATCCTATAGGTTCTAGGGAAATCTGCAGATATAATTTTAACCCTTTCCTGCACACATATCTTGTTTTATTAGGGGTGGGTGGAACTCTGAGTTTTACTCCATGGAATTCCACAGAGTTCCATAAAAACTCAGATTCCGCGAGCGGAAAAATTTTGGCATGTCGCGCTGCTAACGCTGATTTTTAGCACCGGGAGTTCCGCACTGTAAAATTACAGCAAACGGCACCACGCGCTGCACCAAAGCGAGCTGCCTCTTTCACCCGCTCAAGTAGATCTACTGGCGCAGCAGCATTCTCAACACGAACATTTAACGTTGGCGAGCCGCGCGCATGAAAAACTCCGCCACGCGATGGTTTGGTGAGTTTTTTCGTAACTCCGCACTGTGGGCAAAACTTTGCGAACTCCGCCAGGGGAGCCGCGTTTTCTACCTACCCCTAAGTTTTAATGGCACACATTCAGGATCTTTCTTTGAAGCATTTAATAATGGATGGGAATTTCTGAGAAGCAAGGCAAAAACAGAGTGAAATATTTTCATCTCCAGCAAAAAAAGTAATAAGATGACACACCAACAACCACTTTAATCTGGGTACATAGACTTTATTAGTCTAAACAGACACGTAAGGATTTAACTTTGAAGACCGCAATTATAGCCACTAGCTCAAGGGGATGACAACAGAAACAATGAGAAGCAGATTGGTGGTAGACTGAACACAATAGGAACCTTCCCACTCAAACACATTCAATATGTCTTCTTCTGAAGCAACGGAAGGCCTCTTAAGACTGCTCATCCTTGAGGTAAATATGCCAAAATACCTTAGCTCATAAAACAATTCAACTCATTCCAATCCCTCATGTGTGAAGACCAAACCACAATTTTTCAGAGAGAAGATAAAGGGTCGTCTTTATGGCTGGCTTTGTGCGGGTCTCCTAGTACGGTTTGTCAATATTAGTGATAGATCCTGAAAATTATTTCGAAGGAATCCCCTAACGAAACCTATTGGAAGTGCTGAACAATGTTGGATTAAGACACCTGAGCAATGAAGTCTGGCCTAAAGAAATCATGAAGACTCCAATAAAAACCAGTATGAGAATACTGAGCATAAAATACACTCACTGAACAGAAGAACTAGTAGCAGCTAGTTTTCAGGCTTTATCTACCACAGTTTGAGATCTATTCCAAGAAGAGGTTTAGATGAGTACTAACCTTTGTTTCAAGAATAAAATATTAAAGTAATCCAGGAAATATCACAATTGACAGCATTGTATCAACAACTTTATCTGACATCACAACACAGTTTAACACAATAAGAATTGACATTTGCTTAGCGAAGGATGCTGGACAAACTTTCATGTGCAATGGTATAACTTGGGAAGCCAAGTTTGCTATACAAAAACACCTATTCATAAAACAGAATTTTATCTGGAATCAAAAGCAACAATTTTATAAAGATCTAGCCCATGATGGACTACAAACACTAACGATAATTATTGTTCATTAGCACCTTTCATCTTCCCCTCAAAAAGGAAGCCTATTACTAAATGGGGCTTTGATGTAAGAAAGTGTAATATATTACTAAAACTGAGCATTTCATTGTCTTGCCTGGCAGACCAATGGCATGGTCTAAACCTGGTTATAAATTCTAACAGCGAATAGCACTGTACCCATTTCTGATGATTGTCCCAAGTCTCTTGAGATGGTTTTAGATTCTATGCCTCATTTTTTCGAGCATGTAGCGAACCCCTGTTTGCCTTTGAAGCCCTTTGAGTTAAGTGCTTGCTTGCACTCTGTGGTACAATATCACTGGTCTCCCATTTAAATTAGATTATATAATATAAAAGTCACTAAATCAGTTAGTCTAAAACACTATCACTGAGTAAGACTCTTCTTTGTCCTCTGAGCCCCAAAAATCATTAAAAGTATTTTCTCGAAGACATCTTCTACAGCAGCTCCACATTTTTAAAATTCCAATCCTTCAAATTTTACCTCGGAATTATAAGAGACAAACTGACTTTTTTCTGTTAAAACTGGATTATGGTACATGAATGGTGTATAGGACAATAACTGAGCTGGAATTACATTTTTAATCCTATGTATGTTGTGATTCATTTTTTGGTCTCTGGGGTTCAGGGGTTTAATTGTTTGTTTATGGATTTATATTGTATTGTTGTTCCACAGTCCTGATTGGCATGTTATGTACTTTAGTAAAACTGGTAAATAAAAAGTAAATAAATGAAATTTAAAGTAGAGGAGTAACTTGGAAAAGCATAAATTCTGAAATTCGCCATGGACTGGAGATGAAAGGATATAATACATCCTGTGCACATTCTGCCCTTTGACTGGCAGAATGAAATTTCTACACAGTGGGAAGTGTCACTGACTGCAGGTACAAAAGGTAAGAAAAATGAGCTCAGCAGGACTGATGGAGAAAAGACCAGCATCATGCTTAACAGCATGACTTGGACATAGACAATCTGCAAATAGTGCCTCCGACTACAAAGCTTATATGCTTCTAAAAACTCTAATCTGAAGTTTTATTCAGTCTTGTTTATCCTTAGATTTATTTGTGGGAGCATTGCAAATGCATGAAGCAGAATATAATATAGACGATGTGTGGCTTCAAATAAATATAGAAAAGCACCACTCTCCCCAATAAAATCAACATTTTTATTTCTTTATATTGATTTGTGAATGAAATAAAGCATTTCATATTTTAATTTGTTTGATGAATGCTTGTGTCTGTATTTTTGTGAACTGTTTCGTAGTTCAAAGCATCAAGACTGCTTATGCCAGACTCTTCGGCTTCCAGCAATGACTCAATGGGGTTCCCTGGATTCCAATAATGATTCAGTGGAGGGTCCCAGGATTCAACTAATGATTTAGTAGAGGGTTCCCAGATAACACCAATGATTAAGTGCGGGTTCACAGAAGTCAAAAGGTAAAGAACCACTACTCTAAATGTTTGGAAAATTAGCAGAACAATGAAATTGTTTTTCAAATTCCTAACATCTTTTGGGTCTGTGGAGAGCTTCTCTGAAGAGGTTTTACTAAGGCTTTTTTGCAAGTATCGGGAAGGCTCCTGGCAAAATACAGAATATTGAGGTCCCAAATTAATGGGGTTCACAGCTACATCATGGTTTTAGCGGGGCAAAGGTCCAGCAAGAGGGGGTGACTAGCCGCCATCAATTCGGACAGATAGTTTTCAACAATTTTGTGTTGCCTGATAGCCTCTTAGTTTTTCTTTGCCTCAGTGCGCCTTATGTTGTCTTCTGATTTCAGGTTCTGTTTTTTTTTTTTACTGTCTCGTTTTGCCTTATTGTGCAGTCTGCTGTTTTTCTGCTTTTCCTCACTGCCCACGCTGTTTAGCAGCCACTCGCTCCTTTCTCACCTGCTTTAATGGATGCCACGCTGCAGCCGAGTCAAAGGCAAGCCAGTCTGCGCCCGTCCAAGCCTGGACTGCGCCAGGAACTCTGGCCCTTCAGCCACCTACAGACACTCCTCCGCAGAACTTCGAGCCCTGGACGATGCAATAACTGCTGCCTCTCATAGCCTTGATCAATGGTAGGACCTTTCACCTGCTGCCATTGCCTCTTCACCTGCAGCTCAGCACCGCCCGCCCTCACAGAACCCCTCACCTCACCCACTTCACAGACAGCAGCCGCCACAGAACAACTCCATTGCCTCCTGCTCAAAGCTCGATCTCACTGAAAGCACGCCACCAAAATCTGGAACACCATCACCACCCTCACCCAGATGTTGTCTTCATTACTGAGAACTGGCTCAACCCCTCCGCTACCCCAGACAGCGCCACCGCAACACCCAACGGATACCAGATGATACACTGGGACAGCACCAACAAACATGGAGGCAGCATCGCCATCATCCACAGAGAAACCTTCCGTTGCACTACCATCGAAGACGACACCACACCTACCATGCAGCACCTCAACTTGTAACTCCAAACCGACAGAAGAACAACCATCAGAGGTACCCTCGCATACAGACCTCGCCCCAGGCCCACACCCCGGCTTCTGCAGTACCATCCCCGAATTCATCGCCCCAGTCTCCATCGACTCCAAACACTACATCTTCCTCGGCGACCTCAACTTCCACCTCGACGACCCAGAAGACACCAACACCACCAACCTCCTGGAAAGCATGAGCAATATCAGCCTCACCCAACTGGTCACCGACCCAAGCCACAGCGCAGGACACACGTTGGACCCAATCATCACTGCAGCGACAGTCAAATACAGCCATGTCACCAAACTCACCTGGACCAACCATGCCATCATCCACTTCACCATCGCAGGAGCACCCGCAGGAGCACCTCACACCACCACCAAGACCCCAAGCTCTTCCCACCGCAGCTGGAACAAAGTGACACCACCCATCCCCGACCCCAAACCAACCTCAATCAGGCAGTCGAGAACCACTCTGACAGAATTGCACCCATCAAGCCTTCCAAGACCAGTAGATGCACTAAACAAGCCAGATGGTATACACCAGAACTCATGGCCTCGAAGTGCTACTGAAAACACTTGGAGACAATGGCGCCCAAACAAAGATCCCATAGGCCGAGCCACCTTCAAATCATCCCTCAACAAATACTATCAACGCCTAAAAGACATGAAAATACATGCCTTGGCAGACCGCATCTAAGCCAGCTCCAACCACATCAAAGATGTCCACCATCATCAGAGTTCTCCTGTCCGACAGCCACCGCGAGCACAATCCCCCTTCCCAGGAACTCTGAGACATCCTGACAGACTACTTACACAACAAGATATCCACCATCTACAATAACTTCAAAATTGAACTCACAGACCTCCACAGCCTTCTCACGCCAACTGACACCACCCACATCCCTCTGCTCCCTGCAAGGGAACAGCTCACTACACAGAGCATAGAGCACCTCAGCTATCATGACCTCCATCCACTCTGGAGCACCCACCGACACCTGCTCTCACCGCTTCTTCAACCCCAGAAGCAAGGAAATCAGCGACAAACTCTCCTCCATTCTCAATGCATCCATAACCACGGCCTCCTTCCCCGATCAATGGAAACACGCAGAGATCAGACCCCTCCTCAAGAATCCCTCTGCCAACCCCAGAGATCTAAAAGATTACTGCCCTATCACTCTGCTCCCCACTTATCCGCCAAAGTCCTTGAGAAGGTCATCATTCGACAATTCACCAAACACCTGGAGAACAACAACCTGCTGGACACCTCCCAGACCGGCTTCTGAGCCAACCACAGCACCGAGACAACCCTGAACGCTGCCACTAACATTAGAACCCTCCTCGACTGGGGAGACCTGCTCTGATTCTCTTCAACCTCTCCGCAGCCTTCAACACTATCTCACCACACCCTTATCAAGAGACTCCGCCACCTAGGGATCCAGGGAGACAATCTCAAATTGATTGCATCCTTCCTCACAAGATGAACCCAGAGAATCTGCCTACCACCCTTCACGTCGGAACCCAAGAACATCTGCGGTGTCCAGCAGGGTTCCTCCCTCAGCCACACCCTGTTCAACACCTACATGATGCCCCTGACCAACATTATCATAACCCATGACCTTCACATCATTTCATACGCAGACGACATCCATCTCATCCTCTTGCTCTCAGAAGACCACCACCAGATCCAACTTCCACAACTGCCTCATCACGGAATGGATGAGGACCAACTGTTTGAAGCTCAACACGGACAAGATGGAGGTGCTGATCTTTGGTAACACCACCAATCCGTGGAACGACACCTGGTGGCCTTCTGAGCTCAGGCTCACACCCAGAACGACAAACCACACCCGCAACCTCAGCAACATCCTGGACAGCAAGCGGACCATAAAACACCAGATCGACGCAGTCACCTCCGGTTGCTTCCACACTCTTCTCATGCTCTAAAAGATCTTCCGATTGCTCCCCATCGACACCAGGAAAACAGTCACCCAAGCCCTATTCAACAGCTGACTCGACTACAGCAATGCATTCTACGCATGAATCACCTCCCAACTTCTGAAGAGACTCCATACGATACAGAACTTGGCTGCCAGACTGATCCTCAACCTCCCCAAATGGACCAACATCACCCCCACCCCAGGAACTTCCACTGGCTCCCCGCCCAGAGAAGATGCCAATTCAAGACAGTGATACACGCCTACAAGGCTCTCCATGACTAAGGACCAGCATGCATCAACCACCGCCTGAACTACCACGAACCCTCCTACGCTCACATTCCCTGCTTCTATCGAAGCCACAGCAGAGGACGTTCCTTCTCCTACCTCACCGCCAAATCCTGGAATGACCTTCACCTCCACATCCGAACAGCGTCCTCTCTCACGGAATTCAGAAAGGGACTCAATACCTGCCTCTTTTGACCGATTGCTGCAGGATCCTAGCGCCTGGATACCCAAACGGGTGATTAGCTGCGCTCTACAAATCCGGATTGATTGATAGTGGTGGAAACTTCTCAATAAGCTATACTAGTGGTGTGCAGTCAATCATACCACATTGAAACTGATTATAGTGCAATTTGAGATCCGGTCTAAAGGTGAAGAGCCTGCGAGGAATTCAAATCTGAGATAGAACGTTCAAGTTCTATGTTTCATTTCTTCAAATACCTCAATATATCCTTCAGTGTTAGCCTAATATAGGATTTAACTAGTGCCGAAATATTTCATCAATGGCTTAAAAGGACTAGAAAGCAGCCCAAATGCAACATTCAGGACTGTGGTTGAGCAAAACACCCAGAAACAAATGGTGCCCAGAAGCAGTCTCCTGAAATAAATGCATCTATATCTATTGATTCCTTTTCCCCATCTCCAGAGACTGGAATCACCTTGCAGATGAGGACAGTAACATAAATGTGTCAGACAAGCAGAAAATGCACCAAGTGATAGTGGTGGCTGTGACCGAGCATATGAAGAGGGTCAGTTGTAGCTTACCTCACAGGGCTGACAAATCTGGACGATCACACACAGCAGTCTTTATAAGACTATGCTACTATTCAGACAAAATAAAATGAATGTGAAGAAGTGAGGGCGGGAAATTGATAGAATATAAAAGTGCAAAATAAAATATTACTCACGATCCTCCAGTGTTCGATGAACAAAAGTAAATGCAAATGGCTTACTCAGTGGCCAAGAACAAACAAAATTAGATACAGATGCCATTTTCATCTCATACAGGGACATTTTAGTTACACAGTATCAAGATAATTCAGATAGTGAAAGAGGCAAAAAAAGGTTCACTATTGAAAAGAAAAAGATATGGAATAAGAAAAAACAGGAACATGCTCTTCTCACATACACAAAAACTGACCATACATCAAGAGAAAGGTTTGAATAGACCCCTCATGAACAGTTTAATTATCCTAGTTGAGAACAACAAATGTTGATCTGATGTCTTAGACAACGTGAAATTGCCACCAAATGTACTCTGATTGAAAAATAACAGTTCTGGCTGTGCTGGATATAAAAGGTAAGGAAGAAAAAAAAATGAGAAGACAGCTCTAATGAATCAAGATTAGAACACTGGAATATTGAGAGCTCCACTAAAGACAATGGATTAGCTCCAGGCTTATAATGGATGGTATAAGCCCAGAGTTCCAACGTTCAAATGTTTGTCTTCATGTTTCTCCCTTTTTAATTTAGAACATTCTACCCTTAGTGGTTGAAATGTTCTAATACCCTTACAGCCCTTCTTTCTTGGGCTATAGCAGTTGTTAAAGGCCCTCTCCCTCGTTATAGGCCCTTGCTTGCGGCTCGGGCCTATAGCACAGGCTCAGGGCCTTTAACTACTGGAATAGCCCTCAACAGCGGGCTATAAAGCTATATTAGACTGAGCCCAGGTCCTTTCCCCATGTTATACCATATGACGTTGCAGCTTGTAATATCTTATGAAAGTGCTTTGGGATATAAAATACTGTAAATTCTTAGTCTTAAAGAGTCAAGATGTAAGGATCATGATGTAGAATCTTAATGTGTTATGAAAACAGAAGACGATCTGGCTTGAATTAGACTGGAATCTGTACTGACATTCCAGTTTTCTGAGAACCAGTGCTGCTTCTAACACTGGGGAGCTATCAGAATTAGTTTGGTAGGCTAACTTCTTATTTTGTAGAGTACTCTGGTCTAGAGAGCAGTCAGAAGAAAAGCGTAAATGAACTTGTCCTTCCAATTTATCAAGAACGCTTTCCCTTTTAATCTTGAACAGGGTCATCTGTTTACGAACGGTTGGAACTGTGGCGAGTTAAAAATGACTCCATTCAGTGTCACCCATGTAGCAAAAATAAGATCTCGTTATACAACTCATGTTCATGATTCTCTGATATTTGGCAGCCGCGATTGTCCATTCTCCGGGCCGGGCATATTACCTGCACATTGATCCACATTGTTCTCTATGGCCCAAAACCAGAGTTGCTGGGATTTCAAAGATAGCGGGAAAGACCCTGTAACTGCCCATTTGTGGATATAGCACATCAAAGTGGTACGGTCCGTTCAAATGGGCACTTGTGAATCCCTCATCAAGAAGAGAAAGACTGAGGGCTAATCTCGCTACCCTGAGTTCTAGGAGGTTCATTTGAAGTTCTTCACAAGTTCTTCATAGTTGATCATACCTGGAAGGAACGGCAGATACATTAGCAATCCTGATAACCAAAACATTGTTTCTCCAGCCCATTTAATCATATTTCCTGATTTCAATATCAGGCAGAGCTGTGCATGGAGCGTTTTGATCCCTTGATTTTGGTGCAGATGCTAAAATTATAGTCTGTCTTCACTTGGCTTAAGAAGGAGGCTGGGGCACTGTCCAGTACGTAACATTTATTGTTCATCTTTGAATTGGTTGCTGAGGCCAAAGACTGACTGTTCATAAGTGTATATTTCTGACAAAGGAGACCCAGAACAGGCATTGCTCATAAGGCTCATCTTGCTTTCTCCTTAAAATTGAACAATAAGCAAGTTTTCCCTGAAGCCAAAACAGGCACTGAAACTATCACCAGGCAATCGGGAGCAGCCTTTCCTAGTACCATCAAGAGAACCTTGGCTGTCTAGGTACGAATCAGCATTACTCGGCACTTTTCACTTTCAGTGAACTACTATCATCAGTAAATAATGCATCACCATCATGCTTATCAGGATGTCTAGCCTACTCTGTAATCTGAGGAATATGTGGTAGAAGTGGAGAAGGAGGTATTGGTGGTGGCGGGGTTTTCAGAGGAGGTTGTAGGAACAACTGAAAACAGCTGTGGAGGCAGTTGAATCAAGCCTGTGCATGATGCCAGCATCGATAAACCTGAACCTGATGGACTTGGGTCCATAAGTCGGTTATAAATGTCAAATATCATGTTTTGTAATGACATTAGCATATTCATAGGGACAGTGCCATGGGCATTTGTTGTTTGTCGTGTGGGCTATCGTCCTTGTTATGAAGTAACGGGGTTGATCCGCAAGGCATTAAATTTCGTAATCCTCATCATTGTCATCAGATTCAACCTAGACATATTGAATATTTAAGTCCCTCGGAGATGAGAGCTTTTCTTCCTCTTACTGCTCACCCCTCTTCAGAGTCTTCCTCTGTAAAGAAAACCTCCAGATCAGAATGCTGCTGTACCTGCTTCGAACCTCTTAATCCTTTATCTTTTGCTCCGGAAAAAGAATATTGACAATGTCTGTCTGGGAGGGGTGTTAAATCTGGAAAAACAAGCAGTGATTGCAATGGAACAGCGAAATGGATTAGTGACATGGAATTAACAGGTGTGACTAACAACTGAAGAGACTGTCGTCATAGCAACCAAAGGTAGAACTGATGCCATCAACAATGAAAACTGAGCTGCAGTTGAAGCAACTGACAGCGCTTAGGACGATGGAAGGTGCCCTGTGGTCAATAAGGTAGCTGCTGGAGCTGTCAATTTAGAGGCTTGGTTTTGGATATATATATAATGTGTAGTCTGCCGCAGATGAAAGGCTCATTATCAAAGGCTCGGGCTTCGACAACTGTGCCTCAATCAATGGTAAATTCTAGGCCATTGAAGGCGCATGCAGAAGTGTACTAGATGTTGATAAAAACACCCGTTTAGACAGTGATGCAGTCTTCTGTGTCCACTATCAAAGCAATTGATGAGGTTGCCATCAATGATGACTAGGTTTCCTCTGTCGCTGAAACCACTGATGAGTCTGTCATCACTTTCAGCACTAGTCGCTTTTCTTTTCTACTGGAATATTTGATTCCAGAGGGGAATGTTTACTTTTTTTGGGCTACCAAAATTTTGAAGAGCCCAGCAGGAAAAGGAAATCTTTTGTCTTTTCTCTATTCGTTCCCTTTTCTTTGGCTTCTTTCCCATTTTTGAGGGAACCACAAGCCTGGATCATCTAAGTAGTTTCAGAGGGTCTGTGCTGAAGTTTTCTTCGAGTACTTCTTTGGTATGGGTAGGAATTACAAAAGCCTCCTCTGGTGTTTTGTATTCGCAGGACAAGAAAGCAGATATCTGCTCTGCTCCTGTAAGAAAGTCACTGTCCGTCTCCAAGATCTTTTATGGCAGGGTCAGGCAAATGTTGTAGTACATGGTATTGTAATCTGGGTGAAGACAGTTAAATAGAGGCCGCAGCTATAGATGTTAAGATAAGGAAAACAAATTCACTCAATCCACTCCTTGAAAAATGTATCAGTAAAAATTATCCTTTCTTGAAATGGTTAGAGCACAGTCACCGTGAGTTCCCTTCACAATGATGTACGATAAGTGTGGAAGTTGGAGCCCCTGAGGGGAGTGCAGATGGGTGTTGTCCCTGTGATTGGCCAGAGTTCAAGTCATAAAATAAGGTAATTAGGTTGTACAGATACACTGCTATTAAACAGTGGTTCTGAGGGTTTCCAGCATGACAAAAAAATATTCAAGCATGTGAATCTATAGAAGAACCAATGCTCATGAACCGAAGATCTATATGGAAGCAGAGGAAAATATAAACCTGATGCTATCCGAGATGAGCTGCTGTATTGAGATAGCTCAAACCAAACAGAAGGAAATCAACTATAAACTCAAAAAGCATTATGGATTACATTTTTGTGCTGCAAACAAGTGAAAAATGATGCTACCTCTCCCTGTGATAGGTCTGTTCGTTACCTGCAAAGCAACTCCATTATGTAGTGCTCAGTGAGCTGCCGGATGGGTGGAGTGCATCCGGCTTTCTTTCTCAGGTTGTATTTAGGAAGACAAGGGTGCCCCAATATATGAACCTGGGGTAATATGTAGTTTAAAGGAACAATGGTTCTAGAGTGGCCTAAAAGGTCCAAGGGGAAGTAACCCTGTAAAGGGCACTGAGATAAGTAAAGGAATAGAAACTGAATTCATAAAAGAGAGCAGTAGGAAATATAACGAGGGACATATAGGTCAATGTATGACAAATATTTATTACACAATGAAGGTATTCAAGTGCTCACACAGTAAGTGACAATAAGCGTGACGTGAGAAGTGAGGGTGAACTTAAAATAATGACATCGCATTGACAACAGAAATAGAAGCTCCTTTAAAGATTTTTACAGAGTATAAGGAGTTCATGTTGTAGGGAGTCGACGACGTTTCGAACTCAATTATTCGAGTTCATCTTCAGGACAAAAAATGTGAGCAACTTGAATTGAGCTGAAGAAGGAAATAATATCCTTGGTAAAGGCGTCTGCGTAGCGCTGTGCTTCTTAAGGTGACCGGGATAGCCTGCGAATTAATGCGCGTTATGGTGGGGCCCGGTAAGGGAAAAACAAACTTAGTTTGCTGGAAGCAAATGCTTAAAATCCTTCGCCGTTAAATTCAACTCAGCGCGGAATTTCCTTTGAGCAGGACACGCTCCTTTCATCTCCCAGGCCTCCATTTACTGAACTGTGACCGGCCAATTTAATTAATTCCCCGGCACAGCACATTGCCATTTAACGGCGAAGGATTTTAAGCATTTGCTTCCAGCAAACTAAGTTTGTTTTTCCCCTTACCGGGCCCCACCATAACGCGCATTAATTCGCAGGCTATCCCGGTCACCTTAAGAAGCACAGCGCTACGCAGACGCCTTTACCAAGGATATTATTTCCTTCTTCAGCTCAATTCAAGTTGCTCACATTTTTTTGTCCTGAAGATGAACTCGAATAATTGAGTTCGAAACGTCGTCGACCCCTACAACATGAACTCCTTATACTCTGTAAAAATCTTTAAAGGAGCTTCTATTTCTGTTGTCAATGCGATGTCATTATTTTAAGTTCACCCTCACTTCTCACGTCACGCTTATTGTCACTTACTGGGTGAGCACTTGAATACCTTCATTGTGTAATAAATATTTGTCATACATTGACCTATATGTCCCTCGTTATATTTCCTACTGCTCTCTTTTATGAATTCAGTTTCTATTCCTTTACTTATCTCAGTGCCCTTTACAGGGTTACTTCCCCTTGGACCTTTTAGGCCACTCTAGAACCATTGTTCCTTTAAACTTCTTTCTCAGGTTGGCACATTGAAAAAGTCCTTTGTGTCATAAGGATTGAGAAAGCTTACTGCCGGGCTGTGTTTTGGACAGAAATCCAGAAAAGTATCACACTAAGAGCTGCTTTTTTCATGTAAAGTACCCCTGAAGTCAGACCATGGAGAAAGATGTGTCATAAGCCCTTTCTGTTTGGACCTGTTCCAAGGTAGTGTGTATAGTGCATGTGAGAGCTGCTTTGATATTAGGAAAATTAATAGAGAGTGTATACAAATCTGCTTTGAGAAAAACAAAGGGAGATATTTCAATTGCAAAGATTAAACGGAGGAGTTAGAATTATAAACAGAGTTCAGAAGGAGCAATGAACAAGTTACTTACCTCCAGTAACACCTTATCTGGTAGAGACTAACTAGCTGCAGATTCCTTACCTTAAAATTATACCCAGGCGTCAGACTGTATCTGGAAAATGTTTGTGAGCATTACCCCTGCGTGCCGGTAGGTGGCGCCGTTTGGCTCCAGATGGCATCATTCACGGTACCTATATAGGCCCCACCCAGGCACGCTGATGGTAGTTACTTTTTGCGACTTTCCATGCCAGAAGCGCGGGGCTACGAAATACACGGACCACTGGTGACGAAAAATAGGGCCCTGAAAGGGGGACAGCCCTGTAGCAATTAATTCATTCGCAGAGCGGGGAGGATGGGTGGGTCAGTAAGATATCTGAAGCTAGACAGAGTCTCTACCAGATAAGGCGGTACCGAAGGTAAATAACTTGTTCATCTGATAGAGACTTCTAGCCGCAGATGCCTTACCTTACACAATAGATACCCTCGGTGGGTCTGCCGACCAATTTCACACGAGAATCAACCAAAGTGCCCATTTCTATGGACCTGAATGTTCAGGCAGTAGTATTTGGTAAATGTGTGCAGGGAAGCCCATGTTGCTGCCTGGCAGATGTCCAGGACTGAACTCCGTGAGTTTATGCAGTTGTGGCAGCTTTAGCTTTGGTGGAATGAGCACGCAAACCCTCAGGGGGGTGCTCATTAGCCAATGCGTAGCAGATTTTGATACAGAGAAGGATCCATCCTGAGATGGTCCTCTGAGCAATCCGTCCTTTCTTCGCTCCGACATACCCCACAAAGAGTTGGTTGTCCATCTGGAATTCTCGTGTGCGGTCAAGGTAGAACGATAACCCTCTTTTTGGGTCCAGACGGTGAAGTCGCTCCTTTCCCCTGGAGGGATGAGGCGGAGTGTAAACAGTAGGCAAAATGATGCTTTGGCCTACATGAAATGGAGTTACCAGTTTCGGAAGAAAGGAAGCTCTCGTACGAAGCATCAGCTTGTCTGGGCAGATAAGATAAGGAGGCTTGGATGACAAAGCCTGAAGCTCACACACTCTCCAGGCAGATGCTATTGCCACGGGATGGCAGTGTTGATGGTAAGGAGCCTGAGAGGACAGTCATGTAAGCGCTGAAACAGAGCACACATCAGGAATGTCAAGACTGGATTAAGGTCCCACTGAGTCATAATGGAAGGACAGGGAGGAAACGTGTTGCAAACCTTTCAATAGCCTATGTACAATAAGGAATTGGAAAAGTGAAGGTTGGTCAGGCAACCTAAGAAAAGCAGAGATCGGCGAAAGATATCCCTTAACAGTGCCCAGAGCAGAGCCCTGCTGGGTAAGGGAAAGGATGAACAGGAGAATCTTTGAAAGGTGTGCAGAAAGGAGATCAATGCGTCTTTCTGTAGACCATGCCACAAATTTTGCCCAACGGCAGGCACAAACCGTCTTGGTGGAGGGATGTCTGGCTGCCAAGATAAAGTTACAGACTTTGGGTGGAAGGTCGAAACTGTCAACTATTGCCGTTCAATCTACAAGCAAGGAGTGTCGACAGGTTCGGGTGGAGAACCCTCCCTTGATGCTGCGACAGAATATCCTCCTAAAGGGGCAGTCTGATCTGAGGACTGATGGCCATGCTTAACAGCTCAGGATACCAGACTCTCCGTGCCCAATCCTGAGCTACAAGGATGACGTGGCTCTGTCGTTCCTTATCTTCTTGATAACTCTGGGCAGGAGGGGTATGGGCGGAAAGGCGTATAGAAGGCCTGAGCTCCACTTGAGATGAAAAGCGTTTGAGCGAAAGCCACTTTGGAATCTCCAGCGCGCAGAACAGCTGGCATTGCGCACACTCATCGGTGGCGAACATATCTAACCAAGGCTCTCCCCACTACTGAAATAGACCTTGCACCACCTCCGGATGGAGACACCATTTGTGATCCGTTAGGCATCTTTGGCTGAGTTTGTCGGCTCCGGCATTCAGAGAACCAGCCAGATGTTGAACCACAGGTGATATTCCTTGCTGTTCCAGCCATGCCCGGAGATGCAGGGGCTCTTGACAAAGGATCCACGACCCCACCTTGCCCTGCTTGTTGCACTTGCACTAGCCTTCCCTGGATGGAGGGTAGAAAGGCTTTCAATGGCAATCAGATCGCTCAGAGCTCCAACAGGTTGATGTGGAGTCCGGATTTCGCCGGAGACCAGAGTCTTATGATCTCCACCAATACCAGATGGCTGCCCCATCACTCACTACTGTCAGATCTGGTTGGGAAAGGAGTCTGCCGCTGACCCAATCGCAGTTCGTAAGCCACTGCTGCAGATCCTTTGCCGTTCCCTCCAAGATCTAGACCATGTCGGAGAGATTCCCCTGATGCTGCACTCACTAGAACTTGAGGTCTCACTGCAGAGCCCGCATATGCCAATGGGCATGTGTCACAAGCAGGATGCAGGAGGCCATGAGGCCTAGCAGCCTCAGTGAGTCTCACCGAAAACAAGGATAGAGGCGGAAACATTGGTATCATAGCCTGAATATCCTAGACTCCCCGTTGGTGAGGATATGCCAGAATCTGCACCGTGTCCAGAACAGTTCAGATGAAAGGGAGCATCTGAGAGGAAGTCAGCTGTGACTTTGGCACGTTGCTAGTGAACCCCAGCGAATGCAGGAGGTCCCCTGTAGTCTGGAGGTGGGAATCAAAAGCGTGAGGTGAGCCTGCCTTCAACAGTCGTCACGAAGGGGGGGGGGAGGGGGAGGGAGACTGGCACCCCTGATTCCCTCAGATGAGCTGTGACCACAGCCACCTTGATGAACACCCGAGGGGCGTTGGTGAGGGCAAATGGGAGCACAGCAAACTGAAAATGGCCGTGGTCGTGAACCGCAGGCAAGATGGGAATGTGGAAGTATGCATCCTGCAAGTCTAACACCATCATCCAGTCTCCAGGGTCCTGGGCAGACCGGACTTTAGCATGAATGAGCATCTTGAATTTCTTCTTCTAGAGAAAGAAATTGAGAGCGTGCAGGTCAAGGATAGGACGAAGGCCTCCGTCCTCCTTGAGCACTAGAAAGTAGTCTCTCTATGGCTCTTTTGGCCAAAAGAGCTGTCACTTTCTAGTGGAGAAGAGATAGGTGGTCCTGAGTCAGCCGGTCATAAGAAGGTGACATGGAGGAAGGGAGACTCTCCAAGGGGAGGGAGTAGCCCCTTCGGACAATCTGCAAAACCCACCTGTGTGGACTGCCAGTGGGGCAGGTGAAGGCAAATCCTGCCACCCACTGGGTGCCTATGATGGTAAACAGGAAGACTGGGAGTGTTTGGAGGCTGCTTTCTGCAGGGGAGGTTGGTGGGCTGGCCATCCAAAAATACGGAGACGGGAGGTACCGTGGCCACGCAGAGGCTGGAAAGCTTGAGCGCAGCAATGGTAGTACAGCTAAGGATGCAGCGGTATGCCCCTTACATGGCTGCAAAAGGCGATTTGAGAGAGTTGAGGGGCCATAGAAAGGACCATGGACCGGGCCGTAGCCCGGTTGTCCTTAAAACGCGCTCCAATGCCGAATTCGCCTGGTCTCTGAAGAGACAGGTATCATCTAAGGCCATGTCCGTGAGTGGGGACTGGACATCCCCAGAAAAGTCAGTAGTTCTCAATCAGGCGTGGCTAAGCAGGGACACTGTCGATGAAACCACTCTGCCTAGTGAGTCGGTGGTGGTCATGCCACAGTGAATGGTGAAATTAGTTGCATCCCTCCCATCGGCAACAGCCTGGGAGAGCATGGCCCGGACCTCTTTGGAACAGTTGGCAGCACCTGTGCAACAATATCCCTCAGGGTGTGGGAACAGCTGCACAAAAAGCACGCAGTATTCACAGACAGCAGTGCCAGGCATCTTCCCTAAATTGTCAAGCCTCCTGGATTCACTATCCGGGGCTGCGGTAGGGAATGTGCCAGGACATGGGACGTTGAGGCTTGGGCCACCAAACTCTCAAGGGTAGGGTGTTGGGTGAGGAAGTTTGGGTCCCCAGGAGCAGGGCAGTGGCAATGGGTAATCCTCCTATTCACAGGAGCCCCTGTGTTGGGCTCGGACCAGGTCCCACGTAGGACGCCTGCGAGGGCTTCGTTGAATGGGAGTAGTGGTTCAGAAGGGGACACTCTGTTGCAGCACCTTTGTCAAGATGCTATTCTTGACCTCCACCAAAAGAAGACTAAGGTCCACAGTGAAGGACACTCCCTCCTCCGTAGCCACGGTAGGGGGAGAAAACATGCTGGCATCTGGAGAGGTGTCCAGTACATTGGCTTCACCCAGATCCTCACACCAGTCCATATTTCTTTCCTCATAAGGCTAGTATTCCTCAGTGTCCAGCAACCCCCCCCCCCCTATTCCTCCCAAGTCCTAGCCTGTACGAATAGGGCTCAGACTCCAGCCTGTACGGCATGGCTCCAGTTGGCGCCAGCATCAGATGACACTGCTCTGGCTCTGTGTTAGAGTCAGGGCTGAGGAAAGCGATGGGCATGGGGAAGGTGTTGCCAGTGGGTGCCGGGAGCATAGGTCCACAGCGAAGGACACTCCCTCCTCCGTAGCCACGGTAGGGGGAGAAAACATGCCGGCATCTAGAGAAGTGTCCAGGACATTGGCTTCACCCAGATCCTCACACCAGTCCATATTTCTTTCCTCATAAGGCTAGTATTCCTCAGTGTCCAGCAACCCCCCCTATTCCTCCCAAGTCCTAGCCTGTACGAATAGGGCTCAGACTCCAGCCTGTACGGCATGGCTCCAGTTGGCGCCAGCATCAGATGACACTGCTCTGGCTCTGTGTTAGAGTCAGGGCTGAGGAAAGCGATGGGCACGGGGAAGGTGTTGCCAGTGGGTGCCGGGAGCATCTGCCTCGGGACAAACTCTGAAGAAGGTTGGGAGGTGCCGGAGCCGCCAGTATGAATCCAGAAGGGGACCCTCCCAAACCTGCGGGGCCCTAAGGCGCTCCGGTTGGAACAGGCCACCCAAATATGAGATGCACGGCCTCATAATTCTCCGAGTCGGATGGGAGTCGCTGCGGCTCCGGGAAACTCTGGGAGGTGCGGAGCCGGGCCAGACGCTGGCTTAACAGCGAAGCCAGGCCTTGAGTGGCGACACTCCCTCATTTTGATGGCCGATGGATGAGATGAAGTCAAAGAACGCTTCAACGACTTCTTGTGGGGCTTCGATGACTTCTTATGGGACTGGGACTTACCCAAATGGCTCAACGACTTTCAGTGTGACGGTGACCTCAGGCTCTGTTACCACTTCCGGGACCTTCCTCTCGACCGGGACCTCAATCATCAGTGTCGCACGTCGAGCCACCAGAAGCTTGAGGGATTGCTCCCTCAAGGCCTTCAGATGCATGGCGCGTCATGGTCCCGCTCGAGGCACCAGAGGCGGTCAGTGACAAGCGCCGCAGGGCTTGAAGCCGGACTTTTTAGATGACATTTCTGTCACACCAGGAGGTAAGACCTAAAAAAAAACATTGATAAAACGTTGAAAAAGCCTAGTTAAAAAAGACTAAGAGGTAGCTCTTCCTGGATCTGCGCTCGCTGGTGCAGAAAGAAAAGAACTGACGCCTGCGCACCTGGGTGGTGCCTATATAGGCACCACAAACGTCACTTCTGGTGCAGACAGCAATGACGCCACACGGAGACGAACGATGTCACCTACTGGCGTGCAACGGTACTGCTCAAGAAAAATTTCCAAATCCAGTCTGAAGCCTGGGGATAATTCTAAGGTATGGAATCTGCAGCTAGAATTCTCTATCAGATTAACTTATAATATACAAAGGGAACCTATAAGATGAAAGTTACTTTGTGAAAGGGGAGGATTAATGTTGTTAATTAAGGCAGTACTCCATCAAAATATAAATGTGATTATCAAGCACATGAAGTGCAGCATTTGATAAGACTAATGTCTATGACAAACCACCAGTAAAGACCAGTTGTTAAAAATAATTTAAATATATGCACTTTAAAACATATGAATTAAAAATGTATTTTTCCCGAGTAAGTCCATATCAAGCATTTTCCTGTTAATACGAAAAAGCATGCCACTTAATACATGGACCTGTGACGAATCACAATATTTACCTCCTAGTACTATGGCCATAATGATCAAGTACCACTGGATTGGTGGTATACCACTCCTCTTGGCTGAACTCAATTACCAAAACCAATGGGGTGCATGTTCTCACTGGCTATCTACTTGATCTGAGACGCTTGTTACGCTATGTATGAATGGGCATATCTGGATATGTTTATGAAAGCAACATTCTTGTTTCCATTTAAAACAAATAAAGAACAAATAAATAACTTTGAAGTCATGCTTATTTAGACTGGTCATATAGGAATATATTATTTTCCATTAAAATCCAAAAAGGCTTGCAATTTGACTGTTTAAAATATAGTGGCACTGTAAATATTAGTAAATGTTCTACTTAGTCTAAATGGGATTTACACTCTCACCACAGAGCACAATTATATACACATTTAAGAAACTGAATTACCCAATAGGCCTAAATGCCTATTATTAGATACAAGTAATACACAGTGTGGATTTCTTTACAGAATGTAATCTTACCAAAATGGAGAAGGGTAGGGTAATTTCCTGACACTCAAGAAGGGAAACATGGCAAACAGGAGAGGAAACAAAATCTGGAAAGAAAAGGCAAGGAGAGGAAATGTCTACAAAAAGGATAATGAACAAAACACTTTACAAAGCAGGGAAGAGAAACATTTGTAGAAAGAAAAGAATAGAAAGAATAGATATCCAAGCTAAAAATATCAGTAGGAAATTGCTAGGGACAGGATTTAGATTACTGTATATAATCTTCCAGGCATACACGCTGGGGTTGACGTAAAGGTGAAGATGTATGCCTTTAAGGCATGTAAATAAAGGTTTAGGAAAAAAACACAGGACATGTATGCCAGGCTTATGCAGCATGAATTAACACTTCATGTCTAGGCTTAGGTTACAAATATCTATAACTACTCCGAGTTTTATGCATCATTAGTGCCACTACATTCTATTACTTGTTGATACAAACTGCACTCGGTCAGTGTTGTATTTATTATGCAGTCCCAAAGCAGTCTCTGTGCAACAGTTTATCATCTGTATATTAGGAAAAAACACCAGTGCATTGATGCAAATCATCCTTCACCGGAAAGTTCATGAAACAATTCTATGAGACACCAAACAAATAAATTAGTAACTTTAGGTCTCATAGGTTTACACCTACAATATCTGTAACATTCAGTTTTAGCAATCCATTAAAATCTGTTTATTTGCATGTACAAATCACAGACAAATGCAGTGATTAAGCCGAACAGTAGACAAATCAGCTGATTTTGGATAACTTGTGTCATTTTAGTTTTACTTGCACATTTGCACATGGAAAACACTTTCTACTTGGAGAAAAGCCTTGCAACTAACCCTCGGAATAGGCAGGTGTCTATAGTACTTTAACACAAATATGCATGATTTAGATGCGAAAAAAGCCTTTTGGAACATCTGTAAACGCCTACAGAGTTATCACTTTTTGGGTGTCCCAAACATGAACAATACTTTCAACCCTAAACCTTTAACAGCAACAAAAAAAAACCTGAGTTTACCCATGTTGAAGTGGGATTTTCTCTATCTGAAGCAAGATTTGAAAATCAAACCTTACTTCTATGCTTCTGAAGTCATGAGTGTAACCGAGGCCATAAAACATTTACAGCCCTATACACAAACACATAACATAGTACAGCAGGTGTACCCTTTCACATACTTTTACGTGCCTTTGTTAATGGCACCAAAACGTCCCTCTCCCTATTAGTAAAAGTGCAAAAGGGTACCGTTTTTCTATGTGCCCTAAGAAGTTAATTAACTAAGGCATATAAGAGTACTGGAAGGGTAATACTTTACATACTCCAAAATGCCATTGTGAATAAGCCACTTGGTAGGCTCTTAATGATCTTCAAATTTGCTTTAGATGTAAACTAGATTGATGGTGCAACACCAAAATAGCAGTTCTTCGAAAATTCTGTCTTACCCAAAGCAAACATTTACAATGATGCTAAATTATTCACAATTATGTTTGTCTAATTACTGGAGTCAAAAGGACAGAACACGTTACTCCATCCAGGAGTGCAAGTACTACCTTTGAGATAAGCTGCATCGTCTTTGAAGCTATCCAACTTTGGTCAACTGGCTACTTATAAGTTAGGCACAAGCTTTGTTTTATTTAGGTAGCATTTCCAACGACAGCTATCCAGATTTATTTTTCTCTCGTTTTGCTGGTATTTTCTCATAGCTATTTTATGGTTAATAAAAACATGAAGTTGCATCTATTATAGCTATGCGTTTAACTGACAAATGCACATACATAGATGTCTGTAGCGTGTTAGTCCCTCAAGTACTTAGATGCCTGCAGTGCATTAGTCACTTGAAAACCATATGAAATAAAACATATCACTGACCTTAAAATATTATTAGCCTGGACATATCTTCCTGTCTGCACATCTACAGCGAGTTAAGCTATGGTATAAAACATTCTTAATTTAACCATTGACTTAAGAGTCATAACTGATAGCATGAACAGTGGATCTAATTCTGCTTTTTTTTATTTTAAAAAGAAATAAAAACTTAAAAGCAAATTGCTGATCATGTGAATATTTATGTAAAAATGAGCAAAAACAAAAATGTAAACTGCCTACTCTAACAATTAAAAGGCTCAAGATCCATAAAGTGCAAACATCTCTTCTACGGCATCTCACTGATCAAGAAAACCAAGACCCTTAATGCCCTGTTCCATACGTTGTCTCCAAATCCTGGAACTCACCAGCGAAGATATTAGTTTAGCAAATCGCGTGATTTCCTTTAAACACCATGAACATCAAATCTTCACAACTCTCCTGATGAACAGATAAACTACCTTTTATTTCCAACCAAATTGTGTTTCTACAAGTGTTAGCTTCGCGATTTTATTTTCTGCTTGGTGAACATTAATACCCACTTTGTTGCAATGGTGCGTACTTTGCTGCAGCTGTGTGCTCTATGACATTCTATGAATACCAAAAATGTCATTTCGCACTCTATCACCAAGTAAAGCTAAATCAAACAATCATGAGCTAACTGATTGAGTCAGAAAACACAATTATGCATGGAATAGAGCTCAGCAGCAATATGGCCTCCTAGCAGTCCACTTGGACTTTAATGATGCTTTGACAAGCATCTTTTGCTGAATTTCACACTTTCTCTTTGCATCTTGTGCACAAAAGCACAGATTGCAGTTGTTTGAAAAATGTGATTGTCTGGGGAGGAAAACAAATCATACAAACAAAATTAAATATATTAAAATTGTGCTCTGCTGCAGAACATCAAAATATTCTTAAAAATAAAATATACAACACAATGGGTACTGCCATTTTGTTCATATGTTTTATACAACTTTATAAAATACAGCAGGTAAGGCTACATTTGTATAATAAAATTAGCGCTCATTTTCAGTTAAAGCATATGGATGACGCTGTTCTCGCTCTTTTTCTAACCCAAAGCTGGCTAAAAAATCTGCATCGATCTTGCTTCAGCTTTCAGCATACAGGAGAACTATGGATTAAAATGTTATGATTTGATCCAATGAAGTGAAAGTAAAACAAGACGAATGTGTCGCTCAAGTTACAGGACCGGAAGTCTGAACAAAATAGTTAAAAAGAAATAAAAAATGTAAAGCTTGAAAAAATAGCAGTTTGAAATCAAAAAAATGAGCAGTTACACTTGGGGAACGGGTAAAGGTTAGGATGAGGACCAGGGTCAGCTTCAGAGTGAGAGTCAGCATACGAATAATGGGAGTAATGGTGAGAATGGCATGATAACGCATTACACATGGGAGACGTTAAGATTTTCAAAAAAGAATCATCTAGCACCCATGGGTGATTTAATTGAAAAATGGCACCATAAATTTACGTGCAACAGCACTCTGTGAAACTAGTTTCTCTATAAAGTGGAGCTACTAGAAGACTGATAAAGAAGTCTTCTGACCAAGACATTGGTGACTTCACCAAAAAGAAACAGGTTCATTATCTACTGGCCATAGACCAGAATTATTGTAACTCAGAAATATTTCAAAATGTTTTCCCCAAAGGCAGGTTCATCAGACTAAGGCTTTTACTTATATGAGAAAAGGAAGGCATACATGGTAGAACGAAGGACGGAGAGAAAATAATTACTGTCTACTTGCATATATTAGGAAATCTTTCGCTCATGTACCGTGTGTTTCTTCAACTTTAGCAGATGTCCAAAGAGGGTGGCTAAGTGTAGTTTTAAGGACATTTTTACTGGTGAACTGTTAAGGGGGCCTAAATGCAAAGTTTGGGCCTTTTTATTACAATTAAGATGTAGAACAAGTCTTTGTTGATGACATATTGTACTCATTGTATGAACATCCTTACATTATTTTAATCTAACTGTAATGCTGTGACAGTATTGTTAATTAAGAGTATCATTTTATTTTAACGTTTCAACAGCAGCTAGATTAACCATGTTTTCAGCTTCTGTATTTTAGGGGACTGTTTGCTGTGAAGGCTTTATTATCTAGTAAAAGCTTATAGATATGGTTTTATTTGACTATCAATGTTTTTATTGTTTTGCTGTAAAATACTGGTAGTAGGATTATGGTAAAGGATAGATTATGGCTCGGTTAGAGATCGGGTTAGGATACAAGAGAAGTCATGGATTAGAGTTAGGTTCCGGGCGAGGGTGAAGGTGTTAGGCTTCGTTTTGGGGTGCTATAGGGTTCCTACGAATTAAGTTGGACTGTGTATCTGACCAACCTAAACTTCAGAATATGGAAACTCAGTTAACACAATCAGGAAATGTTGGCCCAATTGCTAGCTAGCTCACAGTGCCCCATCTGAACCCCTAACCTTACCAGGGTACCAGATGGCATCAGCAAACTCAAACATGACCACTCTTTTTTCCGCTAGGAAATCGTGCAAACAGATCTAACCTTCCGTTGTTACTTTTGCATACCCAATGTAAGCACAAAAAAGATACGAATATGGCTTTTTAAACATTTATTGAAACAATCATATTCTTGTAGAGAAAGAGCGAGCTGCAATTATTAGGCAGAAGACACATAACATTGTAACCTGTATTACGAGAATGGTGAAAGAGATAAACAGTTCAACCATTAGAACGTTGCTATGTGATCATACTCCTATCTAATACTACCTATACTATCCAAAGCATAGTGGTAGTACCCGACCCATACACTATAATGCTTTTCGCATCTTAACAGCATGAATGAGAACATTTAGAAACAAAACCTATATCACATATGAAAACATTTTGAAAATGTAGCTGTCAAATTAAATTAAGACTGAATTTTGCACTCTAAATTTAGGTTAAGATTTTTAGCCTCTTAACTGACGCATACATTTTTAACCAATTAATACAAAAAAAAAAAAACACCATAGCATCATCTTCCTCCAGTTTCCGCCACGCCATATAGTTATTTGCACCATTTAAATAAATAAAAAAAAAATATATATATTTTTTTTTTCTTTCCTCAAACTGTATGAGAGAATACCTGGACATTGACCCTCTCCCGGTGTTGTCTACACCAGAAGAAAAGATAGCAGGAATCAACCTCTGAACGGGTCACCTATCACTAACTGAACCCAAAAGTCCTACATAACCATACAAGGGGGGATTTCATCCCACAGGCGGCTCAGAGTATAACTTATGTTTCTTGGGCTCATGGACTGGCGTTTAAGAGAACAACACCTTTGTGTAGTAACTTGGGCTGACGGTTTTGCCCTGATTGAGCAACTCAAACTTGTATTGGCTCCAGAAGCCAGCAATTCATTGAAAGGATAAACTGGACTTGTCCATCTGTAGAAGCAGAAAGTCTGAGTCAAATGTTTAGGCATCACTTTAACAGAGATGAAAGACTTGCACCTAAGGAACAACTTACTGTCAACATTTTTTCCCATTTATTTACTAATGGATAGGATGTAGTAGCAGAGTAATCACAGGCGGACAACCTTTTGACCCTTTCCAGAAGTTTTGTTGGAACCAATGACCAGCTCTAACAAACTGCGAAGCTCCTTACTCATTTTAAGTGCCATCTTGACAGCCTGAAACTACTTATCTAATTAAGAGAAAAGAGCTAAGCTGAGTGGTACTCTTTCCTCAATGAATACTTACATAATTTGACCGCTGGATATACAGCTGCGGATGTCTGAGCTTTGTCACTGCTCAATGCAACAGAAAGCACACTAAGGGCCTGATTCTGATGCGGTTAGGAAGGCCTCCTAACAACATTTGCTCTGTCCAAATCGGATCGGGAATGTGTCTTTCCAACCGACTCGGAAAGGTTTCCAACCGACCGAGTATGATGCGAGTTAGGCGTTAGGAATATCCCAATCCAAACACGATGGCATTTGGAATGACCAAGCCGTACGGAGCAGAATTGTACGTCTCTACGGGCCGCGTTTCCAAACGACCGAGTACGATGCTGGATTTTGACAGCCTTTCCGAATCATGCCGTCCGACTCGAATCGGTATTTGGAATCAGACTTTGGGGGCCCGTAGTGGGCACCCCTGTACCTGGAGCCTTTCCAATCGGGCCCGTGGGGGTACCCATGGGTCTTCCCTTACCAGCCCATGCACAGTGTGGCAGGCACCAGGGGGTGCCTGCCACAGGGTGACCGATTTTCCCCAGCCACCCCTTTCTTCAATGGGAGCCTATGCATTCAGTTGGAAAAAAGGCTCCCATTGAAGTCAATGGGAGTCCAACCAAATCGTATCTGGAAGCATCCGGATGCATCGTACTCGGTCGGTTGGACTCTCACGATCCGATTGGAAACCATTCCCACACCCATTCGGTTGGGAAGTTTACAAAACAACTTCAATATCGGGCCCCAAGTTGTTTTGGTGGAAGCTTGTTGCCCACATTCTATTTTAATACCCTAGGAGGTTAGTTCCTTGTAATTTTTTTCTTAACAGGTTTATTTGCAGGTAAGCTCAAACAAGTCCTCTGAGCTGATATACTGCCTCATGCAGCGGCATAAATGGAGTCATTTCTTTCCCTTACCGAAATCTCATTGGCTCTGCAGGAGACAGACGAACAAATTACTTACTTTCGGTAACGATATATCTGTATGAAACATAGGTTAGTTATAGATTCCATACCTTAGAATTACCCCCAGGCATCAGACTGGATCCGGAGAATTTTTCGTCACCGGTACCCCTGCGCGTCGAAAGGTGGCGTCGGTCGGCTACGCGTTCGTCGTTGGCGTCGTGGTCGCGGGGATGACGTCGCGGTGGCTACTTACATGCCGCCCTCGCGTGCTGACGTCAGTTCTTTTACACGACATTCCACGCCAGAAGCGCAGAGCCATGCAAGACACTGACCACTGGTGCACAAAACTAGAGCCCTGAAAGGGATTCCCTGACCCTAGAAATCAGTTCGCAGAACGGGGAGGAAGTGTAGGGCGGTAAGGAATCTATAACTAACCTATGTTTCTTACAGATATATTGTTACCGAAGGTAAGTAACTTGTTCATCTGAAAGAAACAGTTAGTTATAGATTCCTTACCTTAGAATAGATACTCCAGCAATACCAACCCCGGAGGGGGGTCTGTGAACCAAGTGCACACCAGAAAGTCCTGGAGAACAGAACGGCCAAAGCAGCCGTCTCTCCGGACTTGGCTGTCAAGGCAGTAGTGTCTAGTGAACGTGTGCAGAGATGCCCACGTAGCTGCCCGACAGATGTCATTAAGGGGGACTTCTCGTCCCAAAGCAGTAGTAGCTGCCGGCGTCCTGGTGGAATGGGCGCGCAGCCCCACTAGAGGCTCCTTCTTTGCCAAGGAATAACAAGCCTTAATGCACAAAACGACCCTCCTAAAGATGGTCCGTTTGTGCACGGCCCAACCTTTCTTAGCGCCCACGTAGCCCACAAAGAGCTGGTCATCCACCCGGAATTGTTTGGTGCAATCCAAATAAAAGGAAAGCGCCCGTTTTGGATCCAGACGGTGGAGCCCCTCTTCTTTTGAAGGATGCGGAGGCTGAAAGAAGGTGGGCAAAGTGATGGTTTGGCCAGTGTGGAAAGAAGTAACCACCTTGGGAAGAAAGGAAGGTCTGGTTCTTAGTACAACCTTGTCCGGATGAACAGCCAGGAAAGGAGGTTTTGAAGAAAGAGCTTGGAGCCCACTCACCCTGCGAGCAGAGGAGATGGCAACCAGAAAAGCAGTCTTTAAGGTAAGACGAAGAGGACAGTTATGAAGTGGCTCAAAGGGAGCGCACATGAGGTAAGTCAGAACCAAGACTCTTCGTGCCTAATACGGAGCCACAAGAATGACTTGGGCCCGGTCGCGCTTGATCTTCTTCAGCACTCTGGGCAGAAGTGGTATAGGCGGAAAGGCGTATAGAAGACCGCAACTCCACTCGTGACGAAAAGCGTCGCCTAGCGAGTGCCACCTCAGAAATTCCAACGCGCAGAATTGCTGACATTGCGCGTTCTCTTCGGTGGCAAATAGATCTAACCAAGGCTCTCCCCACTGCTGAAAGAGACCTTGCGCCACCTCCGAGTGACGACGCCATTCGTGATCCTTCATGCATCTGCGGCTGAGTTCGTCCGCTCTGGCGTTCACTGAACCTGCCAGGTGTTGAACCACCAGGGATATGCCCTGATGTTCCAGCCATGTCCAGAGAAGGAGAGACTCTTGACAGAGTCCACGACCCCACCCCGCCCTGTTTGTTGCAGTACCACATGGCGGTGGTGTTGTCTGTGAACACCTGCACTACTCTTCCCCGAACAGAGGGAAGGAATGCCTTCAGTGCAAGACGGATCGCCTGAAGCTCCAGAAGGTTGATGTGGAGATGGGACTCCCCTGGAGACCAGAGTCCTCCGATATCCGCCTCCCCCATGTGACCGCCCCATCCCAGAAGTGATGCATCAGTCACCACTGTGAACTCTGGTTGGGGAAGGGAGAGGGACCTGCCGTCGACCCAATCCTGGTTCGTTAGCCACCACTGCAACTGGTGTGCAGTGCCCTCCGAGATCTGAACGCGATCGGACAGGTTTCCCTGATGTTGAGCCCACTGGAAATTCAGGTCCCAATGCAGAGCCCGCATATGCCATCTGGCATGGTCCACCAGCAGGATGCAGGGGGCCATCAGGCCCAGTAGCTGGAGGGTCATCCTGACCGAAACCCGGGACAGAGGCTGAAAGATCGGAATCATAGCCCGAATATCCCGGACTCGCTGTTCGGGGGGATAGACCCGAAACTGCGTCGTGTCCAGAACCACTCCGATGAAGAGGAGCTTGTGAGAGGGAGTCAGGTGTGACTTTGGCTCGTTGATGGAGAACCCCAGTGAATGCAGGTGGTCGGCCGTAGTCTGGCGGTGGGAGGCGACAGCCTGAGGCGAGCTCGCCTTCAACAGCCAGTCGTCGAGATAGGGGGAAGACTGGAACCCCTAATCTGCGCAGATGAGCTGCGACCACCGCCATCACTTTCGTGAACACCCGAGGGGCGCTTGTAAGGCCAAAGGGGAGCACGGTAAGCTGAAAGTGCTCGTGGCCTACCGTGAACCGCAGGTAACGCCGGTGGGACGGCAGGACGGGGATGTGAAAATAAGCGTCCTGCAAGTCCAACGCTACCATCCAGTCTCCAGGGTCGAGGGCAGACAGGACCTGAGCTAGCGTCAACATTTTGAACTTCTCCTTCCGGAGGAAGCGGTTGACGTTCCTGAGAACCAAGATAGGACGCAGGCCTTTGTCCTTCTTGGGCACCATAAAGTAGTGGGAATAGCAACCACGACCTACTTCTGGGACAGGAACTTGCTCGATGGCTCCCTTGGTCAAGAGTGCCGAAACTTCCTGTTGGAGAAGGGCCAGATGATCCTCCGACATGCGATGGTACTGAGGCGGCATGGATGGAGGGATAGTCTCGAAGGGGAGGGAGTAGCCCCTTCGGACTATTTGCAAAACCCACCTGTCCGACGTGATGGTGCGCCAGTGGGGGAGGTGATGGCGAATCCTGCCGCCCACTGACGATTGATGGCCCTGAAAGGTCGGACTAGGAGGCTGCTGCAGGGGGGGCTATGGTGGACTGGCCCGCCCGCTGGCCCCCAGAACCACGGCGGTGGTTACCACATCCCGGGCCGCGCAGGGGCTCAACAGCTTGCGCTGGGCGGTGGCTCTGGGCGGGACGTGGCGGGGCACCCCTTCCGTTGCCACGAAAGGGGCAAAAAGCAGACTGCCTAGGGAGGGAGGTGGAGAGGCCCAAGGACCTGGCCATAGCCCGAGAGTCCTTAAAGAGCTCCAGAGCGTTGTCTGCCTTGTCACCGAATAGGAGACGGCCAAAGGGCATGTCCATAAGGGTGGATTGGACATCCCCTGAAAAACCAGTCGACCTCAACCAGGCGTAGCGTCGAAGGGCTACCGACATAGAAATCATCCTGCCTAGTGAGTCGGCGGTATCCAGCCCACAGCGGATGGTAAACTTTGCTGCGTCTCTCCCTTCAGCAACTGCGTGGGAGAGTACGGCCCGGGTCTCCTCCAGGCACTGAGGCAGCACTTGCGCCACAGTATCCCACACGGAATGGGTGTAACAGCCCAACAGACATGCGGTGTTTACCGACCGCAGTCCCAAGCTGGAGGAAGAAAACAGCTTCCTCCCAAAATGGTCCAGCTTTTTGGACTCCCCATCAGGTGGTGCGTTAGGGAATGCGCCTTTGGAGGTGGAGGCTTGGACCACCAAGCTCTCAGGGGTGGGGTGTTGGGAAAGGAAAGTGGGGTCACCCGGGGCCGGGTGGTGGCGTCGGGCAACCATCCTATCCACAGGAGCCCCTGTGTTGGGCCTGGACCGGGTGCCCAAAAGGATGCCGGTTAGGGTTTCATTAAACGGCAGCAGGGGCTCCGAAGAGCTTGCTGCCGGTTGAAGCACCTCTGTCAGGAGGTTAGTCCTGACTGCCACCGTAGGTAGCTAGAGAGCCTCGGCCGCCCTACACAACACCACTGCGAAAGACGCTCCCCTCCTCCGTAGCCACGGTAGGAGGAGACAACATGCCAAGGTCTGGTGAGATATCCAGACCACTGGCTTCCCCCAGTTCCTCTCTCCAGTCCGTAACCCAACTGGTCAGTTAAAGTGTCACCAGACCCCTTCCCAGTCCTCCTCAACTTCTTCTGGCTGCATATCTGGTCTAAAAGAGCCAGGGTAGAACAAGGGCACAAAAGTACCAGTCGGCACCGGATCCGGCGTCAGTCGACGCCGGTCCGGCTCCGTGTCTACATCGAGGTGGAGGACGGGGTCGACGCCAGCTGGGGACACAACCGGCGTCGGCTGAGGACATGGTGCCGGTGGAATTGGCGCCGGGGGAGGTGTAATTAGGTCGACCGGCGCCGATCCGGATCCAGGCCTGGATCCAAGGGGACCCTGCGGCGCCGGAGCCGCCGGCGTCAAAACCCCAGGGCCCCCAGCCGAGTCCACGGGGCCCGAAAGCGCGCCGGCGGAGTCAGGCTGCCTAAAGATGGCATGCATCACTTCGTAAAATTGGCGAAGCTGGGCAGGGGTCGCTCCGGGTCCCGGGAAGGGGGGGGGAAACTGAGTCGACCCTTCGGGCTCCGCACGCGAAGCCGCGGGAGGGGCACCACCCTCATCCCTCTTTTTAAATTTTTTTATTTGCTGTTAGTAAAGGCAGACATAAATAAGCAATTCATCAGAATAGAAATATCCTTAATATACATGATAAATATTCGTTAATTAGCATAAATAGAAAATCTATACTTGTGTATATGTATATAGACTTTGCGTAGAAAAGGGCATGCATAGACCTAATTCCCACCCCATATTTCATAGAATTTCCTTAAGGCTTCTACTCTTTGCGAATATAGCTTTTCTTTCAACTTGATACGAGACATCTTAACCAGCCATTGTGAAAGTGTCGGAGGATCAGCCTCCTTCCATCTTTGCAAAATCAGTGACCTAGCAACAAGTAATGCAATAAAAACATACTGTTGTTGTCGTATTGAAAGAGCAAGCGTATTAGTCATTCCTAAAAGAACCGTACTTGGTTCGGGGACTAAATTTATTTCAAGCTTGTTACTAAGCCACTGATGCATCTGGTCCCAAAATTTTGCTAAACCGGACATGCAAAACAGATATGGAGCCAGTCCGAGATAGGATGTGTGCATCTGAAACATGCTCCTGAAATAGAAGAGTACATTTTGGAAAGTTTAAAAGGAGTGTAATAAAGGTTCCATCTGGAAAGAAAAGCCATACGTTTAAAATTAGCACCCCTTATAGCTTTATGGGCCCAGGTGTTATAAGCTCTCCATGTTTGCATATCTAGCCTACGACCAATAGAATTTTGGATCATTTGTAAAATTTTAGGCGCAGTTTTAGTCTGAAGATAGCGGAGTAACATTTTGTACCAATTGCCTATCCCTCGGCATTCTTTTACATAAAAATTAAGACTAATGAGATCTGCTTGTGGATCTGAGAAGGCTTGAGAGCTTCTTAAAAAGTTCCTAAGCTGAAAAAATGAAAAGATTAGTGAAAGTCCTGGATAGGACTGTTTAATTTGATTCCAGGATTTAATTTGATCTCCTACGAAGAGGACCCTAAAACGAATTACTCCTAATCTCTTCCAGGCTGTTATATTTATTTGGCTTATTTGAAGGCCTAGCCCTCTACTATAAGAGAGATTAGTATTTCTGGATGAAAAGAGGTAAACTGATATTCCTGCTTCAATTGAAGAAACCTATCAGAAATAATTTGAGGAGTCTTGTATCTACTTCGCTTAGGGAGCCTCGGAATTTTGATAAAAGGAACAAGGTGGGAGCCGGAATCCAAGAGCATTAGCTCCAGATAAAAATTGCAGCCCAGATCACGCCTGGTAAGTGACCTTAGGCACCAATCAAAAAAAGTGGCTTGGTAGTATTTTTTAAAGTGAGGGAGTGCAAGTCCACCATCTGCAATTGGTAGTTGTAAAGTCTCTAATTTTGTGCAAGGTTTCAGTCCAGACCAAATGCCGAATTATTTGATCTACCTCATAGAAAAATTTTTGAGGAACTTTAATAAATTTGAAAAAACGAAAAGGAACAAAGGAAGAATCATCATTTTGACAACATCAGTTCTCCCTATCAATGAGAGTGGCAAGTTCTGCCATTGTTTTAAAAGACTTCTGGCTTTCATAAGCATGCTTTCATAATTAAGCTGGTATAGCTGGGAAGGACCCTGTGAAACATATATCCCTAGATATCTAATTGAACCGGAAGACCGAACCCGATTCCGCATTTCTAGCGGAAGGACCTGATCAGAGCAGTTAAAGAGTAAAATTTCAGATTTAGAATGATTGACATTCTATCCCCCCCCCAGGTCAGAAAACAATTTAATTTTTTTAAAAGCATTCGAGATGTTATGTTGCTCCGCAGAACAAATATAGAATTAGGTCATCTGCGAAAAGTTTTAATTTTGGAGCGCCCGGAAGGAGTGCTCTGATTTGCGGGTCCTGTCATAATGAAGACGCTAGAGGCTCAATAAATAGTGCAAAGAGCACTGGGGACATTGGGCACCCTTGCCGAGTACCTCTTTTGATTTGTAATGTTCCAATGGTTTGAGAGTTTATTATAATCTTTGCTTCGGCCTTATTGTAAAGATTGTTCAATAGTTGCACGAGTTGTAAGGGGAAATTACATTTTCTTAAAATTGAACACAAAATTTCCCAAGAAACTAAATCAAAAGCTTTTTCAGCGTCTATCATAATTATCGTAGCCGCTATGTCTTTATGAATATAAAAATAATCGATTGCCTAAACTAGAAAGTTGGTATTGCTTGCCAGCATTCTCACGGGCAAAAAGCCGGACTGATCTTTATGGACCACTAATTGAGCAGCTTGATAAAGCTTATAATAACTGCCTCGGAAAAAGATTTCGGAAGATGATTTCCTCTTAAAATCGAATTAAATAATTCGACTAAGATTTCCGTTAATTGAGGGAGAAAGATCTTATAAAATTCGGATGGAAATCCATTACAGCCACATGCTTTTCCATTAGGGGACCCCCTAATCGTGTCCTGAACCTCTTCTGTTGTAATTGGAGCTACTATACAAGCTTGCTGGAAATCGTTAATTTTAGGTAGCTGTATGGGATTAAAAACTCTTCTATGGAGGAAGAAGGGGTTAAAGTTGAAAATGAATATTTTTTTTATAGTGTGAAAGAAAAACTGCTTTAATATCTGCTGTTTGGTCTTCTAGTTGGTTTCTATTTTCATCAAAGATGGTTTTAATCGTGGCTTTATTAGTTCTCTTTTTTAAAGACCAAGCCAGAAGCTTACCAGCATATTTACTTTCCTCATAAAGTTTCTGAAAGCATGTATTTTGGTTGACAATGGTAGTAGAAACGTATGAGGTTTTTAAATCGCTTCGAGCTTTTTCCAAATAGTTTTTTGTACTTGCAGAATAGTCTATTATATGTCACTGGACTGCTTGGTCTAAGTTATGCTGTAGCACCAAAGCTGTTGCCCTTCTTGATTTGGCTATATTGGACTTGTATGAGATTATCTCGCCTCTAATATAGGCTTTAAAGGCTTCCCAGACAAAAACAAGGGGTGCAGACCCCCTGTTTTTCTCTAAGAACTCCTTGATTTTTATTTGCGTACTCGTGACCCATTGTTCCTCAGTTAAGAGAGTTTTATCTAAAGTCCAACAAGGGTGCTCGTGTCTAACTAGATTAGTCTTAATTTCTATTACCGGAACAGAATGATCTGAAAATGGGTTTGCAAGAATATAACTCTTGCCTCGTTCCCAATAATGAGAGATCAAGAAAAAGTCAATTCTCGAAGCAGAGTTGTATCTTTTCGAAAAACAGGTATATTCACGTGCCTGAGGATGCTGAATTCGCCAGGGATCTAAGGGAGCAAATTCCTGTATAAGGGCGGCGACACATCTCGCTACTCTGGGTTTATTTTGAGCTTTATTCTTACGTGAAGAATCGGGCTGCAAATTCTGTATTAAATTAAAATCGCCCCCTATAATATGGCCTGGAAGTTGAGAAAGGGCGTCTTGAAGACCCTCCAGCGCAATTGTATCATCGACAATTGGGCCATAGAAGCTGACTATCTGGAAGATTTGATTACTCGTCTTCCAGCTTGCAATAATCCATATAGCGTTGGGGTCTTTTGTGATCTGTAAAATTTCTCCAGTACAGTGATGCGTAAACAAGATTGCTACCCCCCTGACAGCCGCCCCTGCAGAAGCAAAAAAAGCCTGAGAAATGTAACTCGGTAGCTTGCAAGAGATTGTATCACCTCTTAAATGTGTCTCCTGAAGTAAAATAATCTGAATTTGTTCAGAAATAAGCCACTGCAACGTAGCTTTCAATTTAACCTGGTTGTTGGCCCCATTGATGTTACATGAAGCCATTCTAATTATTTGTTGTGTAGACATTAGGACTTTGAGTTACGCCAGAATGATAGACTTCAAAATGATTTTTTGCCTGAATGCTTTCAAAATCTTTCCAAAAACAGTAAACATAATTTTTACTAACTGCAATTTTTCTATATTAACCCCTTGACCAACAAACCCAAGTGAAGAAAGCCCCCCCCCTCCCCGACCCCCCTTTAAAGGCCCTAACCGTCGCGGACCAAAAGGGCTGCCCCTCCCATACCTGTGCCCCTATACCCCTTAAGTGAGTACTTTGGTATGGTACTCAAAAGCTTATCCCCAGGAGAAGGAGATGGCTCAGAATTATTAGAGCTTAAATCAGTTAATCCATTTTTAGGTCTCGCGCCTAGTGTTGCAGTGCGCAGTGCGAGACTTATTGTAGGGGCTTCAGAAAGCTGACCAGACGCTCGTGCCTTTTCTGTGTGGTTACCAGCACGGCCGACATCTGTTTTGCATTATCGTGCCCAGACTCGTGCCGCATAATGCAAAACAGATGGCCTGCTCCCTCACACAAGCGCGCGGTCTCTCGCGCACCACTCGCGGCTTGTTTTGAAAGCAGCCGTGCAACCACTGATACTGCGCTGCGGCCTCACTTGTCTCTCCCGCCCGTGTTGTGTCTATCTGTGCAGGCGGCGCTGTGTTTGGCCTCACTTGTTTTTTTTTATCAATGCCTTCTACTAATCATTTTTTGTTTGAAAGGGGAAAACTACAGCTACCAGAATGCACCGGGAGAAAAAGATAACTACTTTTAACCGGGTGGAGCTCACGTAGCGCCGCGAGAAGGGATACTTCCTAGAGGTAACAAAGTTCATGTTCTACCATAGCCTGACCGACCCAGTTTACAAACTATGAAAGTCGCGGGTGGGCTCAGAGCACCGGATTACACTTCATGGGTTTAAACTCGGTTGATACAACATGGTGTGTGTCTCTGCACAGGGTCACACAGTTCATAATGCTCTTACACTCCTCCATAGCCGTCCCCGCTGGAGTCGTAGCTGTGCTGTTGCTGCTGCATGTAGTACACCTTCTGCGGCCCCATGCTGCCGCCCATGGGGGGGCCCATCATGCGGCCATGGCCGCCCATCATGCGGCCATGGCCGCCCATCTCGTACCTGCTGCTCGTATTCATCTCGTACCTGGTCCCTCCGTTCAGCTCCTGGCCCGAGTCGGCGTGGGTCAGTCGGCCCAGCGTGTTGAGCCTGGTGGTGGAGCCTCCGTTCACACTCATCTCCCCGGCTCAGAGTGGCATGCCACCAAGAAAAACAAATGGAGAGGGAGGGTGTTAGACCTGTCAGCCCTAGGGTGGTCTTGCCCTGTTTTTTTTCCCTTTTGCGCCTCATTTTTGCCACCGTATTTTTACTGGACCTAGGTCTCCGGCCGCCTTGCCACTGCTAACCAGTGCTGAGGTGCAGGTGCTCTCTCACTCAAGATGGCTGCCACAGGCCCCTGCTACTGCAGAGGGGCCTTACACACATACACACTAGTAGCCAGGGTCAGGCTGGGACATAGGGATACAGTATCCATTCCGTCCCCGCCTCTGGGCCACATAGCCAGACATGTGGAAGGTTCCAGAACCTTCCGGGCTGTGGGAGGAGTTATGTTTTGCCGCCTTTGGGAGGGTCACCTGACCTAGGGGTATAAGAGGCTTGGAGGGAAATCTTTTAGTCAGTTGGGGCACCACTGATCCTGGGAGAACCTCTGCCGGAGTACAGGCTTTAGGGCCTAGGGGGGAGACCTACACTACTGCTGCTGACTTAGGCACTGCTGTAGTAAGCTAGCTGAGGAACGCCCACCACCCACTGACCTTGCCCAGCGTGAGGGGACCCAGGGAACCACCTTCAGCGTGCTGGGAAGTAACATCAAGCACTCCCAGAACCACCAACTCATTCCCCCCCTCATAAGAAGAAACTCCTGACAAGAAACTCCTAAGAAGCAACCAATCAGGAACAGCCGCAAGAAACCTTAATTTGGGAGGCCTGACCGGCCAGCAAGGCCTGAAACCTAAACTGCCAAACTGGGGATCACCAGGTAAAGCGCCGTGCCCTGAAGCGCTAGACCTTCACCCCTATCTATTCCTGCCTGCTGCTGGGCTGCCCCCCAAGAACCTTTCCAGTCAGCCCTGCCCACAGGCTGCTGGTGCGCCCCGCGCTATATCTCCACGAGGGAGAAACTGCCCCCCCTCCCCCCCCCCCCCCCAAGTCACTGACCTCGTGACTGAATCGCCGCCGCCGCGTGAAGAGAAGTGCTGTGGTGAGGGAGGCCCCCCTCGAGGGCGTGTGGTGAGGTGCGCCGTCCACGCCCTCACCGAAGGAAGTGCTGTGGTGAGGGAGGCCCCCCTCGAGTGCGTGTGGTGAGGTGCGCCATCCGCGCCCTCACCGAAGCCTCCAAATTGCCCCCAGAGATCACCGCCGGGCCCGGGGCCCCACCGCCGAAGTCGCGGCCAAAGGAATCGCCGTCGCAGCCCAAGGGGGCCGCGTGAAGCCGCGGCCTAGCGGGACCAGCGAGGCCTCCAGGCCCCGCCGACGCCGTTGCTGGGCAACCGGGGACGCCGGCCGCGCCCCCGGGAAGGCCGCGCAGCGATTGGGCGTTGGCTCCCGCCACGCCCCCAGCGCCGACGGAGGTCGAGGAAGAGCGCCGGACCCGCAGAGGGAGACGGGAAGCCGGCCGGAGAGGACTGCCGGCTCCCGCTCCCCTTCCCGCAATCCCCTTACTTGATCCCGAGGGCCGGAGGAGGGTGATACCGGCCCCCGCAACGACCCTCAATTCCGGCCGGAAGGCCGAGGCACCCCGACCGGGCCCTGCCCTTCAGAACACGGGCCGGCCCGGGAGATCGACAGTCGTCGTGAAGCGCGACCAACGACCATCACATCAGGTGAGCCCAGGAGGCCCCTAGGGCCCGCAGAGACGCCACTGGGGCCGGGGGCCACCATTAACCCTTGAAATTATCCCTATGAGGCGAGGCCCCGGAGAGGAGTGGGCCTGGCCTGAATTAACCCCTGAGGGACACAGAAGCCCCCATTGCCAGGGAAGCCCCAGAATACCGGACATGTTGAGGGGTTCCCCACATTGCTCAGTAATCTAATGATAACGCCTACTGTAATTACTGTCTAGGCCTATGCGTATAACTGCAAAGTCTTTACCTAGTGTGAAGGTGTTTAATTGAATTGAGCTGAAGTGTACACCGCCAAGAGTTGAAGTGTTTTATGTTACAGGTGTACCGGAGTTGCGACGCCCACTGTACTGAATGTGGGTGCGCCTAGATTAATGCAGGCCCTGTTTGAAATGTAACGTGAAAAGCCTTCTTTTAAGTAATTGAGTATTCCTGAAGTGAATTGCATGTTTAGGCCCATGTTTTATTAATGCACCTTGTGATCATTATTGGTGCTACGTTTAGGAGATGATTCCTGCGGCCTTTTAGTGGCCTACAATGTTGATGAGCTATGATGCTTTAATGAGAATGCGCACCAGTTGAGTAATGCAATGATTTTAAATGTAGATCTGAATTAATCTGCCTCATCTGATGCTGCCTGGATTTATATAAAAGATCTTGATTTTAAATACACAAGCCTGGTGTGGTGTCATGTTATTGCGTCCGCATTTCTGAGTCAAAGTAAGAGTGTGCTGCACAACTGCCTTACACATTGCCTTCGCGTGCTTTCCCGCCTCGCGCCATGCTACCGTGACGGACTCGGTAACCCCGTTTCCAACATTGGTGTTCAGCGGTGGGATAAGGACTGGTGTTTGTGCAGCACCCTACAGTGACTCAGTGTGCGCCGCAATTGGACACCTATTGAAATACAAGTGCTAGGAATTCTTTTGTAATTGCCTGATTGTGTACATTCCTGCGTTAGACCTGCTACCTACAGTCTAGAACCCTTTCCCTAAATTGTCTGGGGCCCCACCTAGGAGGATGGAGTTTGAGTTGGCCAACCTAGAAAGGTATACGGTGACATAGCTCAAGGAGTTCTGCCTAGAGAGGGGGGTGGCCGTCAAGCGAGGCGCCAGGAAGGAGGTGCTTCAGAAAGCTTTGAGGGCCTGGGTAATGGCCCACCCGGAGGGAAGAGGGGACGAGGAGCAGGGGGAGGCAGACAACACAGGAGAACTGGACTTACTGCACATTGATGTTAGCGAGAATGTGTTGCCAGGAAGACGTTCCTGGGCAGGCAGTAGTGCATCAGGGGGGAGTTTGTCGGCAGAGGAATTTGAGGACAGGAGGGAGGAGAGGCAATTAACATTAGAACTTGCTAGGATGGAAAGGGAGCGAGAACAGGCAAGGCTAGCCATGGAGGAAAGGAAGCTTGCGCATGAGCTTAGCCTGAAGGAACTAGAGCTCCGAGCCTTGCAGATGGAGATGCAGGGCAAAGTGAATGGTGGCAGCGTACCTGCTGGGGTTCCACAGGAGCCCAAATTTTATCTACCAAGAGAGGTGATAGCCAGTTTTAGTGTAGGAGATGACATCGATAAGTGGTTGGCGGCGTACGAGGTGGCTTTGGTGGCCCATAGAGTTCCTGAGAGCTACTGGGGGGGGAGGTCTTTACAGGTACATACCTCCACCAGTAAGGGACACACTTTTAACCTTGGATAAGGGGGATCAGACCAACTACCCTATCATGAAGGCGGCCCTGCTTCAGAAGTTTGGCCTCACCCCAGAGAAGTACCGCCAAAAATTCCGCAACAGCCACAAGCTTCACACACAAAACTGGGTGGATTTTTTTTATTATGCCCGGAAGGCATTGGAGGGTTGGGTGCGTGGCAGCAACGTTGATAATTACAAAGGGCTGTACGACCTGTTCTTGAGAGAGCACCTCCTAGAGAAATGTTTTCCGGAGCTGCGCCAGTACTTGGTGGACCGCAAGCTGACCAATCCGAGGGAGCTTGCAGAGGAGGCAGACACGTGGGTCAGCACTCGGGTGTCCCACAAGGGAGCCGGGGCGGACCCCCGAAAGGTGGACAGGGGTTCCCCCAGAAGAAAGAGGGGGGGAGATAAAAGGAGGGAGTTCTTTAAAGGCCCCCAAAATAGACCGCCTGGGAGAGGGGTAGGTTCCCCATCCCAATCTGGATCCCAGAAACCCACTTATCCTGACAGGAGTCAGCAGCCCAGAACTGTCCTGTGCTACGAGTGCGGGGAGGTTGGACACTACAAGGGGGATCCCCAGTGTCGCAAGAGAACCCCAGCCCCCACAGGAGGTAAGAGCCCCGGGGTGGCCAGTGTAGCGCTTGGGGAGGAGTTGTCCCTAGGTAGGGGAGGTGAGTGGACAGGCTTGACCTTAGTTTCCCTGGGGGATAGAGATTTCATCCCACGGGTTCAGGTACCCTCGAACACTGCCAAGTATCGGCAGAGGGTCCTGGTGAACGGGGAGGAGGTGGAGGCTCTGAGGGACACAGGTGCCAGCATGACGATGGTGAGACGTCAGCTGGTGTCCCCAGAGCAGGTGATTCCTGAGGTATTCCACCCGGTTGTTATGGCTGATAATAGCCTGGGTCATTACCCCGTGGCCCAAGTTCCCTTTGAGTGGGGAGGAGTATCAGGTCTGTTGAAGGTTGCGGTGAGCCCTGCCATGCCAGTTGACTGTCTGCTGGGTAACGACTTGGAACATACTGCCTGGAGGGAGGTAGAGTTCAATGCCCATGCTGAGATGTTGGGATTACCAGGATGGACTTGCGTCGTCACGCGGTCCATGGCTGCCCGACAAGGAACTCAGCTCGGGTTGGAGCCTGAAATAATGGCCCAGCCCACTGCTGGACGAGGAGATGTCCAGGAGGAAACACCCGGTGAGATGGATGGGGAGCCCGCAGAGGTGACCCCGGAGTCCGCTGAGGTGGATGGTGTTCCCGTGGGGGACCTGCCGACCCCTGCAGAGTGGCAGGAGGGCCTACCCGGGAGGAATTTTGCCGGGCGCAGAAGGAGTGCCCTACGCTTGAAGGCATGCGGCAACAGGCCGAAGCCCAAGCAGCTGGAACCGAGACTGGTAACTACCATGTCTACTGGGAGGATGGTCTCCTCTACAGTGAGCCTAAGGCTCCGGTGCATGGGTCATCAAGGGCCGTAGTGGTCCCCCAATGCTACCGAGCCTTTCTGCTAGAGTTGGCACACGAAATACCACTAGCAGGACACCTGGGCCAGGACAAGACGTTTGCGCGTCTGGTCCCACATTTTTACTGGCCCAGGATGCGCGTCACTTCTGACACTTTTTGCAAGACTTGCACCACTTGCCAAGCGAGCGGCAAGACAGGGACTAAAGTGAAGGTCCCTCTAGAACCTCTCCCAGTTGTCGATACCCCTTTGAGCGGGTAGGGATTGACATTGTCGGGCCATTGGACCCGCCGACTTCTGCGGGACATAGGTTCATTTTGGTGCTGGTAGACCACGCCACCCGGTACCCAGAGGCAATCCCTCTGAGGACCATCACGGCACCGGTGGTGGCGCGGGCCCTGAATGGGATTTTTACCCGAGTGGGATTCCCCAAGGTCGTGGTGTCAGATAGGGGCACGAATTTCATGTCTGCCTACATGCAGGCCATGTGGAAGGAGTGTGGAGTGACCTACCGGTTCTCCACTCCTTACCACCCCCAGACGAACGGGCTCGTGGAGCGTTTTAACAAGACCTTGAAGGGGATGATCAGGAGCCTACCCGAGGACTTGAGAAGGAAGTGGGACGTCCTCTTACCCTGTCTGCTCTTCTCCTACCGAGAGGTGCCGCAGAAGGGGGTTGGTTTCAGCCCCTTTGAGCTGCTCTATGGCCACCCCGTTCGGGGGCCCCTCAGTCTTGTCAAGGAGGGGTGGGAGAAGTCTTCCTCGAAGCTTCCCCGTGATGTGGTCAGCTATATGCTGGCATTCCACAGCCAAGTGGCCAAGCTGTGGAAGGAAGCCTCGGACAACCTGGAGGCTAGTCAGGCCGTCATGAAGAAATGGTATGACCGGAACGCTCGGACAGTAGAGTTAGACGCTGGACAGAAGGTGTGGGTCATGGAGCCAGGAGAGCTTAGCGCCCTCCAGGACAGGTGGACTGGACCGTTTGAGATCTTGGAAAGGAGAGGCCAGACCACGTTTGTCGTCGAAGTGAAGACCTCCCGGCAACCCCACAGGGTGTTCCACGTCAACCGCCTGAAGCCACACCAGGAGCGTTCAGAGCTCACTCTCCTGATGATAACAGATGGAAGTGAGGAGGAGGAGAGTGAGCCTCTTCCAGACCTTCTGGCGGCCCATGAGAAGGATGGTTCGGTGGAGGGAGTGGTCCTCGCCCCATCCTTGACCCCAGAGCAACAGAGGGACTGCCGCCAGGTCTTGGGGCAGTACGCCTCGTTGTTCTCCCTCACGCCTGGGATCACGCACCTGTGTACCCATGATGTGGACACAGGGGACAGTCCGCCCATAAAAACCAAGTCTTACCGGCTGTCCGATAAGGTCAAGGCTAGTATCCAGGGTGAGGTTACCAAGATACTAGAACTGGGAGTGATTGAGCCTTCCAGTAGCCCTTGGGCTAGTCCGGTGGTGTTGGTGCCGAAAGCGGCCCCACCGGGCACCACACCAGAACTTCGGTTCTGTGTGGATTACCGTGGACTCAACTCAGTCACTAAGACCGACGCTCACCCAATCCCTCGGGCGGATGAGCTCATTGACCGGCTGGGAGCAGCCCGGTATCTGAGTACCATTGATTTGACGTCAGGCTATTGGCAGATCGCCATGGCGGAAGGAGCAAGGGAGAAGACTGCGTTCTCCACCCCCAGGGCCACTTTCAATTTCGGGTGATGCCCTTCGGGTTGAAAAATGCTCCAGCCACTTTCCAGCGGTTGGTGAACCAGGTGCTGTCTCGCCTAGAGGCCTTCTCTGCTGCCTACCTGGATGACATAGCTGTCTTCAGTAGCAGCTGGGAGGACCATCTGGAGCATCTCCAGGAGGTGCTACAGGCTCTGCAACGGGCTGGTCTAACCATCAAGGCCAGCAAGTGCCAGATTGGACAGGGATCTGCCGTGTACCTGGGACATCTGGTGGGCGGAGGTAAGGTGCAACCCCTCCAAGCCAAGATCGAGACCATCTTGGCCTGGGAGCCCCCCAAGACCCAAACAGAGGTCCGGGCTTTTCTCGGCCTCACGGGATACTACCGCCGGTTCGTCAAGTGATATGGAACCATTGTGGGCCCTTTGACGGAATTGACTTCGAAGAAGCAGCCACGCAGTCATCTGGACGGCTGCCTGCCAGGAAGCCTTTGAAACCCTCAAACGTGCAATGTGCACCGCACCGGTACTCAGGACTCCAGACTTTGGACGGGAATTTATCGTGCAGAAAGACGCTTCTGAGCATGGCATAGGAGCTGTGCTCTCGCAGCTGAATGACGATGGCCAAGACCAGCCAATGGCCTTCATTTCCAGAAGACTACTCCCCCGGGAACAGCGGTGGAGTACCATCGAACGAGAAGCCTTTGCCGTGGTTTGGGCTGTGAAGAAGTTGAGGCCATACCTTTTTGGTTGTCACTTCCTGATCCAGACCGACCACAGACCCCTTCGCTGGCTCATGCAGATGAGAGGCGAAAACTCCAAATTGTTGAGGTGGTCCATTTCCCTCCAGGGGATGGACTTTCGGGTGGAACATCGACCCGGTGTAGACCACGCCAACGCTGACGGTCTCTCCCGGTTTTTCCGCCTTAGCGATGAGAACTCCCTAGAGGTTGGGAAGCTCTCCCCTCTTTCGGCTGGGGGGGGACGCGTGTTAGACCTGTCAGCCCTAGGGTGGTCTTGCCCTGTTTTTTTTCCCTTTTGCGCCTCATTTTTGCCACCGTATTTTTACTGGACCTAGGTCTCCGGGCGCCTTGCCACTGCTAACCAGTGCTGAGGTGCAGGTGCTCTCTCACTCAAGATGGCTGCCACAGGCCCCTGCTACTGCAGAGGGGCCTTACACACATACACACTAGTAGCCAGGGTCAGGCTGGGACATAGGGATACAGTGTCCATTCCGTCCCCGCCTCTGGGCCACATAGCCAGACATGTGGAAGGTTCCAGAACCTTCCGGGCTGTGGGAGGAGTTATGTTTTGCCGCCTTTGGGAGGGTCACCTGACCTAGGGGTATAAGAGGCTTGGAGGGAAATCTTTTAGTCAGTTGGGGCACCACTGATCCTGGGAGAACCTCTGCCGGAGTACAGGCTTTAGGGTCTAGGGGGGAGACCTACACTACTGCTGCTGACAAGGCTTAGGCACTGCTGTAGTAAGCTAGCTGAGGAACGCCCACCACCCACTGACCTTGCCCAGCATGAGGGGACCCAGGGAACCACCTTCAGCGTGCTGGGAAGTAACATCAAGCACTCCCAGAACCACCAACTCATTCCCCCCCTCATAAGAAGAAACTCCTGACAAGAAACTCCTGACAAGAAACTCCTAAGAAGCAACCAATCAGGAACAGCCGCAAGAAACCTTAATTTGGGAGGCCTGACCGGCCAGCAAGGCCTGAAACCTAAACTGCCAAACTGGGGATCACCAGGTAAAGCGCCGTGCCCTGAAGCGCTAGACCTTCACCCCCTATCTATTCCTGCCTGCTGCTGGGCTGCCCCCCAAGAACCTTTCCAGTCAGCCCTGCCCACAGGCTGCTGGTGCGCCCCGCGCTATATCTCCACGAGGGAGAAACTGCCCCCCCCGCCCCCCCCAAGTCACTGACCTTGTGACTGAATCGCCACGTGAAGAGAAGTGCTGTGGTGAGGGAGGCCCCCCTCGAGGGCGTGTGGTGAGGTGCGCCATCCGCGCCCTCACCGAAGGAAGTGCTGTGGTGAGGGAGGCCCCCCTCGAGTGCGTGTGGTGAGGAGTGCCGTCCGCGCCCTCACCGAAGCCTCCAAATTGCCCCCAGAGATCACCGCCGGGCCCGGGGCCCCACCGCCGAAGTCGCGGCCAAAGGAATCGCCGCCGCAGCCCAAGGGGGCCGCATGAAGAAGCCGCGGCCTAGCGGGACCAGCGAGGCCTCCAGGCCCCGCCGACGCCGTTGCTGGGCAACCGGAGACGCCGTTGCTGGGCAACCGGGGACGCCGGCCGCGCCCCCGGGAAGGCCGCGCAGCGATTGGGCGCCGGCTCCCGCCACGCCCCCAGCGCCGACGGAGGTCGAGGAAGAGTGCCGGACCCGCAGAGGGAGACGGGAAGCCGGCCGGAGAGGACTGCCGGCTCCCGCTCCCCTTCCCGCAATCCCCTTACTTGATCCCGGGGGCCGGAGGAGGGTGATACCGGCCCCCGCAACGACCCGCAATTCCGGCCGGAAGGCCGAGGCACCCCGACCGGGCCCTGCCCTTCTGAACACGGGCCGGCCCGGGAGATCGACAGTCGCCGTGAAGCGCGACCAACGACCATCACATCAGGTGAGCCCAGGAGGCCCCTAGGGCCCGCAGAGACGCCACTGGGGGCCGGGGGCCACCATTAACCCTTGAAATTATCCCTATGAGGCGAGGCCCCGGAGAGGAGTGGGCCTGGCCTGAATTAACCCCTGAGGGACACAGAAGCCCCCATTGCCAGGGAAGCCCCAGAATACCGGACATGTTGAGGGGTTCCCCACATTGCTCAGTAATCTAATGATAACGCCTACTGTAATTACTGTCTAGGCCTATGCGTATAACTGCAAAGTCTTTACCTAGTGTGAAGGTGTTTAATTGAATTGAGCTGAAGTGTACACCGCCAAGAGTTGAAGTGTTTTATGTTACAGGTGTACCGGAGTTGCGACGCCCACTGTACTGAATGTGGGTGCGCCTAGATTAATGCAGGCCCTGTTTGAAATGTAACGTGAAAAGCCTTCTTTTAAGTAATTGAGTATTCCTGAAGTGAATTGCATGTTTAGGCCCATGTTTTATTAATGCACCTTGTGATCATTATTGGTGCTACGTTTAGGAGATGATTCCTGCGGCCTTTTAGTGGCCTACAATGTTGATGAGCTATGATGCTTTAATGAGAATGCGCACCAGTTGAGTAATGCAATGATTTTAAATGTAGATCTGAATTAATCTGCCTCATCTGATGCTGCCTGGATTTATATAAAAGATCTTGATTTTAAATACACAAGCCTGGTGTGGTGTCATGTTATTGCGTCCGCATTTCTGAGTCAAAGTAAGAGTGTGCTGCACAACTGCCTTACACATTGCCTTCGCGTGCTTTCCCGCCTCGCGCCATGCTACCGTGACGGACTCGGTAACCCCGTTTCCAACTGAGGGGATTCCCGGCGGGGGAATGGAGCTGAAGAATGGGTGAGGGGGAGGGACAGTCGCCGAGCTCAGCTCTCTGTCGCACCTCCTACAGGCCACAGGTGGGCAGGAGATCCGCGGTGCGCAGCGAGGCAGCTGGGATCCGGGGAGACCGACGCGGCGAGGAGGGTGCAGAGCACGAACCCGCTCCTGCCCTGGCAAGAGGTGCAGTCCGTGTGGCACCGGGCAGAAGAGTGGCAGGTGCTTGGCACTGGGAGACGAGGCGAAAGCCACACCTAAGTTTTTTTGTGTATGTTTTTTCAATGAGAAACTATTCTGAGCTGCTGAGGCAAGCACATTATGCGGCTCCTCGCCCTGGGCTGGAGCGCTGTGTTGTCTTTCCAGTTCCTCCTCCTTCTCCCGTTGGGTTGTTCACTCCCTTGCTCCACCGATCTCTTCCTGCTCACCTGCACAGAGCCCTCGCAGGCCAGGCCTTGGGAACGTTTCGTTTTGCAGAGTGTAGGCGGCCGCAAGGAGAACTACACGGAACAAATCTCCCAAGTCACTGTGTCCAGAAGTCCAAACTTTGTAAACAAATAATAAATGAGCGAGCTTTGAATGTATCGTCGCAGACAATGCAGGGCACTTGATTCAACTTCGTTACTTTTTTTATTTTTTATTTTATTTTTACTTATATGTAATTGTTTTTAAAGCGCAGACCTAACTCCTATGTGGTTCAGCGCGCTGAAGAGCATGCAAAAACAGAAATGTAAAAATATAAGTAGCTACTCTTGTACAAATAAAATGCGAGTGTGTGACTGTGATACATTTATTTGAAACACATATGTAAAAGTGTGTGTCGAAGTTAAAATGTATAGGTTTGGATGTCCGTGAAAATATGGAAATATAGAAAGTGTGGGGGGGGATTACCCAGTTTTTAGGTCTCGCTGAGCCAGCGCGCATGAGCTGCTCTGCGAGACATTTAGTAAGGGGCTTTTGAAAGTGCTACCAAAGAGGCTTTTTCCAACCACCAGCTTGCGTTCACGCGAGCGTGCACGCGCGCAATCGCCAGCTTTCAGCGCCCGATCAGGCGCCATCTGTCTTTCCTCTCACTTGATTGCTTTCACGCTCCTCCGCCCCGCCCCTCCCCCGCCGCATCGCGCTACTTTCGCGCGCGGCCAATGCTTGTTTAAGCAGCTTTCACGTTTAAGCCATTTCGGCTGTTACCCCTGATTTTGTGTTCCCTGCTTCATGTGCATCCCATACTTCACAGGTAAACATGGGTCACCGACACCCAACTTTAGGTGCATCTCGTTTTATGCAAACACGCTTCCCTATTTGAAAACATGTGCTACATTATAATAACACCTCATCTGCCACTGTAAACACACCATAAAAATAAATCTTAATTTTGCTGCCACAGTAGTGGGACAATAATCGCAAAACTAGAAATCATTTTTTATGTTAATTTTATTTTTAATAATGTCGTTCAGTTGTACATAATGTCTTCTTGGTTATTTATAAGGTAACAAAAATGCTTATAAGACTTTTTTATTCTAACTTTTCAACATGCTGCACAGCAGCCACAATGCTCTACAACACAGCTTGAACACAATGGCAAAGCCAATAGCTCTGGCTAAACACTTATAAGGTCCCAAAGGCGAGACCTATTGGCTATGCCAATGCTTGTTCTCCTTTGTTCTCGTTGCCTCTCATGAATATTCTAAAAAAAAAAAAAAAACAATCCCCAGAAAGGAAAAGGAAGAAAAAGTGAGCCCCTAAGCCTGTTTACCCACCACCCTGCTTCACTATATGTAGAAATTCTTTAGCTTGATCCACAGACAGAAAAACATGTGTCCGTCCTTTGTAAAGGACTCTGTTTTGATTGTTGCATGATTCCAGCGGGTGCCCCCGCGTTCTTAAATTCGTTAATCAGTCCCACAAACACTCTTCATCTTCGAGCCGCAAGTATCGACATGTCCGAGAAAATCCAAAATGAAAAGTTCTCAGTCGTGGAGAAGGACTTTTTGGAGATTGCCCGAGATAAAATCTGTTCTTTTATTCGCACGTCTCCAAAACTGCCCACTATCGTCTGAGGATATTTGGCATTGGAAGGACGCGTTGGAGGGACACAATGAGCCCTGACGATGGTAAGATCTTCCCCCACGGCTGCCTTGTCCACCAATACGTGCTTGTGAATCAGGTCAGAGATCAGTTTTAAAGAAGAGCCATCTTCTGCGTCTTCAGGTATCCCCACAAATCTGAGGTTGGTACGTCGTGCCCTATTTTCCACACCATCAATTTTAAATTGAAGATCGAGGTCTGACAGCATTTTATTTATTGTTGTACCTTGGACTATAGAGGAGTCCTCCACAGAAGAGATCCGAGACTCAGCCTGTGTAACGCGTGAAGACAATTGAAGGAGGCTATTATTGATCTGTTCGAGCTGCTCATTAGTTTTCGTATGAGCCCTTTCTTGCGAGATCTTGATGTCGCATAGCTCAGTCAGAATGTGCTGCAATGTTGCCTCGATTGGAAGAGGCTGAGGAGGCGAAACAGACGGTAGAGATGATACGGAAGAAACTGAAAGTATGGGGTTTACTATCAAAGACATTGTGGCAGTTACCGTTGCTGGATGATTACATTCTGGCTTGTAATCTGAGAGGGATCAGATATCTGACTTGACAATAGTTGAGATGATAGTAGCTCAGTTGTTGATTGAGTCAACTGCGAAGGCGGATGAGTATCGGTTTGCACATCTTTTGAAGCGGCCCAGGAAAACAAAGGGTAAGGTTGCTTCCCTTTATCCGGCTTAGCCGATGGTGCTACTGATGAAAGGCTTGTAGTGAGGCTGGAAGCACCAACTGCCGCGGTAGCTGAAACAGATAATGTAATAGGTGTAGTTGATATAGTTCCTGATAGAGGAGATATAGTGCCAGAGCTCAAACTGGATTCTAATCTAACATTATCTTCCCGAGACATATTGTGCCAAGGCTCTTCCCGCTGCCAAGACTGCTTATCTGAGGCAAGATGCTGTTTCCTGCGTGTTTGATGTGCTACCGCACGGCTGTCTGTAGTGACTGCGGCAAAACCAAAGGGGATGATGGACGGAGTGTTGAACATTGCAAGCACTCACGCCCAGTCAACTGATCTGGGTTTAATCCATCATCATTCTTTAGCTCACTCCACCACCCCAGTTCAGACATGGCCATATGCAAATCAGTCTGACCCTGTGCCTCATGGGAACAGTCCAGCCCGAACTGCCAAGCCATGTCTTCCCTGGACCGGAAACAAGCATCCTGGGACCGGTTTCTGGCTTACAGCCGTCATCAGCCAGGCTATCTTGAATCCAGTGGCAAAGTGAGCAAGGGACCCACGTCTGGGCATACCCTGCCAACTTAGGGCGAACATAGCAAAACCAAAGGGGATGATGGACGGAGTGTTGAACATTGCAAGCACTCACCCCCAGTCAACTGATCTGGGTATAAATCCATCATCATTCTTTAGCTCACTCCGCCACCCCAGTTCAGACATGGCCATATACAAATCAGTCTGACCCTGTGCCTCATGGGAACAGTCCAGCCCGAACTGCCAGGCCATGTCTTCCCTGGACCAGAAACAAGCAGTTCGGGCTGGACTGTTCCCATGAGGCACAGGGTCAAGACTGATTTGCATATGGCTGGGTTTAAACTGGAATGGCATGGTGAGCAAAAAAACGATGGATTTAGGCCCAGATCGCTGTACTGGGGTGAATGTATGACATTGTTCTGCCTTCTGTCCATCAACTGTTGTTTTTGCATTTGTCACCCCGAGTGGGACGGGTATGCCCAGAAGTGGGTCCCGTGCTCTCCATGCCACTGGAATCAAGCTATCCTGGCTGAAGAGGGGTGAAACCCCGAAACCGGTCCTAGGATGCTTGTTTCCAGTCCAGGGAGGACCTGGCCTAGCAGTTCGGGCTGGACTGTTCCTATTGGACACAGGGTCAAGACTGATTTGCATATGGCTGGGTTCAAACTGGAATGGCATGGTGAGCAAAAAAACGATGGATTTAGGCCCAGATCTCTGTACTGGGGTGAATGTATGACATTGTTCTGCATTCTGTCCATCAACTGTTGTTTTTGCATTTGTCTGTAGTGACTCATGTCAGATTTATCTTGTTTAAGGTTGCGTCGAGCAGATCGTGTGTTCATAGAAGGATCCCTTGAAATGTGCTTCATTGATTGTGGCTGATTATTAAACCGGTTAGTAAACGAGCTGTCAAGTTACAATGATTATATCAGATCCAGCAGTGAGTTAGGTGAGTGAGTGAGTTAGACGAGATGGCCGCAAGCCGCATCCGTGCTACACAGACCGCTTCCGCTGCGCACCCCATCAACACCAGGCCTGAAGTTGGAAAATAGGACTGCAGATCATAGGCAAGAGGACAACGTATGAAGCGAGTGTAGAGCGTACTAAGAGAGCTACAAATAGAGCTGATAGAGACTTAGCTAAAGAGATACATTTGTGCAGTTGCTAATTAATAAGTAGTCAGCCACACAAACGAGGAGAATGGGAATATAAATATCACAGGCTCTATATAGAATGCCTGGAGCTTACCCAAAGAGCAGTGCCTGACGAAACTGACTCCTGACGCAGCTGACAAGACCGCTGGTACTTCACTCTGGACTAGAACTCTAATTGGGTCTAATCGGGTCTAATCGGGTCCTCGCTCACGCCTGCTTAGGTTAAAAAAATGCCCAGGTCAAGGTGATTTTAATTGATAAAGAACACGCACCCCCAGTTCACATCCATTTAATGTTGCTTTCCTCTGTCAATCCACCGTGGTATATGACTTGACTGTTGATCAACAAGCACCTCAGTTCGCCCCAGTAGATGTTGTCTCCCTCTGCCAGCCAACCGTGATGTATAGCTGTTACCTGTTGTGTTAACTGTTGTGGACAAACAGCACTTGGCCTCTAAACTCCGCTGCACCGCACCTCAACCCGCTCCTCCTCACCTTCTCATCGACAGCCTTGCAGGCAGCCCTCAACACGTTTTGCGTCCGGGGCGCCCGCACCTATGAGCCTACAGGTAGAGAGCACTCAGCCCTCAATGCGAAGGCTTTGTGGGTAGCTGGTTCAGACTGTAACCTGCTCCTCCTCTCCCGAGCAGGCTGCGTCCGATACGTTCGCGACAACGAACCGCGTCTGGAATACCCGCGGGCTCCAGCGGGCAAAAAGCACTTAGTTGGTCCGTCTTCCCACTTGCGGGGATTCCACACTCCAATGCTCTGGCACTACAATACTCTGGGGTTCTTCGTTAGTCCATAGGTCCAAAGTCTGAAGGCTCGCTGTAGCGCACAGACTCGATCACCATCCCTTCTCCTGCGACCGGAAACAAGCTAGCTGCGGAGCATGACGGGAGCTCCTCACACCACCACCTGCATCCCTCGTCGTGTCGGCCGACCGACGGGGAGAAGTCGAAGAGCGACAATGCTTCTTTGACTTACCTGAGGAGTGCGAAGACTTGGAAGAAGACTGGTGGTGATGGCTCCGCGACCAGTCCCTCGACCTCCCACGTGACCAGGACCTCGAACAGTGCGGAGCCGACTGCCGGGCCTCGAGAAGCTTTCAGGACCGCTCCCGCAAAGACTTCGGATTCATGGTCCGGCAGTTGGACGCGACTTGGGGTCGTGGACGCGCTCCAGGCAAAACAGGCACACGTGGTGCGGATCCGTCACCAACATCAGTCGGCTACAGGAGTCGCAGTCCTTGAAACCGGGCATCCCTCGTGCACCAGGAGTCAAAGACTCGAAAACGGTGTCGACAAAAGTCGACAAAAAGTCAGTCAAAAAGTGACTGAAGGTACCGCTCAATCCGGATCTGCGCTGGCTGGCGCGGAAAAAGAAAGAACTGATGTCAGCGCGCGAGGGCGGCGTCTAAGTAGCTACCGCAACGTCATCTCAGCGACCATGACGCCAACGACGAACGCGGAGCTGACCGGCGCCACCTTTCGACACGCAGGGGTACTGCTGACGAAAAATTCTCCGGATCCAGTTTGACGCCTGGGGGTAGTTCTAAGGTAAGGAATCTATAACTAACTGTTTCTTTCAGATACGTGTATTAGTGCTAGTTCTTCAGGTGTTAGGCTTATGGGTTCAGAAATGGAATAGAGAAATGGAAAATCTTGCCTATCTGCTACAGGGGTGGCTATAGATAAAGGATTTCCACATGATCAAGGACATGAGAGCACAGGACATACTTTGGCTTTACACATGCATCTAAAATTAGAAAAATCCAGTCAAAACTGCATTTGAATTGCTAAATGTCATTTGTATTGTACTAGGGAAATGTAATGAGTGCATCAATTTCCCTTAACTGATCAAAGAGAAAGTAAAATCACAGGGAGTTATATTATTAAATATGTAATTGTGTCCAATGAGACCAAGTCTGGCTAAAGAATACCCAAGGTGCTGAATATCCCCCTACTGACAATGTCAAAGAACCATCCACGTGTAAAATACCAATCTTAGAATCTACCTTCACGTGCGTCACCCCCACCAGATGCACAGTCACAAGTTAGATATCATGGTTGTAAGAAATGAGGTTATTCCTTGGGGGTAGGGCTGGGGGTAGGGGTGGACGGCCTTTTCAGGCAATAACCAAAGTCGCTATCAGGTTGAACCACAACACAACTCACTAAATTAACCTGTGCTTAAACCCCTGGTAGCTTGGCACAAATGCAGTCAAGTTTAACTTAGAGGCACAAGGTTAACTATTCATACGGAACACAAACCGTAATAAATTGAAAACAGCACAAAATAAATCCCAATACAATTTAAAAAAATGGAGAAACTTTTAATAAATAAAAAAAGACCACAACATCAAAAATCCAATCAGTAGAATCAGATCTGCAATTTCAAAGTTTTAGGTAGATATAGCGCCGAAAAGCACAAAGTCCCACTCGGAGGACAAAGTGACAAGTTAAGTGCAACTGAGATTGAGATGGACTGGATAAAGGGACCAGGGTAGTCCGGCTCAAATAGTTTCCTTCTCAAAGTCAAGTGAGGAGAGTTCAAAAGTTGAGGATCTTTTGGAGCTCAACTGATGCAAGCCAAGGGTACAGGACCTGAGGAAACATCTCTTGGGGATCAGGAACTCGCTCCAGCAGAAACCAGCAGGGCTCAGACCGGCTCAGTTACAGCTCCTGGCAGGGGCAGTTGCATAAGGCCAGCTGGGCAGTTGCAGGAGGCCTCTGGAGATTGTTGTGTCCCTGTAGCTCGAAACAACAAAAATAAACTGACCCTTTGAGTCACTCAGGTTAGCTTGGGATGAAGGGAGTACGTCCAGTCTTCCATCTCACAGAGCAGGGCAGGCCTCAAGCAGCTTGACAGTCCTATGAGTAACAAGACGGACCTCAAGCAGAAGGGCAGTCCTTCTTCTGTAATGTCCACAGGTTCAGGAGTGTACTGAAGAGTGGCTCTGGATGCTCAATATTTATACCTGGTGCCATCCTTTTAAGAGAGGGAATTTTCTAGGCTACCCCCCTCCCTCCAATCTGGTTCCTTACTTCCCCTGCTAAGGCGCCAAAAAGTCTAGGGTGACAAAAAGCTAGTGTCAGGACATTTGTGTGTGCTGGAGGCAAGCCCTTTGAAATGTAAGTGGGGCAGGGAACAGCTCCGCCCCCAACCAACCTGGCAGGATGGCCCATCCTGCCCACATCCAGGCCCCTATTGTTCACTGTCTAGGACGAATACTCATAATTTATGGGGAAGACATTAACAAGTCCAGGTAGCTGGAAACTCCTAAAAATCTGTAGAAGCTTTTGGGCAGGAAAATGGCAACTTTCTAGAAGTGTCATTTTCAAAATTGTAATCTAAAATCTGACTTTACCATGAAAGGTTTTGAAATTACAACTTGTTTGAGTCCAAACATGACATTTATACCTGCTCCCAATCAAAGTTATCACTTAATAAATGTAATAAGATAGCCCCATGTTATCCAATAGGAGAGAACAAATTTAGACGTTTTTCACTACTAGCGCATGTAAAACCTTAACACATGTCCTATTGTTTAAATACAATGCACCCTGCCCAATCAGCTGTTCAGGGCCTACCTTAGGGGTGACATGTATGTATTAAAAAGGAAGGTTTAGGACTAGCAAAAGATTAATTTTGCCAGTCAAATTGTCAGTTTTAAAACAGTGCATACAGGTTGCAGTGGAAGGCCGAGACATGCTTTCAAAGTGCTACTTAAGTGAGTGGCACATGAGGCAAAATGGTAGCAATCAATTTATAGGCCCAAGGTACATGTAGTACCGTATTCTAGGGACTTACAAGTAAATTAAATGTGCAAATCCGGTGGAGGCCAATTTTACCATGTTTTGGGGAGAGAGCACAAGCACTTTAGCACTGGTAAGTAATGGTAAAGTGCACAGAGTCCATATGCGAACAAAAACACATTTCAGAGAACAGGAGGAGTGAAATGATCGGGAGTGACCCTTCAGAGAAGGCCAAGTCCAACAATGGTTGAAAGACCATTCACACTGCTTCTTCACCAGCAGCAGAGAGAATGAGCATTTCTTGAAGAACAAATTACTTACTTTCGGGAACGCCTTATTAGGTAGTGACTATCTAGCCGCAAATTCCATACATCAGAATTATCCACAGGCGTCAGAGTGGATATGGAGGTCTTTTGTGAGCAGTACACCTGCACACCAGCAGGTGGTGTCGTTCGGCTCCAGGTGGCGTCTGCGCCGGAAGTGAAGTGCGCAGTGCCTTATATAGGCGCCATCCCAGCGCACGGTCTCTCTTTGTGACTTTCCACGCCAGGAGTGCATTGCCATGAAGAACACTGACCACTGGTGTGGAAAATTAGGACCCTGAGAGGAGATACAGCCCTGTCCCTAGAAATCCATTCGCAGAGCAGGGAGGATGGGTGGGTGGGTAAGGAATCTGCAGCTACACAGAGTCTTTACCAGATAATGGGTTATCGAATGTAAGTAACTTGCTCATCTGAAAGAGACTTTTAGCCACAGATTCCTTACCTTAGAATAGATACCCAATCGATACCTCTCCGGATGTGGGTCTGCAAAACAATTTCACACAAAAAAGTCCTGTAGGATCAAACGGGCAAAGAGCCCATCTCAATGGACTTGAGTGTCTAGGCAGGAGTGTTTTGTGAACATGTGAGGAGAGGCCCACGTTGCTGCCTGGCAGAAGTCCAGAACAGGGAATGCCCATGCTAATGCAATAATCACAACCTTGACTCTAGTTGAATGAGCAAACAAGCTCTCAGAAGGACGCTTCTTTGCCAATGCGGAGCACGATCCCTCAGGAATGGCCAGATTCTGCACGGCCTTTCCCTTCTTCACTCAGACATTCCCCACGAAGAGTTGTTCGTCCACCCGGAACTCTCTACTGTGGTCAAGGTAGAACGACAACGCTCTTTTAGGGTCCAGTATGTGAAGTTGCTCTTCTTCTTTAGAGGAATGTGGCAGCGCGTAAAAAGTAGGCAGGGTGATGGACTCGCCTACATGAAAGGGAGTGATGACTTTCGGCAGAAAGGAAGCTCTAGTTCGTAAAACCAGCTTGTCTGGGTAGATGTTCAAGTTGTGGACAGTTGTGCAGGGGCTCAAAGGCAGCGCAAATCAGGAACGCTAGGACTAGATTAAGGTCCCACTGAGGAATGATGAAGGGTAAAAGAGGAAACATATGTTGCAAATCTTTCAAGAACCTATCTACAATAAGGGATTTGAAGAGGGATGGCTGGTCAGGCACCCACAGGAAGGATGATATAGCAGAAAATTAGCCCTTTAAGGTTCCCAGAGCAGAGCCCTGCTGGGCAAGGGAAAGAATAAATAGAAGAACCTGACAAAGGGGGGCAGAAGGTGTGTGTGTGGGGGGGGGGGTTCAGCCTGTTTTTCTGCACACCATGCCACCAACTTGCCCCAACAGCAGGTGTACATTGCTTTGGTGTAGGGATACCAGGCTGCCAAGATAACATTGCAGCCTTCGGACGGAAGGTCGAAAACCGTCACCTGACGTCGCTCAATCTCCAGGCAAGTGTTGACAGGTTTGTGTGGAGAACCCTCTCCTGCTGCGGCAACAGAATATCTTTCTGAAGGGGCAGCCTAATCTAAGGACCAATGGCCATGCTTAACAGCTAAGGATACCAAAATGTCCGAGCCCAGTCCAGAGCCACAAAGCTGACTTGGTCCCGGTCGTTCCTGATCTTCTTGAGAACTCTGGGTGGGAGTGGTATAGGTGGCAAGGCGTACAGGAGGCTTGAGCTCCACTCAAGACTAAAAGCGTTTTTACGTGCGAGAACCGCCTAGGGAACTCCACCGCGCACAGCTGCTAAATTTGTGCACTGTCGGCAGAGGTGATCAGATCTAACTAAGGCTCTCCCCACTGTTGAAAGAGACCTTGCACCACCTCAGAATGGAAACCACACTCGTGATCTGCTAGGCATCTCCAGCTGAGTTAGTCTGCCCAGGCGTTCAGAAAGCCCGCCAGGTGTTGAACCACCAGGGATATGCCCCGCTATTCCAGGCATGTCCAGAGTCGCAGGGCCTCTTGACAAAGGGCCTATGACCTCACCCACCCTGCTGGTTGCAGTACCACATAGCGATAGTGTTGTCCATGAACACCTTCACTGGCCTTCCCTTGATGGAGGGTAGAAAGGGTTTTAATGCCAGCCAGATTGCCCAGAGCTCCAGAAGGTTGATGTGGAGTCCGGATTCCGCTGCAGACCAGAGGTCTCGAATCTCCACCTCTCCCAGATGGCCACCCTATCCAAGGAGTGACTTATCTGTCACCACCGTCATATCTTTGGGGAAGTGAGAGGGGTCTGCCGCTGACCCTATTGCAGTTTGTTAACCACCACAGCAGATCTTTTGCAGTTCCCTCCGAGATCTGGAACATGTCTGAGAAATTTCTATGATGCTGTGCCCAATGTAACTTCAGGTCCTACTGCAGAGCCCGCATATGCCAACGGGCATGTGTCACAAGCAGGAGGTCATGAGGTCCAGCAGCCTAAAAGTCAGGCTCACGGAAATCGAGGATAGTGGCTGAAACATTGGCATCATAGCCTGAATATGCTGGACTCGCAGTTCGGGAAACTGCTCCGTGTCTAGAACATCTCCGATGAAAGGGAGCGTCTGAGAGGGAGTCAAGTGACACTTCGGGGCGTTAACCCCAGCAAATGCAAGAGGTCCGCCGTAGTCTGGAGTTGGGGGGACGACAGCCAGGGGTGAGCCCGCCTTCAACAGCCAGTTGTCGAGATAAGGGAAGAACGGCACCCCTGATCTCTGGAGATGAGCGGCAACCACTGCCAAGGCCAAAAGGGAACCACGAACTGAAAGTGCTCGCGGCCCATCGCAAACTGAAGGTAACACCTGTGGGCAGGCAGAATGGGAATTTGGAAATATGCGTCCTGCAAGTCCAATGCTACTATCCAGTCTCCCGGGTCCAGGGCATACAGGACTTGAGCAGGCGTGAGCATCTTGAATCTATCCATCTTGAAAAAGAAATTGAGAGGGCACAGGTCTAGGCTAAGACTAATGCCTCTGTCCTTCTTGGGCACCAGGAAGTAGAGGGAATAGCAACCACGACTTACTTCTGGCATCAGCACCCTCTCGATGGCCGCCTTGGCCAAGAGAGCCCTCACTTCCTGAGAGAGCAATGAGAGATGGTCCCTGTTAGAATTGGCCCTTTTTGCAGGGTCATCCCTGAACTTTTTGCCTTCCTCCTGGTCTTTTTTCTGACCTGGTGTTGGTGGTTTTAGGACTCTGGGCACTTTAGCACTGCTGTCCAGTGTAAAGTGCGTGCGCTCTCTGCGGTAAACACGGTAAGATTGGTCTACACCTATTTGGCGTATTTAATTTACCTGTCAGTCCCTTGTAAAGTGGTATCTCAGATACCCAGGGCCAGTAAATGAAATGCTACTGGTGGGCTTGCAGCGCTGATTGCGCCACCCACCAAAGTAGCCTCTCAAACCTGTCTCAGGCCTCTGCCATTGCAGAGCCTGTGCGTGCAGTTTACTGCCGCTGTGACGTGGCACCTAAAGTGTGTGCCATGTCTGTGACCCCCCTTTTACTGCATGTCAGTCACCCCTAAGGTAGGCCCTAGCTAGCCCTATGGGCCGGGTGCATTGTAGATAAAAGGTAGGACATGTACCTCAAGTGTGTGACATGTCCTGGTAGTGACAAACAGCCATTTTGGTTTCTCACTGCTGTGAGGCTGCCCTCTCATAGGAATGCATTGGGGATTCCCTGATAAGTGTTTCAGTGGTAATTCCTGATATGAGAGGGGCAGCGTGGTCAAGTTTGATATGTTTGGAATAGTGATAATAAATGCTGCGTAATGGTGTGCGCAGATTTATGACCACTATTTTAGAAATGCCACTTTTAGAAGTTGGCATTTCTGTGTGCTATGTGTCTTTGCCTGCCTGATGTGTATTGCATGTCTGGCTCTGGAGTGACAGGGGCTGGTGAGGTGTGTGGCTCCAGAGGGGCAGGGTGAGTCAGCGCTAGGCTGAATGGGCAGATCTGCATTTGGTGTAGTGGGAGGAGTAGTCCCTGACCCTGAATAGGTCTGTGCCTGCCTGGTTGAATGCTGGCTCCGCCCCCCTGTGGTGTGTCTGAGGACAGAGCCCCACCTGATAAAGGAGAGTAGAAGCACTGTAAGCAAAGTGCTTCAGTACCCCCCAGAACCAGTTGGGACTGGTTCCCCAAGCCCTGTGCCAGGGCAGAACAAAGACCTGGTGAATATAAATATTGGGGCTATGACCCCATGTAAGGTGTGCTGTTATGGGTGCTTACTTGTGCCTGCTGGACTGTTGGGACCCAGGAGGAACCGCCACGAGGGATTGCCCCTCTGCTGAGGGCCCTGTGAGCTGGCCTGCCTGGGCCCAGCTCTGGCCCTGATGGCCGTGGACTACGTGTCCTGAGGAGCGCACTCGGCGCGAGGAATGTCCCAGGGATCTTGAGACAGCATCCAGAGGGAATCCTGGCGTGGGGATTCCCCCACACTGCATCGGAGTGAAGCGGGTGCCTACCCCGCATTCTGTGCCACTTTGAGCGGGAGCCTACCCCGCATTTATGCTCACTAAAAAGCGGGAGCCTACCCCGCATTCCTGGTCCCTGACGAGCTGCCGCACCACGAAGGACGTGTGGCCAGTCAGGCAAACTGCCTGGTTGTGGGCGTGGCCGGAGGCGAGGCAGCGTGACCCGGAAGTCAGGCAGATCGTGCGTGGAGAAATGCAGGGCCCCCATGTGCCGGTGGGAGCCCGTGTGTCTGGCCCAGACGAGGAAATCCAGGCAGGAGCCTACCCCCCGCTGAAGGGTGCAGAAGGAAACCGGAGACTTCGCTCCGTGAGTGGAGTGGAGGAGAAGCCAGGCGGGAGCCTACCCCGCGCTGGCGAGCGCCCAAAGACGACGGAGGCTTCACTCCGTGATTGCCGGGGGTCAGGCGGAAGGAGCCTGACTGTGGGCGGGGCTCCCGTGTCATCGAGGAGAGCCCCGCGTGCTGCTGGAGTCCTGTGTGTAAGCTGAGGGGACCGGAGGAGGCACAGAGAAGCTAAGGAAACCCCAGTGAGTGGGGCCTGTCCAGGGCACTGTGGGTGCCTATTTGGGGGCATCGAAGTACCTGGAAGAGGAGCCCCGGGAAGGAGGGGCTCCCCAAGCACTGTGGGTGCTGATTTTGCACAGCTGCACCGCCCTGACTACGGGCAGCTGCAACGACGGGGCCATTCCTTTTTAGGGCCCACCATAGAAGTCCCGGTGAGGGAGTCTAAGGAGGCACTGTTGGTGCCAGTGCTTTGGTCAGCCACAGCTGCACCGCGAGAGCCCGGGCAGCTGCAACAAGGGGGCATTTCTCTTTGGCGTAAGAGAAGCAAGGGTGAGTGCAGGGTGAGTGCAAGGGTGAGTAGAGCCCTGACTTTTGGACAGAGGGCATTTGGACCCCGAGGGCCAGTTGGCCTGGGGTCATTTTTGTGGCGTTGGCAGGGCACAAGGCCCCAAGGTGATGCCCAATGCATAATGTGTTTATGCCAAATGTCATGCTAGGATGTTTATGCCTAATGTGATGCAGACAGAATGCGTTTATGTTGCTTGTGATGATGCAGAGTACAGCATTTGGCCAGTAGTTACTGGTTGTTTTTTATTACCCGTTCTTAAGGTTCTGACAGTGGCCCGATTGGCCCCGTCATGTATATAATCCCCTGTGAATTACTACCTGGTGCCAGTTGGCACAGTGTATATTGTGTGGTTATGATTCTAATGTGCTTATGATAATACAAAGGCTATTTTTTATATAACCTTGTGTGGAGTCTCTTTTGTAGTGTGTCTAGTGTGTTGCTGCTGTGTGTGTGTGTGTGGCGCAACCGCTTTACACATTGCCTCTGGGATAAGCCTGACTGCTCGTGCCAAGCTACCAAGGGGGTGAGTAGGGGTTATCTTCAGTGTGCAACTCCCTTGCCCTGACTAGAGTGGTGGTTTCTGCCTGGCTTAGGCGCATGCCCTAGCCAACCAGAAATCCCATTTCTAACAGACCCTCATCAGCCTTTCGCAAGCAGGTGCATGGGTGGAGGGGTAGTCATGAAGGGGAGGGAGTATCACCTCCGGACAATTTGGAGAACCCATCAGTCTGATGTTCTAGACATCCATTGGGGAAGGTGGTGACGTATCCTGCCTCCCACTGGGTGCCCATGATGGTAAGAGGGCAGACTATAAGGGTTTGGAGGCTGTGGCTGCTGAGGGGTGGACTGCCCCAATCTCTGGCAGCTGAAACCCACAGGGTCTGAGGGTACCGCGTCCTAGGCCACGCAGAGACTGGGAAGCTTGTGTGTAGCAGTGGCTGGGAAGAAATTTAGATGCGGCTGGAAGCCCCTTCCGGGGACACAAAAGGAGTGAAAGGCGGATTGGGGATGGAGAGGAGGCCATGGAAAGGCCTAGGGATCTGGTCGTAGCCCTGCTGTCTGTAAAGAGCTCCAGAGCTGAATCCGCCTGGTCTCCGAAGAGACGGGAGCCATCAAAGGGCATGTCCATAAGTGATGATTGGACAGCCCTTGAAAAGCCAGCTGTTCTGAGCCGGGCGTGGCGCTGTAAGGCCACAGTTTAGGAAACCACACTGCCCAGTGAGTCTGTAGTATTCAGCCCACATATGATCTTGAACTTAGCTGCATCTCTCCCCTCTGCAACAACCTAGGAGAGAATTGGCCTAGGCCTCCTTTAGAATCATGGGCAGCACCTAAGCAACCAAATGCCATAGAGTATTGGGAGTAACGGCCCAAAAAGCACGCAGCATTCAAGGACTACATTGCCGGGCTGGTGGAAGAAAACATCTTCTTGCCTAAGGCGTCCAGTCTCTTGGACTCCCTATCCAATGGGGCGGTAGGGAATGTGGCAGGATTTACATGGGAAGTAGAAGCTTTGACTATCAAGCTCTCTAGGGTAGGGTGTTGTGTGAGGAAATTGTCCTGTTCACAAGACCCTCTGTGCTGGGCTTGGACCAAGTCCCAAGCAGGAAGTCTGTAACAGCTTCATTCAATGGAAGAAGACGTTTTGAGGTGGTCACTCATGGTTGAAGCACCTCTGTCAAGACGTTCGTCTTGACTGCCACTGAGGGTACGGTAAGGTTCAGGACCTCGGCAGCCCTCCCCGCCACCAGTGGAAACGATGCTCCCTCCTCCGTAGCCACAGTGGGGGGAGAAAGCATGTCAGTATCTGGAGAAGTGGCCAGTCCACTGGCCTCCGCCAAGTCCTCACACAAGTCCAAGTTGGTGTTTAACGGCTGGTATTCTTCAGAGTCCAGCAACTCCCTTTTACTCCTCCCAGAGGCTTGGCCCATAGGAACAGGTCTCAGGCTCCGGCCTGGAAGGCATGGCTCCAGTCGGCACCGGAGTCAGCATCGGACTACGCCCCTCCGGCTCCATGCCGGAGTCGGGGATCAGAATGGGGACAGTACCACAGACACCATTGGGGCCAGGGAAGGGCGAGGTGGTATGACCATCGCTGGTCCAAATCCATCCATGAATCCAAGTGGCCTGACTGGTGCCAGGGCTGGATCTGCCGACGTGGAACCAGTAGGGGCCCATCCTGAACCTGCAGGGCCCAAAGGCACGCCGGCGGGAACGGGCCACTCAAATGTAGCGCATAGACTCATAAAATTCCTGAAGTTGAGCGAGGGTAGCTCTGGCTACCGGAAACTCACAGAAGTGTGTAGCTCGCCCAGGCGCTGACTCAACCACGGAGCCAGCCTCCAATGGCGGCGCGGTCTAGTCTCAATGGCAGACAGACAGGTGAAGTCTAACTCCTTTTCGACTTCTTACTCTTCTCCTTGCGGTGGGACTTAACCAAGTGACCCGATGACTTTGAGTGCTACAAAGATCTTGGGCTCTGCGACCGATCCCAGGACCTTCCTCTCGATCGTCTAAGAGTCACATGTCTAGCTGCCAGAAGCCTTTAGGGATTGCTTTCTCAAGTGCTTCAGATTCATAGTGTGATAGTTGATGCATCAGAGACAAACAAGATGCTGCTCCGTCACCAACATCGATCAGTGACAGCTGTGCAGGGATTGAAGCCGGCCTTCCTAGATGACATTCCTGCCACACCAGGAGAAAAACCGCTCAAAAGACTTTGCCAAAAGTCTAAAAAGGTTAGTCAAAAACTGACTAGGAGTATCTCTAGCCAAATCTGCCCTGACTGGTGCAAAAAGAAAAGAACTGGTGTCAGCATGCTGGGGTGGCGCCTATATAGCCACCGTGCACATCACTTCCGGTGCAGACTATGACGCCACGGAGCCAAACTACACCACCTACCAGCGCACAGGGTACTGCTCACGAAAACGTTCCGGATCCAGTCTGAAGCCTGGGGATAATTTTAAGGTAGGAAATCTATGCCTAGAAGTCTCTATCAGATATAGACACACCATAGTGGTTAGTCTTTGCTTCAATAACCGTCAACTCAACCATCAGCAAAGTGAGCATCACAACTAAGTTAGCAACATTGTGTTATGCAAACCAGGGATTTGGGTATCCACCCCAACGTAAATCAAATAAATCAGTGGTTGAGGGAAATCACTGAGATCGTTGCCCAAGTCTGCCAACCAGGACAGAGCTGGGCACAGCATAGTTCCATGAAACTAGGTTTCATGCGCAAGCTGCAGACTTCAAAATAATTCTGCATTTCCTGAAGTGTGGAGTTTCATTGCAGGACACAAGATGCAGGAGAGTACACAGAATGGCAATTAGACAAATGAAGAATACACAGACCAAGCTACCCATTAATGTTTAGGAGCAAAATGCATATTCACAAGAGATGAGGATCATTTTTACTTCTCTTCCAGGGGATCCTCATCAATAGTAATAAGCACTTGAATATTCCCGCCCATGCGCGGGGACCCCGGAAAATATATAAAAATTATATATGAAAACATATACACACACACAGCATATATATATATATATATATATATATATATATATATATATACACACACACACACACAGCATATATATATATATATATATATACACACATATATATATATATACACACACACACACACAGCATATATATATATATATATATATATACACACATATATATATATATATATATACACACACACACAGCATATATATATATATATATATATATATATATATATATATATATATATACATATATATATATATATATACATATACACACACACACACACACAGCATATATATATAAAACATTTTTAAAACTATCAATGCAGCCTCCCAGAAAAAACTAAACCCATAATCAGCTAAGCAATGCTGCTAGACCTTGTCTTTGCACATACACAAACAAACCAAGGAAGACCAAAAGACACTTGAACTGCTTTTAATAAACAGCAGAAAAGTAGTCCTGCAAAGAAAAAGGCAGGCATTGTTAGCCCATAGGCTGCATTGGAACTTCAATAGCATAGAAACTGAAAGCAAATGTAAAAACTCAAAAACTGGCACTGTGCCTTTAAGGCAGCCATGACCCCTAGCTTCCCATCATGCCTCAGGGGTGACTGTTAGGTCAGTTCTTTCCGGCTCCTTCAGTCAGGACCCTGGTTAATCAGCTCCACAGATTTTTTGACTGTCAGAAAATATCTACTTTTTCACTATAAATCATTTACTTCGACATTTAACACCTGTTGGAGTGATATATTACCTTTTATCTGGCAGCTTGGCATTTCCTCTCGGAGATGCCTTCTCTGTTTGACCCTTGCCCTTCCTGTTGCAAAAATAAAGGCCAAAACAGATTCTCACTCTGTTTTATTCTCTGCCTTCCGGATTCTGATGTTCCAACACTGCCAAACTTTATCAAGACGCACTCTCAAGGACAGAGAGAGGATTCGCCTTTATGGTCTCTCTGAGAAAGGTAAAACTTCTACCTCTAGAGGCAGGTCTCCTGTGAGACAGAAGAGGCCCAGATCGTCTTCCAGAAGCAAAATCCCGGTCTGTTCTTCATCGGTGTCGGACTCGGCGTCGAGAATGCCTCCACCGACGAAGAAAACGTCGACGACAATCCCTTCGACGGCGGCATCGCCATCGAGAGAACATCGGTCATCTTCGAAGACTTCCAAGCACAGAGGTATGTCATCAGCGTCGAATCCTCCGCCACCGTCAACCCGGCGATGGTCGCCGTCGAGTTGTTCTCCGTTTGTGCGAGATCGCCTAACGTCGAGACACCGCTTTCCGTCATCGCCGTCGCTAAGGCGTTCGACGCCAAGGCAGTCCTCCATTGCCGTCAACCAGGCGGCGGGCAAAGTCGAGTCCTAGATAGTCTACGATGTCGAAAAAGGGTTCAACGTCGAAGCAGACCACTCCGTTGCAGTCCACGAGACTGCGATCAACGTCGAGGCCTAGATCTTCTACAGCGTCGAGAAGGGGTTTGATGTCGAGGCGGACTCCTCCGATGCATCCCACGAGACGCGCTCAACGTCGAGGCCTAGATCGACGGTGTCAAGGGGTTCGACATCGAGAAGACTCACCTTCTCCTCGTATGACGTTGAGGCTTGGGACTCCGTTGGGTACTCCTCCTCCGACGTCGTAGCACTAGTCTCCGTCGACGGGGCTTCAGTCGACGTCGAAGCAGAAAGATTCTACACGGCCGACGTCAAGGCCAAGATCTCCGTCAGTGGGCTCACAGTGGGCTTAGTGTTGCATAGCCGCTCAACGTCGAGACACTCACACTTATCAATGTCTTCACATCATTCGATTTCGGTGAGACACCGCTCCGCTTCAAAGGCCCTCTCGAAACCTTCAGTGTCGAGTGCAGGATCTCCACAGGTTATCTTGACGTCGAGAAGCTCTTCTTCTCCGTCTCCAGAACGGCAAGTGCAGAAATCCACTCCGCAGATCACTGTCCCTCCTACACAAAGAGGAGAAGACCACAGATCTCATTCTGTTCAACTCTCTCCCAGTCCATCACTGGTAGAAAGAGACAGCAACACAAGTGCAGCAGCCTTTGGACTATTCAAGTCCTCTCCATAGATCTCCTCTGGCTCGGCTGGTGCAGGCAGTGGATCGTTCACCTAGTACTCCATCCAGGTGTCGCCAAAGGGACAAGTCTCCATCAGGTCGTAAATCCACTTCTTATGGCAGTCATAGGAGACGAAGATCGCCTTCTTGGTCGTCCTCCTCAACTCATACCTCCAAGAGGGATTATTCTCCCACATTAACGGACAGTCCACCCACCAGAGTGTCACCTGTCGACGACAAACACTTTTCATGATGTGCTGTCAAGAGGAGCACAAAAGTTGAACATAGAGACGTCCGCACCTCAGACGTCCACGTCTGTCATTTTTGAGACTGCATCAGAGGTCCGCGTCAAGGCCTCTGCTGCCATTGGTTCCTGGACTCTTGCAACCAGTCATGGACATTTTTCTTACCCGAGCAGCGATCAAAACGGCTTCAGCAAGGATCTTAAAAAAATAGACCAGCAGAACAAGATCCCCTGTACCTCAGGTCAGACCCTCCACCTGATTCGGTGATTATTGTGGCTGCAAAGAAGACCCATGCAGTAGCCTCTTCCTCTACGGTCCCTCCGGACAAGGAGAGCAGAGCTCAGGATTCCTGGGGAGGAAGGCTTGCGGCTCTGCAGCTGCATCTTTTAAAGTGTTGAGTGCGGGGGCGTGGCCAAGATGGCGGCGAAGTAGGACGCAAGATTTAGAGCTCCTACCTGCCGCCCGCCGAAATAGCCTTACTGACCTCTCACGGGAGGCAAATACTGCCTAGGGACCAGGCCGGGGGCCGCTGAGACCGGGACGTCCCAGATCGACCGTTGCAGGCCCGCGGAATCTGCAGAACGCGGCGAGCCCGGGGGGGGCCGCGTGTGAACTTAGCGGCGCTTCTCCTGGGCTCCGATGGAGGACGGCCGCGACAAGGCGGTGGTTTGGTGTGGCCGACCATCAGGGCCAGCATCTGGCGGAACAGCCGTCCCTCCGGCGATCCGGGAGATGCACGAGCGGTGAGAGCTGCTGAGCGGCTGGGTCCTGAGGGCGGAGATCCTCGGAGGTGCCGGGCCTGGGGAAGTGCTGCGGGAGAGCAGTGTGGCTGGCGAGGCGCCCGGGGACCGCGGGATTGACCTGGGTGGCGCCGGAGCGCCCCGGCTGTACACCGTTGCCCTTGCCGGTCGCCTGGGGGGAGGCCCAGAGAGGAGCTGCGCGCGGCCCGCTGGGCCCAGGGATCCCCGGCGTCTGGTGCAGCCGCGCTGGAGGTGGAGGCGAAGCATCTGGAGCCACCAGAGGAGCGGTGGGGGCTGCTGGAGTCCCGAGGGGAGGAGTGAGCAATCTCGCCGAGTCGCCCCCTGGGGCCGGCGCACTCTCGGCGGCGGAGGAGCAGGGGAGAGCGGCGGCGCGAGGCCTGGGAGTAGCGGAAGAGAGGGTCGCACGACTGCCCAGAGGCGCTTGGCTGGAGCAGTGAGTGACAGCGGGGTAGCGGAGTGCGGGGATCACGTTGTCTCCGCCTCGGGCTCCGAGCGCCCCCCTGGTTGACAGCGGGAGAACTGGGCTCCCGGTCGCGGGCGGGGGCGGCGCCTTCGGCGGGATCCCTGTCCCGACCCTCACTACAGCGGCGGGGGCCCGGACTGAGGCCTCCACATCTGCTTGCCGACCGCCGTGGAACCGGGCTGGTGGGGGCGGAGAAGACGCACACCGCCTGCCACGCACATCACTGCGCTTGCCCGGCCTGCCATCGCGGGGGCCTAGCTTGGTGATAGGAGCAGCCCTTTGACCACACTGGAGTGATTCCGTAGCCCGGCTGCAGCTCAGGACGTACTTGGTGGGGAGGCCTGAGAGGGTCGGGCCTGTTGGAGGGGGCCCTGCCCGTTGGACCTGCGCTGGCTCTGCCGCCTCCTGTAACTTACCTCGTGCACCGGGGCGCTTGGATTCGCACTCCGTCATCAAAGTTGGGCCACCTCGTCTGGGGACGGCGGCACAGTACTCCGGGGGCAGAGGGAGGAGCCCACTGTTGTAGCGTTCTCTCCCCCGTCTCCGAGTGGGGCCCCCGCGGCGGCGACAGGAGCCTGGAAGTAGCCGAGGAGACACTCAAGGGTGGCTGAAGCTCAGCGGGCAGGCTCTCCATTGATCAATTCGCGGACCTCTCTGGGGCTCCCCTAGCTTTCCCCTCTCTGAGCCCCGAGTCCGGGGGCGCCAGAGGGGCATGTCCACATCGCGAACTCGGAAGGGAAAGCCGATCAAAGATATCTTCGGCCGCTCACTGTCCAACCCCGGCATGGAGACGGCCGACCCAGGGAGGAAAATGCCCAAACCCTCCGCAGGGGCCGGGGATGAGCCAATAACTACGGCCTTTCTGGAGTCACTGTTTCTCACTCTCCGAGAGGACATACAATCAGTCAAAGCAGAATTTGCGGCAGAGGTCAAAGAGCTGCGGAGGGATGTAGATGCTGTGGGAGAGCGCGTGGTCACTCTGGAGGACAAGAGTGACACAGTGGCGACAGAGTTGATGATGCTTCAGCAAGAGGTCATTAGGTTGCAGGATCAACACGTGGACATGCAATCGCATCTAGAGGACTTGGAAAACAGGTCCCGCAGGCACAACATCAGAATCCGGGGGGTAAAAACAACGGAGGATACCAAAGACTTGTTTGCTTTTTCCACCAGTCTCTTCCGACATATCTTGGGTGACTCCCACGATTCCGAGGTTGTCCTTGACAGGGCACATAGAGTGGGGCCACCCCGGGCTCCTGGTGCCCCCCCGGCGGACATTTTGGTGTGTGTACAGGACTTTAGGGTGAAAGAAACCATACTGGCAAAGGCTAGATCCCAGCACCCTCTCTCCTTCCGGGGCCACTCACCAGTGCTATTCCAAGATTTAGCTTTGATCACCCTGCAACGGCGTCGACAGTTCCGCCCGGTGACGGAACATCTGAGACAGCAGGGAATCCAGTACTCATGGGGACACCCCTTTCGCCTGATTTTCAGACACAACGGAAGGCTTCTGCAACTTCGCTCATTAGTCGACACGTGCCGCCTGCTGGGCCTCACTCTGCCGGCCGAGGACGAAGATGACCGTGGTGATGAGACTGGCCCTGGGGCCTCCCCATCCGGATGGCAGCGACAGGGCAGAAGAAGACGGCCCCGGAAGCCACACAAAGCTGACATAGCCAAGCACCAGCAGGCAGCTCTCGCGGCTGTGTCGGATGCCCTCGCGGGAGAGGGCCCCAGCACTAAATGACACATGGGAACTTGAGATACCATTTTTGTCATGTTGCATACTCCCTCATTGGGCCTAGGCGGGCGGAGTGGCACTCTCCCCATTGGTCACGACACGGAACCCCTTACTTTTTCGACTGGTCATCTCAGGATGACGGACACTGTTCACTATTTACAATTATTCGAACTGTTCCCTTATGGAGGTTGTTTTGGGGCTTATGTTTAGGGTTTCTTTTGGGGTTTTTTTTGGGTTGGGTCCCCTCGTCCACTTTCTCTCGCCACACTATGCGGCTCAGCAGTCAGATAGTATAGACTTTGCTATGCCTCAGCTTGCTTCTCCTACCAATCCCGATGCCGCACACACCCACTAAAATTCTAACTCTAAATGTACGCGGCCTGAATAACCCCATTAAGCGCAGGGCAGTACTCAACTACTTGGAACAATCCAAAGCTGACATCTGCCTCCTACAGGAGACACATCTTATCCCTAAAGATCACCACAGGCTGAAATCACGCGCTTTCCCCACGCAGCTCTTTTCTTCCAACCTTACTAAATCCGCTGGGGTCGCCATCCTCGTCTCCCGCTCCTTCCAAGGCAAAGTGCTTCATAAGGAAGCGGAGATTAGGGGCCGCTTACTCACATATCAGTTCCAAGTCACCGGAGTTTCCTTTATAGTGGGATCCATCTATGCTCCCAATGAAGGCCAAGACACGTTCTTCCACAGGGCACTCACTGAGGCAACCGCTCACTCGGAGAGACATTTACTGCTCGGGGGACCTGAATATGGTATTCGATAACACTCAAGATCGCTCATGCCAGCGCACGGGCCAGGTGGGTGCTGTTTCCCCGGCTGGGTTAGAGCGTCTCCGGGAGTTGGGTATAGTTGACTTATGGCGACACTTCCACCCCCATAACCGAGCCTACACTTTTCACTCGGGAGCACACAAAACGTACGCTAGATTAGACCACTTTCTTAGCTCCACCTCACTCCAGGAGCTAGCCATTGACTGAGATTCTGGCAGCGTCCCTCTCGGACCACTCTCCAGTCATTGCCTCATTCCAATTCCCCCCTGCACGACAACCACTGAGACACTGGCGGCTTCGCGACACACTGTTACACCGGGCCTCCACTGTCGATCAAATTAAGTCTGCTATCACGGATTACCTAGCACACAACAGCACCTCAGACACTTCACTGGCGACACAATGGACGGCCCTTAAAGCAGTGATACGAGGGGAATTGATAGCTATATCCACAGCTGAAAATGCAGAGCGCAGCCGCAAGCGAGCTGAGCTGACGCAGAGGGTGGAGGAGCTTGAACAAATGCATCAACGTACTGGGGCAGCTAGGGCCTGGCGCCAACTTTGCACGGAGCGGAAACAGCTTGCAGCACTTGACCAGGACAGAGCCGAGTATGCGGCTCTCCGTCTCCGACACTCCTACTATACAGGGGGCGATAGGTGTGGTCGTCTTTTGGCTTATAAGCTACGCGAAGCTAGGCAGCGCCAGGGGGTGCAGACTATCCACACCGCCGGGGGGGATCTTACCACCGATGATGGGGAGATTGCGGAAACCTTCCGAGACTTTTATGCGAGGCTGTACGCCAGCGACGCCCTAACACCCCTACATTGCAGTGACTTTTTAGAGAAGGCGGCAATGCCTACTCTTAGCGGGGCGCAGGCCGAATACCTAGACAGAGACATTGGCACTGAGGAGGTTATAGCAGCGATCTCCCGCCTTAAGTTGGGCAAATCACCTGGGCCAGACGGTTACACAGCGGCCTTTTATAAAACCTTCTGCGCTCAAATAGCCCCCTTGTTGCGCAATCTTTTCAATACCTTTGCGCAAGATGGAGCCATCCCAGAGGAGATGCTGGAAGCATCGATAGTGGTGATCCCGAAACCCGGGAAGGACAAAACGCACTGCAGTGCCTATAGGCCAATATCCCTACTGAATGTAGATATTAAGTTATATACCAGCATCCTTGTCACTCGTCTGGCGCCGTACATGGCCCAGTTAATAGAGCCTGATCAGGCTGGTTTTATCCCACAGCGGCAGACGAGTGACAATACCAAGAGGATACTCCATTTAATAGAAAAGGCGTCCCGCACATCAGGAGAATACATGTTGCTAGCGATAGACGCAGAAAAAGCTTTTGACCGGGTACATTGGCCCTATCTGGAGCAGGTCTTGCTTCGATTCGGCCTAGGAGATAAACTGCGTGCCCGGATTCTCAACTGTTATCGCCTACCTAAAGCAACAGTACGGGTGAATGGTCAAACATCCTCGCGGTTTCCCATAGGTAGGGGTACCAGGCAGGGGTGTCCGCTTTCACCCCTCCTATTTGCGCTCTACATGGAGCCGCTGGCTCTGCGGATTCGCAATCACCCCCTTATAACGGGCATCAAATATGGAGGGGATATTCACACCATCAGCCTATATGCAGATGATGTCCTGCTATCTCTCTCGAGCCCGATCCCCGCGATGCGAGCTCTTTTCATTGAATTGCATTGCTTTGGGCAGGCATCCGGCTTTAAAGTCAATGTCGAGAAATCTATCGCCTTAGACATCTCTCTCACTCCCGCCACATTAGCTCATTTGCAAGAGGAACACCCTCTCCAATGGTCGACTTCATCGATTCCTTATCTAGGAGTTCAGCTTGGCCCCAACATACCTGTTACCGCCGCCATTAATTACGCCAACCTCCGTACACACATCCGCAAGGAACTGGGGCAATGGAGACACCACACTATCGTGGATGGGGAGAATCGCAGCCACGAAAATGACTATCCTCCCGCAGATCCTTACCTCTTTCAGACCCTTCCCCTCCGACCCCCCCTGGGTTGGATTCAACAGACCCAAACCGACCTAGCGAATTTTATTTGGCAGGGTCGTAAACCACGGTTTAAGCACGCGATAGCTATCCTTCCTCCCGAAAAAGGGGGGGTGGGGGTCCCAGACCTACAACTTTATTTCCAAGCTGCACAACTTCGTTACTTGGTGGAGTGGCATCGCTCCGAATCGGAGAAACATTGGCTCTTCCAAGATCAGGCGGTGGCTGCTAGGCCCCTACAGGGTATCCCCTTTCTTCGCAAAACGGATAGGCCACCCAACCTATATGCGTCCTATATCACAGGCACACTTATGGAGGTCTGGGATCGAACTAATTTAGCACACGGCCTGACTTCCTTCATATCCCCCCTAACACCCCTCTTTAACAACCCAGAATTTCACCCTGGCACTGCAGCAAAGGCTTTTGTGGCATGGCGCCCCACTGAGTGCCGGTCACTTGGCCATCTCTTTGACTTGGAAGGGGTCCTTCCATTTCCCCAATTGCAGAAGCACTATGGCATACCTGAGTCGGAGCGTCTTCCATACCTACAGGTTAGACATTGGGCGCTCCACCCGTCTATCAAGCCAGGTGCCCAACGTCTACTCACCACATACGAACAGTGGCTCGTCACCCGTACCTCCGACAAGAAGCTTATCTCTGACCTTTACAAGCAGTTATTATCGACTTCTACACACACATATAACGCCGGCAGAACACGCTGGGAGCGGGAGCTGGGACGCAACCTCAGCCTTAAAGACTGGGAGGGCATATATCACAGGGCACGACATTCGGCGTACCACATGGGACTCACAGAGACACTGACGAAGGTAGCCACTTACTGGTACTATACACCGGAACGCCTCCACTGCTTCGATACACAACAGAGTGCCCAGTGCTGGAGAGGCTGTGGGGAAATAGGCACTCTAACACATCTGTTGTGGGGCTGTGATCACATCCAAGCATACTGGGCTCACATTTTAGATGAGGTAGACAGGCACTTTGATACGCAGATCCCACGGTTCCCCGCCTATGTCCTATTGGGGCTCCCTAACCCTATCTCATATCCCCTAAAGTCTAGGAGGGGTCGAATGATAGCGATCGCATTAGGGGCAGCTACCCAAAATATTCTGGCACACTGGCGATCCGTACAGCCACCGACACACTTGGGATGGCTACAGCGGCTTTGGCGAGTATTAGGTATGGAAAAGCTGACCCTCACTCTGACTGGCAGGGGGCCGAATTCCCAGACCTATGGCGCCCTTTCTTGACTTTGCTCACTACTGAATTCCGCGAATTGACTTGTCCCCGCTATCTCAGGCTGCTTCGTCTTGCCGACACACAAATCCCGCAGGCCAGCTCGACACATAAGCCTAAGAGGACACGCTGAGCACGCAACTTTCCTTTCTCCCTCTTTTTATTACCCAGCTATGGACGACGGGGAGGGCGGGGTGGGGGGGTCTTTTGTTTGCTCCCTTTCCTTATTTTATATGTTGTTATTTTTTGTAGACCCGCTCCTTGCATTTACTATGGTAATGCTGCTTTCTACGACACTGAGTGTCTTTAGTGCACGGTCCTCAGGAGCTGGGGGTCTTTTGTTTTTCACTGTTGGAAATTAATAAAAGATTTAAACCATAAAGTGTTGAGTGCTGCAGCCCTGTTTGGTCGTTATGATAGGGCGTTGTGGGACTCTCTAGAGCGGTTCAAAGAAAAACTGCCCAAAGAGGACCGCCAAGATTTTGGGGAGATTCTCCAGGAGGGAGCCCTCGTTGTGAATCAAATGATCAGTGCGGCAGCTGATGGAGCATCTCTAGCTGCTCACTCATACTCGCATGGCATATGTTCAAGAAGATCCTCCTGGTTACGGCTTACAGCCTTAAAGCTGGAAACACAACAGCGCATCCTGAACCTCCCGTTTTCTGGAAATTCCCTTCTCGTTCTCATACAGATGAAGAGATGCCCAGGATGAAATCAGAACTGGACACTCTTAAGGCTGTGGGGTTAGAAAGAAGAACGGAATTCAGACGTCGGTACAGGCCTTATGATCCTAGAGCGTTCCATCAGAGGGTTCAAGTCCCTCAATGGTCCCAGAGGCAGTACCACCAGTCCAAGTCTCACTATCAGGGACGTAGACCTTCCAGGGGTAGAGGAGCACCCCGACAGTCCTCTTCCACGGCCAAGAACACTGGCAAACAATGAACATTCACTTTCTCTGTCGCCGTTGCCCACTCTAGTGGGAGGAAGTATCGCCGGCCATGTAGAAGAGTGGCGCAGCATAACAAACGATCAATGGGTGCTGAATATACTTCAAAATGGATATGCACTACGTTTTTGTGCTCCTCCAAAGTGCACTCCCCCAGTAAAGACAAGAGTTCACCAACTGCCGTTGTTGCGTCAGGATGTATCCACTCTCTTATACAAATTGGCCATAGAAGAGGTTCCCCCATCACAACGGGGACAAGGAGTATACTCTAGATACTTCCTGGTACAAAAGAAGGGTCAAAAAGAGAGTTTCAGACCTATTCTGGATCTTCGTTCCCTCAACAAAGTCATCCAAAACAAAAAATCCATCAAACGTATCCACATCTTCAGAAAGGAGATTGGATGTGCTCGATAGACCTCCAGGATGCTTACTTCCATGTTCTAATTGCTCCACAGCACCGGAAATTCCTGCGCTTCATTGTAGGTGCCAAGCATTACCAGTGCAGAGTCCTACCATTCGGCCTAAAATCTGCACCTCGAGTGTTCACAAAAGGCATGGCAGTGGTAGCTGCCACTACGTCGCCACGGTATGCTTGTCTATCCATATCTCGATGACTGGATTCTAAAGAGCTCATCTCCTCAAACGGTGAAAGACCACTATCGAATCTGCCTGAACTTGCTGAAACGCTTGGGCCTTCATGTAAATATAGAGAAATCAATCCATCAGCCCACTCAAAGAATTCACTACCTGGGGGCTACTCAGGACTCCAGCACAGGAAAAGTGTCTCCTTTGGAGGAGAGACTATTATCAATCAAGCTGAAGTGCAAACTCCTTCTTCAAGTTCATCAGCCCTCAGTTCGGCAGGTTGTCCTGGGGTCGATGGCATCTTGCATCTTTCTAGTCCCCAACGCCAGACTGAGGATGAGACCTCTACAGCAGGACTTGGAGGACAAATGGGATCAGACGTCGGCACGATGGGAAGACCAGATTCTTCTTTCCCATTCCGCAAGATCTTCCATCCCATGATCGACTCATCGAAAAAATCTCCTGGTCGGAGTGCCTTTCCACCAACCTCCGACGAGACAATCCTTGATCACGGACACCTCACTTCAGGGTTGGGGAGCACACATGGGTCTTCCGCAGACTCAGGGCAGGTGGTCGAGCAAGGAACAAACATATCACATAAACATGCTGGAGCTACAGGCAGTGCATCTAGCCCTCAAAGCGTTCTACCCGTCCATACAGTCCAACTCCATATTAGTACAGATGGACAACACAACCACCATGTACTACCTAAACAAACAGGGGGGAACTCGCTCTCGCCCACTGTCCCTGGAGGCTCAGGCGATCAGGCATTGGCTCCTCGCCAGACAGCTCTCAATCACGGCAGTCCATCTGTCAAGGGAGCAAAATTCTCAGGGGGACTCTCCAAGTCGTCACTTCGACGATCAACAAGACTGGATATTAAACGACGAGGTGGTGGCAGACATTTTTTAACAATTGGGTCATCCAACCATCGATCTATTTGCGGACGAGTCAAAAAATGCCACGCATTCGCGTCAAGGTTTTGCCGACCAGGGTCGATAGGGAATGCCCTTTTGATCGACTGGTCAGGAACCTTTGTTTACGCTTCCTCTCATCCCGAAGGTCATAACCAAACTCACACGCTCCAGGATGAGGATGAGGATGATTCTAATAGCACCAGACTGGACACGGCAGTGGTGGTACCCGGACCTTCTGCATCTCTCGGAGTGTCCACACAGGAGGCTTCCGTGCAGACCGGACCTTATGTCCAAAATGAACAGGGGGATCCATCATCCCAACCTTCCCTCGTTGAACTTAGCAGCATGGCTCCTGAGGTCCTCCAGTACAGCCACCTAAACCTCCCTCAGGACTGTATGAACATTTTGAGGGAGTCCAAAAGACCTTCTACAAGACATTCCTATTCTTTTAAATGGAAAAGGTTTTATTTGTGGTGTGCATCCTACCAGGGGGCGAGGAGGTAATTTTGCCCTATCTCCTGCATTTAGCCAAGTCAGGTCTAAAGTTTACTTCCATTAAGGTACACCTGGCTGCCATCGCGGCTTCCAGAAAGTCCCCAAATCAACCCTCTTTCTTCCAGCTCCAGGTGGTTAAGGATTTCCTTCAGGGTTTGAAGAAAGTTTTTCCCCCTGTCCGGCCTCCTTCACCTCCTTGGGAGTTGAACCTGGTTCTTTTCAAGCTTATGGTCCCCCCTTTTGAGCCTATTCACAAAGCGACCCTTCAGCACCTCACATGGAAAGCCGCCTTTTTGGTGGCGATTACTTCAGCTAGTAGAGTAAGCGAGATTCAGGCGCTCTGTTCCAAAGAACCGTACACGGTTTTTCACCACAACAAAGTTGTTTTAAGGACCCACCCCTTCTTCCTTCCGAAGGTGGTGTCGGATTTTCATGTCAATCAAACTATCTCACTACCTTCTTTCTTTCCCAATCTATCTACGCCAGCGGAAAGGTCTCTACATTCCCCAGACCTTAAAAGAGTTCTGAAGTTCTACTTAGATAAGTCGAAGACCATTAGAAAGTCTGATCAGTTATTTCTAAACTATGGTTCCATTAGAACAGGTTTCCCAGCCTCCAAAAGTTCCATTTCCAGATGGAGTGTCTTGCATCAAGCTGGCTTATCAATTGGCAAATAAACCCCTTCTGGCTTCTCCCAAATCACATGCCACTAGGGGGAAAAGCAGCTACAGTGGCTTTTCTACACAATGTACCGATGGCTGAGATCTGCAAGGCAGCCACTTGGAAATCGGTACATACTTTCACGAGACACTATTGTCTCGACTCTGATTCCACAGCAGATACTCAAGTAGGCCAAGCCTCCTTGAGAAATTTGTTTCAATGCTAAAGTCATTTGAATTAATTCTTTGATGTTACTGTCATTTTTGATTCTCATTTGCCGGCAGGAAGAGGGGATGGGCTTGCTACTCAATTCAAGTACTTATGACTATTGATGAGGATCCCCTGGAAGAGAAGGATAAGTTACTTACCTGTAATCCTAGCTCTCTTCCAGGGGTATCCTCATCAAAGTCATAAGCAACCCACCCAACTCCCCAGGCAAATGATTCAAAATTATGTCATCTCTTTGCGCCCTGACCTCCGGGTCTCCACAAAGAACAACTGACCTGTCACCCCTAAGGCATGATGGGAAGCTAGGGGTCATGGCTGCCTTAAAGGCACGGTGCCAGTTTTCGAGTTTCTACATTTGCTTTCAGTTTCTATGTTATTGAAGTTCCAATGCAGCCTATGGGCTAACAATGCCTGCCTTTTTCTTTGCAGGACTACTTTTCTGCTGTTCATTAAAAGCAGTTCAAGTGCCTTTTGGTCTTCCTGTTTTGTTTGTGTATGTGCAAAGACAAGGTCTCGCAGCATTGCTTAGCCGATTATGGGTTTCGTTTTTTCTGGGAGGCTACATTGATTTTTTTTTTTTTAATATATATATATATATATATATATATATATATATATATTCACTGAAAAAAACACAGGTTTCAGGGACGTTATAGTTAGTTGGACATTTCACTCGTACAAAACCAGAGAAATTCGGCCGTTATAGTTAGTAGAGCTAACTATAACTCGCGCCCCCGCAATGCACTGCTGATGACGTCACATATTACATCATTCATGACATGGTCAGTGACATCACTGATGACATCTCAAATGACATCACTGATGACATCATCCATGTGATAATCTGATGCACCTCCTCACACCCTAATAAAACCTTTCATACACCCACTCTAAAATACAGACTACCAATATCGAAACCATAGACAGACCAATAGCAGTTAGTACATACCCGCTCAGTGATTCCTAGGTCTACACACACACACACATCCACTCATTCACCCATACAGTAACTCATACATGCAGTCACTCATCAATACAGCACTATCATATGCACTCATACACCTATACATACACTCACACACCGCCACTCATCCATAGACTTACTCACCCACCTCCTCAGTCATGCAAAGAAGCAATCACATCCATTTACTCACCTATACATTTATACACACACCACCTCACTTATTTATAAAAATACTAACACATAATTACTCTCTTATACAATCACTGATACAAGCACACACTCATCCATACAGCCACTCTCACACTCACGTATAGTCATTTATATACTCCAACATTCACATATACTGCCTTTCACATATGTAGTTACTCACACATATACCACTGAAACATCCATTCACTCACCAACACACCCATACACACACTCACCCACCCATACAGACCTTCACAGATGCACTCTTGAACCCATACACCCAGTGAATCACCCACTCACATCTATGCACAGAGTCACCCACCCCCCACCCATTCACACAGACACTCAGGCACCCATACAGATACTCAGACAACCAATCAATAACCCATATAGACAGTCATGTAGCTACTCACCAACCCATGCAGCCGCTTATACACCAACTGACAGACTGATACAGACATTTACACAGTTTACTCACTAACCCATGCATTCAGTAAGATACACTTAATCAGTCACTTATACAATCAGTCACGCACCTACTAAATCATTCAGACATTTATACACCCACTCATTCTTCAATACACCTTAGCAAATATATATATAAAACATATTTAAACTTTAAAGAAACACACATTCACTGGATGATGTCATCAGTGATGTCACTGACCATGTCATGAGTGATGTAATATGTGATGTCATCAGTAGTGCATTGCGGGGGCGCGAGTTATAGTTAGCTCTACTAACTATAACGGACGAATTTCTCTGGTTTTGTACGAGTGAAATGTCCAACTAACTATAACGTCCCTGAAACCTGTGGTTTTTTCAGTGAATTTCTAAGGTTTTTTAAATGCTAATTTCTAACTACAACGTCCCTAAAACCTATGGTTTTTTCAGTGAATTTCTAAGGTTTTTTAAATGCTAATTTCCAACTACAACGTCCCTATTAAGTCCCCTTGAATCCTGAGGGTCCCTGGGGGCCAAGTAGCCCACCAGGTACCTCCAGTAAACGCCACAGTGCTGCGTTGCAGAGAGGTGGTCCGAGGCCTCGCCCTTTTTACACCACGCTGCAAAACGCGGCTTCTGGCGCACTGCTGGTCGGAGGATGAAGTCCACTTGTGTCCTGAGGTCTTCAGGACACAAGAGGGCCTCATCGCCCCACCAGCAGTGCACCAGAAGCCACGTTTGCAGAGTGGTGTAAAAAAGGGCGTTGCCTCAGACCACCTCTCTGCAACACAGCTCTGTGGCGCTTACTGGAGGTACCTGGTGGGCTAGTTGGCCCCCAGGGACCCTCAGGATTGAAGGGGACTTAATGCCCCAAGTTACAACGCGCCAGGGGACGTGTTTGCACACTTGTTTTATCAGGCCCCGCCCCCTCCCTGCACCACTGTGCAAACGCGCCCCCTGGCGCGTATTAAGTTGGGGGATTAAGTCCCCTTGAATCCCGAGGGTCCCTGGGGGCCAACTAGCCCACCAGGTATCTCCAGTAAGCGCCACAGAGCTGCATTGCAGAGAGGTGGTCTGAGGCCACGCCCCTTTTTACACCACTCTGCAAACGTGGCTTCTGGTGCACTGCTGGTGGGGCGATGAGGTCCTCTTGTGTCCTGAGGACCTCAGGACACGAGTGGACTTCATCCTCCGAGCAGCAGTGCGCCAGAAGCCGCGTTTGCAGCGTGGTGTAAAAAGGGGCGTGGCCTCAGACCACCTCTCTGCAACGCAGCTCTGTGGCGCTTACTGGAGATACCTGGTGGGATAGTTGGCCCCCAGGGACCCTCAGGATTCAAGGGGACTTAATCCCCCAACTTATAACGCGCCAGGGGGAGCGTTTGCACAGTGCTGCAGGGAGGGGGCGGGGCCTCCGGCGTGATGCCGGCTTTTTTTTATTTATTTAATTTTTAGAAGGGGGGCTGTGTGGCCCCCCTTCTCTTACTATTTTTGGGGCCTTGGGGACCCCATCCCCTAGGGCCTGACCCTGTTGTGTTTTATTAAAAATAAAAAAAATAAAAAATGGTAAGGGGGCCGCGCGGCTCCCCTCCCGAGGCCAATTTCGGCCCCGGGGACCCCATCCCCCATGGCATTGCCTCGTTTTTTTTTTGTTTTTTTTTAAATAAAATTGTTACGGGAGGGGGGCTGCGTGGCCCCCCTTCCCTTGGCCACTTCTGGCCCGGGGACCCCATCCCCCGGGGCCTGGCCAGCCTGTTTTTTTTTTTTTTTTTTTTTAGGAGGGGGGCCGTATATATATATATATATATATATATATATATATATATATATATATATATATATACACACACACACACAAATATACATACATCTTCCCCAGATCACCTCTGTCCCTGCACTCACGGGCTGGTGCTGCATGCGTGAGGGCGAAATCGCGCTTCAATATTCAAGCTGCAGGGTACAAAGATTACCAGCACTCTCAGGAGCAGTTTTACCCAGATTTTATTCAGGTACAAGTGCGTACTTGTACCCGAATAAAATCTGGGTAAAACGGCTCCCGTGAGTGCTGGTAATCTGTGGAGATATGAGATATGAGATATGAGATATATATATATATATATATATATATCTCATAACACAGCACCTCTGTCAGAGGTTTTTGAAAAACGCACTCACTCGGGATCTTAATCTCAGTTGTTTTATTCCGTGCAAACAGCAATAGCCATGCCCATTGCTGTTTGCACGGAATAAAACAACTGAGATTAAGATCCCGAGTGAGTGCGTTTTTCAAAAACCTCTGACATCAGAGGTGCTGTGTTATGATATTGACCGGCTGCCCTGCCGGAGAAAAACCGCACCGCCCCAGGCGAGGAGCGCTGGCGTTCTAGCAAAGAGCGTTGGAGAAGTGATATATATATATATATATATATATATATATATATATATATCGCCACGCAGGGGCTCGATTGCTAGCACTTAATGGCGCTCTCTGACGGTGCGGAATGTGGAAACGGCGGAGCCCAGCCGTTTGTTTTATTTATCCAGGGTTTTCTTTTTCAGATAAGATTCACACGCACTCACGGGTAACAATTATAATCCAAAATCATTTATTTTGTGGGACAAGCCCAAGTTGGGCTTGTCCCACAAAATGCTGTTACCTGCAAAATAAATGATTTTTGATTATAATTGTTACCCGTGGGTGCGTGTGGGCGGGAATATTCAAGTGCTTATGACTTTGACGAGGATACCCCTGGAAGAGAACTAGGATTACAGGTAACTATTCCTTACTGTACAACCGGAGTAGTGACTTAATCAGCATTAATTTAAAAAAAAGTATGTACAAGAACTTAAATGCAAATTCAAAATTAGTTTCCTAATCCAGGATTTTTTCAGGATATTACTAGACCAACGTTATATGAACTGTGGGGTGGCAGTGCAGCTACAGTGTATTTAATGAGAAGACATAAGCAGGTGATGCAAATAAAATCTAACAAGGTATATCTTACAAGAGATCGCAGATGACAACATACAGGATATGAACATGCCAATACTGACGAGTGCAAACAAACCAGCAAATTAAAATATACAGACTCTGGAAAAACATACAGCGCAGTATGCATCTCTAGTCTCAAAATCAATAGTGGTTAAGGCTTACAGGAGGCAAAGCAAACACCTGTAATCTGGTGTATAAAACAAGGATTAACGTGCGCCGGAAGTGACCATAAGTAACCATGTCGCTATCTATTTATAAAAGAAATAGTTTTCTGTCCTCCAACAACAAACGGTATAAATATATTCTGTACATGCCAGAATTGTTAACAGGGTAAACAGGCCAAGTATCCATGAAGAGCGCAATGACCAATGAAAAAAGTACTTCGGTTAAAAACACTTACGTTTAAAGTCCTGAGCAAGAGTTTTTTGTATAAAAGAAAATTCAGTACTCTGGTTCTGAGAGATCCTCTTACTCAAACGAACAAGTTACTTACCTTTGGTAAAAATGTTTTTGGTAGATACTCTAACTGAAAATCCATTCCCTTTGCAATATCCTCAAGCACCTGACTGGTTCCTGAGAATATTACAGCAAAGCCATGTGGCTCCATAGTGACTCCGTAACGCCCAGAAATGACACAGCGGAGCCGGTCAGGTTTTTAAACTTCTGCTTATGTGCCCTCAGACGCAGAGTACTATGAACTAATTGGAGGTAGCATAGTGCGAAAGTCTAACTTTGAACCTTATTATGATGTCCAGGAGTTCACTGCACAGAACAGGGGGATGGGGACGGGGGGGAAAGTTAAGTAAGGTATCTCCAACAGACCGTATTGTCAAGGAAGTAGGGTTTTATGAAACAATCCCAGTCAAGAGTGAAGATATTTTAGGTTCTGTCTGTCCTGACTTTAAGAACGTAAGGGAGGAGAAGCAGTTGTGAAAAAGTGTACAGTAGACATGTGCCACCTTCCTGAAAGGAACTAAAGAATGCAGGCAGTAGTTTTGACACTGTGTCCACCGTGATGAACAAATCTAAACAGGGTATAGCTCATTGATCGAAGATGACCCTTACCACTTGGGGAGGGAGATGTCACTCATGATCCAAAAGCAGAAGTCTGTACAGCTCAGTTGCACTGGCACTTGGGAGATTCTTGCTGGATGATTGGCTACGTGAAAGTCACCTGGTCCAGCACCTCCACATAAGTAGGGCATCATGGTATAGAATGCAGAACCCCACTCCGCCACAGGGCAGTTGTGCTGTCTGAGGACCTGTACCAGCTTCTCCTTGATGGATGGCAGAAAGGCTTTCAGGGCAAGATGGATCGCCCAAAGCTCCAGAAGGCTGATAGGGAGCAGACTCACTGCCAGAGACGAGAGACCTCCGAACTCCATTTACCTCATGAGCCCCCAGCCCCAGTAGTGTTGCTTGTGTCACAAATGTTAAGTCTAGGCAGGGAAGGAGGAGTGGTCTGCCGCAGGTCGGGTCATTGATTGCCTGCCAACGCAGAAGATCCTGGACCATCTTCTGTGTGATTTGGGCCAACTTTTGCGAGCTCTGGATAGAGTTGGAGAAGAAACCATGACACTGGGCCCACTGGAACCAAGGACTGAGCTCTAAACATCATGACCACATGCTCAATGTCCCAAGCCCGCAGTAGCGGTGGAAAGGACCTGAACATCAGCATGTCTAGGACAGCTACAATAAATGGAATCCTCTGTGGGGCCCAGGTAGGACTTTGACTAATTAATGGAAACCTACAAATGTCATAAATTCGGCTGTTGTCCGAAGGCGGTGTACTACTGGCTGCAGTGTACCAGACATCAGCAGACAGTATTCGAACTACAAGAACATATGTATCCCTGACCACTGAAGATAGGTAGTGACCATCCCCATTCACTTTCATGAACACCTAAGGGGCAGATGTAAAGTTGAAGGGGAGCACTATAAATTAGAAGTGCTCCGAACCCACTGTGAACAACAGGTAAAGTATATGAAAATACGAGTCTTGCAAGTCCAGGAACATCATCCTGTCTGCTGGGTCCAGAGCAGAAATAATCTGAGCTAGGGTGAGCATCATGAATTTGCCTTCCCTCAAAAGGCGATTTAGGGGGGCAGAATTCTAGTAAGGGTACGGAGCCTTGGTTATTCAGTTCTAGAAAGTGGTGTGAGCGGGACCCCTTTAAGAATCCGACACCTGCTCAATGGCACCCCGGCCAGCAGGAGGTTGACTTCTTGCAGCATGATTTCGGAATGGTGCACAGAAAGTTGCTCTGATGTAGGGAGAAAATTGAGTGGGGAGAAAATGAAAGTTAGGGCATAGCTTTTCAAGTGGTTTGCAAGACCTATCTGTCTGACATGATGAATCTCCACCTGGAGAGGAAACTCATATCCCGCCTCCTGCCAACTGAGTATGGAAATAAGAGTTAGAGGTGAACTGTCCTTGCTGGTGCAATTGGCCTTGCGTGCCACTAGAACCTCTGACTCCATCAGAGCATAGGATCATATAAGACCAAATTTAGTGAGACCAAAAAGTGGATCTGGTCTCTTGAACCTCCCAAAATTCTGATGATTTAAGAGAGTAGGGGGCAGAAGCAAAATAATTTACTGACCAGTCTAAACGAAGTGGAAGGAGAAAACCTTTGCATGTGCAAATGTCTATGTAGATAGGAAATTTGCTACACAGCAGAACCTCTACATAGGTCAGTAGAGATAACGCATGACAAGACCAAATCTACTATTAAAATGGCTACAGGAAGCATCCATGTTTTCTAGGGGGAACAGTCTTACCTAAAGCAGGATTTTCCACATTATGATTTATATGCTGACTAGAGTTGAACTCTTTTCCAGCCAAGATGTAACAGGAGGGAGCCTGTTGGTAATTATGCATTCTTACAGAGTGATCTGCACTGGGAGCCATATTAGAAACAACAGAAATATGGAGTCCGTCAGGTGCGAGGTTTAGCCTTTATTTTTTGGGTATTGTCTAGATTTCTATTCTTTAACTGTGACCTTGCATTACCGCTGATTAATATGCGCTTTTTACAAACCAATCAAGTTTGCCCCTCATTCAATCCTCCAGAAAGTCAGAATTAACATGAAATTGGGTTCCAAGTGCATGATGAACACCTGAACGCATCAAGCCTGTGGTAGATTTCCAAGGCAACATTGTCTCTGCAGTAAGCTTCAGGCTTTCTCCAGATTGAAAAGATCATCTGGTTCAACAGGATCTCATGCTTCATGTCTCATTGCTTTTGATGCAAGAGAACTTAGAGTGTGCATCTAAAATTCCACTATCCTAAAAAGACTTGAGTGCTTCAAAAAAATTAGTTATTAGTACCAACAAGTGTTGCTATTACTGTGACAATGTCTGGTACGAATCTTACACAGAAGAAACAATTTCCATCCCAATATGATTTCCAAGGTCTACTTTACAGTTACTTCCTTTAAATTGACAGGAAAGTATACCTCTGCTACTATGGTTGAACTCCAGAACATAAGAAACAGGAACACACCCGATGCACATCACCCAGTCAACATAGGTGGTCTACCAAGCTACCTGCAACGTCACCTAAATGGCTTGAAGCCCACAGTAAAAGACAATGCTTAGCAGAGGAAGGTACATTTAATTTGGTTAATTAAATTGAAAAGCACAACAATGCAGGCCCTATAAAGATGAAGTGCAGCTAACTACAGTACTGCAGATTCAATAGTGATAGCCAATTTCTACATCATGCAAAATGTATACTGGATGCAGCGGTTGGTTAAACAGGTTTGAGGGATACAAAATTACGGAACAACGGTATAAGGAATGAATTGAGTACCATATATCGGACTTGGAGAAAAAAAAAAGATGATTGCAGCATACCATAACCAGTCGAGTGGAAGGAATAAATGCAAGTGGTACAGAGCAAAATAATAAGCACATACTAGTCTATTCTAGTCAACAGAATAGGCAAGGTTCTACAGTGTAACAGTTCTAATGTGGTCTTGTATCGCTCAGAGAGCAGACAGAGAAAAAAAATAGAAATTAACAAATGTCTTTGCCGAGCCTGTTTTCCAAGAAGAATTTGTGCTCATGATATATGGTGCAAATGTCCAGTTCTTTTATTCCCTAATCTACCCGTTCCTGTCTTTTGCTTGGGATTTTGGGGAGGTGATGGGTTGGCAAGGAGGATAGGGTTGGACAAGGGATAGGGCAGGATAATATGCATAGTATGTAGAATCCCTTGTGGCTCTTCTGCAATTTCATTATCTAGTGCCCATCTGTAATTTGGGACCTACACTTTAAAACCAGGAACACAATTTTAGAAGCAATCCAAAACCAGTGCTCAAATTCTCATTTTTCTCATGGCACAAAACAATTTTCAAAGAGATCTAAGAATTGTTGGGCCGATTAAAAAATTATGTTATTTGTGATATTGTGCGTTTTCTTTGTTATTCAATGGAAGTAAACAGCATTATCCTTAACCAGTGTTGGGCGAAATGAAGAATGGGAAAAGAGCAAGTTACTTGCATTTGGTAAAGCTCTTTCTATTGGACACTAACTGCAGATTCCTCACCTTGTGAATACCCCCAGGCACCAAACTGGATCTGGAGATTTTTCCCAGCAATTCCTTCACTCACCAGTAGGTGGCATCGTGCGACTCCATGTTGGGTCTGTTCCGCCCCAGAATTGACTGGGCTACAATATAACTGCCAAGTCTGCATGTCAATGTCAGTTTCTTCATTTTCTCGGTCTGCGCCATTGGACCTAGAGCCTCCAACAATCAATTGAACCAATATGCCGATCTTTAAATGGAATCTATTTTCAAATCCGGGACTAAAAGGGTCTATTCCACACAGCGAGAAGGAGGGCGGGTCAATAAGGAATCTGCGTTTAGAGAATCCATCACAAAGAATTACTAATGGTAACTTGTTCTTCAGATACTTCTAACTTCAGATTCCTCATCTGGTGAAAGATACCAAAGAAATACCTTCCCACACGCCCCTCCCTCCGGACCTGGTTATCCAGGCAGTAGTACTGCGTGAACAAATGCCCACGTAGCAGGCAAGTAGGTGTCCAAGTCTGGCACTCCATGTGCCAGCACCGTGGTGGCAGCCTCTGCTCTGGTGGAATGAGCCCGCAGGCCTTATGAAGGCTGGTTCCTGGCCAACCCATAGCAGGTTTATTATACAAAGGACAATCCACCTGGAGATAGTCCGTTTGAACAGTTCTCTACCCTTCTTGGCCACTGAGAACCCGATAAAAAGCTGATCGGCCTCCCTGGTACAATCAATATAGAAGCTCACAGCTCTTTGAGTCTAAATTACGAAGCCTTTTTTCGCCCTTGGGTGGACGAGGAGGGGCAAAGAACACCAGCAGAGTGATAGAGTGCCCGATTTGAAAGGCATGATAACCTTTGGGAGTAACACCGCCTTGGCACATAGCACCAGCTTATCTTGAAAGATGACGGTATACGGCTGTTGGACAGAGTACTTTTAGCTCACTCACGTGTCGAGCTGATGTGGTCGCTATGAGGAATATTGTTTTCAAGGCTAATAATCTTAGAAGGCAACTGTGCATTGGGTAAAATGGAGTGTACATTGCCAATGTGAAGTAAATTCTGATCACATTGGGACATCACAAAAGGTTTTGGTGGAAACGTGGGTCGGTCCTGCTAGGAGACATCACAGGAGATTTAAACAGAGATGACTGTTCAGGTAACCGTAAAATAACAATAAGGCTGACAAATAACCTTTAACTGTGGTCAGAGCAAAGCCTTGCTGGGTAGATGAAAGAGAAAAAGGAAGAATGTCATAATTGGGCTTGCAGGAGCAGGATATGCCTAGAAGGAAACCACACAAGTTTCGCCAAGAAGACCACATAGATGGCTTTGATACAGGGCCGTCTGGTCGCCAGACTGCAATTCACTACTTTAGGAGGGGGGCCAAAAACAGTCAACTGTCGTCACTTAATCTCCAAGCACAGAGGTGTAAGTTGTACAGGCTTGGGTGCAGGACCCTGCCTTGCTGTTGCAGCAAAAGAATCTCCGAGATTGGAGGACAGATGAACAAGGTCAGATTACCTGGGCTCCACACTCTCCAGACTTAAACCAAGGACAAAAGGATGACTTGGGTCCCATCATTTCTGATCTTCCTCAGGACTTTGGCCAGTAGTGGTAGATGCGTACAGGAGTCCCGAGCTCCAATCCGAGAAGCATCTATGAAGAGAATTGCCTTAAGAACTACAACACGCACAAATTTGGATATTGTGCATTCTCAGTAGTGGAGAAAAGAAAGAGACATGGTTATCCCCACTGATGGAAGGTGCCCTTTGCCACCTCTGACTGCCATTCGTGATCCTCTAGGCAACGTCGGATGAGTTTGCCCAACCAGGCTTTTAAAGATCCTACTAGGTGTTGTATGACCAGGGAGATGCCTTGACAACTAAGTAAGTTCCAGAGGTGTAGAGCCTCTTGGCACAGAAACCACACCACATTCCACCCTGCGTGTTGAAGTACCACATGGTGGTGGTATTGTCCGTATAAACTTGTACTTGCCCCATCCTTAATGGGCAGAAGGAAAGCCTTTAGTGCCAAGCGAATCGCACTCAACTCCAACAGGTTGATGAGGAGAAAGGTTTCCAGTGGAGACGAGTCCTCTGATCTCCACCTCTCCTAGATAACCTCCCCAACCCAGCAAATGATGCATCAGTCATGACTGTTAGCCGTGGGTGGGGTAAAGAGAGTGGTCTGCCATTGATCTAATTTCGGTCCAACACCATCACTGCAGGTCTACTACAATCGCCTCTGACACCTGCATGAAATCAGAGCAGTTTCCTTGGAGCTGAGGCCAAAGGAACTTCAAGTCCCACTGCATAGCCTGCATGTGCTACCTGGCCACATGAGTTCCACTAGCAGGATGCAGGAATCCAAAGGTCCGAGAAGTCTCAGAACCGCTCTCACTGAGACCCAGGTCAAGGGTTGAAACACCGGTTGAAACATCAGGATTGTAGCCCAAATATCCAGAGTTTGAGGCGGAGAGAAGGCTTAAAACTGCACTGTGCCCAGGATAGCCACAATAAAAGGGAGCCTCTGTGAAGGAGTCAAGTGTGACTATGGCACGTTGATGGTAAATCCCAGAGATGTCAACAAGCCTGTCATCATTTTGAGGTGATTCATGTGAGCAGAGAGAAATGAAAGTGCTTGTGGCCTACCTGTAACCACAGGTAGCATCTGTGGGATTGTAGGACGGGAATTTGGAAATAGGCAGCCTAGAAATCCAATGCCACCATCCAGGCAACTGGATCCAGGAAAGACAAACGTAGGCCAAAGTGAACATCCTGAACTTGCCCTACTTGAGGAATTAGTTCAGAGGGCATAGGTCTAGGATAGGCCAAAGTCACAGGTCTTTTTTTGGCACCAGAATGTAATGCGAGTAGCAACCAGTCCCCACCGCTGATGGTGTAACCCTTCCCATATCTTCCTTCTACAAATGAGTGTGAAATTGAAGGGTAGAGCATAACCGCATTGTACAATTTGAAGCACCCATTTGTCTGATGTGATTGGTTTGCCACCAGTGGAGGTAACAACGTATTGGCCTCAAACTGAACAACTGTGTGCCACTGACGGCAAGCTAAATGGGTTTTGCAAGAGTGGCGGGGTTGTGGCGAATTGGGTGGTTTGTTTCCCCCGGGGGCCTGGACATTTTTGGACAGATTTCCGACCTCTACCTAGGAAGGACAAGGAAGTCTGTTGTTGTGGAAGCAAAGACTGCAGTGGCCTCTGCTGTAGCCCCCTTTCTAAAGCCTCAAAAAAGTAGATGCTGTTGGTGATGCAGCCTTAAGAGTGATTCAAGGCCAAGAGAGCACTCTGCTGCTTTGCTTTCTCTGAAACACTGATGCAGAGCCTACCTGGTCTCCAAAGCAACTGGTGCCATCAAATGGCATGTCTTTTGAGGGACCTTTGGAGATCACTATATAAGCAGTGGATCTTGAGCATGCATGGTACCAACTGCCCTAAAGAGACTGTCAGTGTCCTGACCCACTCAGAACCCGTACTTCACCAAATTTTAGCTATCTTGAATTATTTGCCGAGGATAGCATGAAGATCGTCTGGGACTACAGTCCAGATATCACTCACCATGTCCCTCAACACATGCGAGTAACGCCCCAGGAGGTAACTTAGACCTAACGGCAAGGCTGGCAGTAAAGTATATCTGTTTCCCGAATGCCTCCATAAATTTCAAATCTCAGCCTTATTTAGATCTCGGCAGATTGGTTACTCCATCACAACGGTGACGGATATCCCGTCTGCTGAAATATAAATCCCATTATACCCTATGGGATTTATATTTTGGCGGACAGGATATCCATGATAAATAATAATGATTCCTATTTCTGAAGCACAAACATATCGCCCCTTAAGGGTTTCAAGGCGCTGGGGGCCGTCAGGGTGATTAAGTGAGCTACTGCCCAGAGTCACATGATGCTGAACTCAGCTACCGCCGGCGATCGAACTGTGAGCCCCGCGCTCCGAAATCAGGACAGAACCTTCCAAGCCATTCTGCAGTGCTCAGCGACGTAGCGCTTGGCCTTGCAGTCTCGGAAGGCCTTTGGATTCATTTAAGCGCATTTGATACATGACTTAGAGTCATGCAAGGTGCCGATTTTCGAGACAGACCTCGTATGGATCCGTCACTGACATTACTATGTGGCAAACCTTACAGGAATAAAACCTTGTTATACGGGGAAACGTGTCCCTTGCACACTGGAAAGGTTCTGGGAAATTTTCTGTCAAGTAACAGAAATTACAGTATAGAGCTCCAGATTCACGTCAGAAAACGGAGAAAGAACAGAACTGATGTCAATAAGGTGGAGGTGCCAGTTATACTGTGGCCTCAACAATACTTCTGAGGTAGGATGGACCAGACGGAGAGCTGCACAACACCACCTACTGGCACTGAAGGAAATTACTGAGAAAAATCTCCAGATACTTCTGGTGCCTGGGGGTATTCATAAGGTGAGGAATTGAGGTTAGAAGCATCCCTCAGGAAACTATATTTTAAGCTTCAAAACTATCAAGAACCATGGCGAAATATAAAAAATTAATGGCAAATCATATATAGGTATGTTACCAGCGAGCAATATGCATGAGAGATGAAGAGGAGATATAGGTTTAGCACATTTTACCTGGTTCCTTAGAACTTTTCACAGAAAGGGGACCACCATCAATGGATCGGGGCCTCCAAGAGCCCAGGTCCGGCTTTGGTTTTATTATAAGATCCATATCGGATTTTGGTCGAATTGCAGGTATCTCTCCATTAGGCCTGTGATAAAAGAACATTCAAATTCATGCTATAAAACTGACATTACCAATATGTATTTTGTCGTATACAATAATAGCACATTAACAATATACAATCATCGTTACTTTACAATGCTTTTTGCCACATGCTTGTAGCTTTGAAACTCTGGAAATAGGTGTGTATTTCAAAAATTAATTTATTACATCAAAAGGATAAAAAGCTCAGACTACCTCTTTAGTTTAGAACAAGTGAAAGAAGCTTGTACACAGATCGCTACAGCATTGTCTTATTACACTGTACGCAAGTACTACTAAACCAATGTGCACACCACAATTGCTAACAAACCTGGAGCTGGTGTGCACTCGACTCAACTTATTCAGCGAGAAGTTATTTTTGAGAGGTCTTCATTAGCAATAACAAAGAAAAACTTAAGTGTTAAAGATTGAAACTAATTTTCTAAAATCCTAGTGCATTCATTATATATGCATGACCAGAGATATATCTTGGAGAAAGGGTTACTTTTATCTAAAGAAAAACAGGTCTTTAAATAAATATATATATACACACACATATATATGATCAAGGGCAGCCCGAAACGCGTCATGGCGGCGAAAGCACGATAAAATAAAAATATTGAAGCACTTACTAAGAGGAGTCCGTTCTGTTTCTTTGGCGATACAGAAGAAGGAGTGTGTGTACACACACACACACACACACGCACACACTCACTCACTCACACTCACTCACTCTGATGGTGCTTTTCAAGTGAGAGCTCTACTCCTTTAAAAGGAGTTAAATGAAGAAGATAAACTCTTTCAGGCACTTCTAGATTTTTTTTTTTTTTACCACCACACCTTTGGCATCTGGCAAATACTAATTGCACGTGCCTGAAAGAAAGTGAGGTTAAAAAAGAGAAAAGGGCAGAAAGAACTGCAAAAATGAAGTAGGCAGGTGTTAAGTGAAAATATACTTAAAGGGCATTTTATGAACTGCAAACTAATCAAGAAAAGGCAAATCTCATTATGGTATCATGGGCCCACAAAGTGGAAAAATTAACAGAGGACAAATGTAATTAAAGGGCAGCATTGCAGCCTTAAAGTCCAAGTACTTCGCTATGAGGATTCTGCGTATTTCTTCCAATCCCAATATATTTTCCTTTACAAAGGAAATCCTAAAGTGCAAGTGCTTTTAAAGAAAGTCCGATTTCCAATTAGATTTTTTATTTTAAAAATGCAAGAACATTTCTCAGATGCCCATTAATAAATCATCTGGAAACAGAAATTTCCATTCATACAACCATTAACATTAAAAGACATGCCTGCCCCACTGGATGGATTTTATTAAACCATTTGCATTGTCCAAGAAACCTGGAGTATAACACCAGTATGTGCACCAGGTTACGTAACATTCTATCGCCAGGCAATTACCTGCAAACCGGGGCGCCCCTCAGGAGGACTACTGATCTGGTTTAGAATCGTGCTCAGTTGTAATATCCTAGAGCTCACACAGACAGTCTAGACATTGTTGCAATACAACTGAAGGGCAACTCAGGTCATATTCTTGACATCTATAATGTTTACGCTAGAGGAACCAGAAGGGGTGTGAGATCAGTCACCCTACAGGCTCTTTAAGAGCTTCTCAACAAGAGGGAGTCCTTTCATCCCTGGATTGTGGCAGGTGATTTTAATGTGACCTTTGAGCCTCTGGACAGGGATGACATTTGTGAAGTCAAGGAGGAGGATGAAGTTTGGTCAGTTCCACTTCTCGATTTAACCCCCATCAAGAAATGGTCTCAAGTGGCCCTACAACTAAATGTCCCGGCCCTAGAGTACAGGCTGAGAGCCACTAATGGAAGGATGATATCAGGTAGAGGAAGAGAAAACACTTTCATTGGCTCTACCGGCATGAGCAGTATCGACTACATCCTACTCGACCTTAGGCTCTAGCAAATGTTAATGGATATGTCCGTGGGCAAAAGCATTGATAGCGACCATAACCCCTTTAGTCTGAGTCTGGTATCTCCCTGGGGTAATCCATTCAGTACACCCAGAGATCTCCTTCTAACCAAGGAACCGTATCCAACTAACGATAAACGTTGCCTTAAGTGGTACAGGATATACAGGGATGAAAGCAAATGCGAGATAATTAAGCAGGACTTAATAGTTTGTGGCAGAGATTGACACCCAGTTAGAGGAACCGGGAGGGTGGTAAGATGGTGCTATTCATTCTTGCCATTTTGAGCAGCTGGCCCTGCACTCTGTCGCCCACCCGCATTGCCCAAAGCATAGATTGGAGAACAAATTGCAACAAACCTGGTTCTTACGAGAGTGTAGACTCACAAGGAACCAACTTACCACAACAATCAAAACTAAGAACACGGCTGCTGTGAGAGTGCTAAGAAGGTCCTACAAACTAGCCATAATAAGAGTGTAAAGGGAGTGTGATGAGTCTAAGTGGAGACTCACTGGGGAAGCATGTGCCCACAAAGACTCAAAAAAGTTTTGGTCCCTAGTTGCTAGGGGGGGACCTAGAGAGATAGCCTCCATTAGCCAACAATATTTCAGCTTCTGCCTGGCATGACCATTTTAACACTCTATTTTCAAGTCCAGACAGCACCACCACACAGGTAACCCCCCCCTTGACCTACTTCAAGTTAACACCACAGACCTCTCTACAAGAGTGACATTCTAGTCTCAATTGAGTCAATTGTTCCATCAAATGTCACTGGTCCCGATGGAATCCCAGGCGACCTTTTCCTATACGACAAAGACAATTGGTCCAACTATATTTTGGCACTCTCTAACGCCATTGCAGGGGGCGCCCAAAATTCCAGATTTGTGTAAGGGAGCAGAGGTAATCCCCATTTTCAAGAAAGGCGATAGGAACCTCCCGTGCAACAATAGGCCCATACGCCATATCGACTCCATACAAAAGGTATTTTGTCATACCCTCCTGCCTAAGATCCAGGAATGGATAAGTGACAAAAACATTGTATCCCCTTATCGAACGGGTTTCCGCCAGCAGACGATGACAATAGACTAGGTGTTCTGTTTTCTCCTTCTATATTGGAAGACCATGGTCATTGGTAGGGGGAGTCTTTATGTTGCATTCATCGTCTTGAAGACAGCCTTCGACCTTGTGCCTCGAAACACTCTATGGCAAGGGCTAAAGGGAATGGGGATGCCCACGGAAATTCTCTCCCTAGTAATACCCCTCCACGAGGCCAACTATGCCAAAGTGCGCTGGGGTGAGCAAGGCCAGCTTACTGACCCTATTCAAATTAACAGGGGCAAACGCCAAGGGTGCGTTTTGGCACAAACTCTTTTTTCCCTCTTTATGAATTTTTATCTTCGACCCCAGCTGATGCATCAAAGCTAGGGAAGGAAAAAATTGTAACACTTTTATTCGCGGACGACACCTTGTTAGTTTCGAAAACTCCGGGGGATCTCCAGCTGCTCTTAAATCAATTCAAAGTGTTCTGTGACATGCGAGGCCTCGAGATTAATACAACAATAATGAAGTTCAGGACGTTAAATTCCAATAAATCCTACAGAGGGCGGCTGAGAGGGGGTTGGTAGTTTTGAATACCTGGGTAATAAACTAGCGGATGACATGTCCTAGAAACCACACATAACTAAGGAGACTATGAAGTACAAGCAAATAGTTGGGGCCCTGAGGAAATAACAGTAGCTCATTTAGTAAACCTGTCGCAGTCGCCCTTGGGATATACGACTCCAAGGTGGTGAGTTGCGCCCTATATGGGGCTGAGCTGTGGGGCTTTGACAGGATGGATGACCTTTCCAAATTTGAGAATCAGTTCTTAGGGAGCTTGGCGTCACTATCCAAGAGTACACCACTCCACCCACAAAAGTTGGATATGAGCAGGAAATCTATTGCGGATGTGGCCAAACTACCCCCACTGCTATTTTGGCAGAGACTAAGATCCACTCCAGAACTGTGCTTTTACGCCAATGCACTAGAGGAAGTTAGCTCCCTTGATATATTCAATAAGATAGGCTGGATAAAAAACACACAACACTTATTAGAATGCACTGGGGTTAAGGGACAATGGGATAACACTAATCCCCTACATCCTCCCAGCAAAAATCAAGTGAAAGCTTAGTTTTGGGGCTGGGTAGCCCGTAATGAAGTTAACAACATATCAAGCGGTAGGCTAACAGTGGAATTTGTCGACTTCAAGATGGCGAGATCCCTGGAAAGCTACCTTGACATTATCCAGACACCGAGTGACTGGAAACTCTACATGCAGTTTAGGTTTGGTACACTTACCTTGAATTCCTTTATTAGTACATGGCAACGTAACCAAAGTTATACCAAGTCCTGCCCTAGCTGTCTTGCACCAAACGAATCACCTGCACATGCCCTATTCGCCTGCCCGCATACTCTTGCCCAAGAGCCAGGTGGCTTACACCCACCTGCAAGCAGTTGGGAACCCGCGAGCATGGTGAAGCCCTGCGTAATCTTAAATCTGACGCAAGACCACTGTTTGCATGTCCACTTGCCAAATTTCTGGGCCACATGTGGGGCATCAGAAGGAAAGCTCAGAAGTCCTGTATTATTCCCACATAAATAGTTTTAATAGTGCAACTCTAAGTAAAGATACTCTTTCTTTTTGATCAGGGAGCTTGTATTGTTGCTCGCCCCATACATATTGGAGGTCTAAACATCATAGCGGACCCTATTGTTCAACTTTGGGCTATTAGTGGTTTTTGCTGCCATTGCTCCCATTTATACAAAAGGAAGATTTTTTTATTTTTTTTATACATGTTAGCTGGATACCAAAGGCAATCAAATTTTGTATAATAGATGTGTAAATTAATTTGTTATTTTTCCATCTTATGTGTAAAAGTGTATGTAATGTTTTAAAATGCACACTGCACTTTTAAGGTCGGATGACCGAAATAAGGTTTTTGATTGACAATCATTAACATTCCAGTTTTATATCTATAAGCCACAAAAGAAAGGACAAGTACAAAATGCCCTACTTTAGTGCTACAATGATGCTCTTAGCACATTTTACCCCCTATCCTGGTCCACATAAAGCTATCTTCAATAGTGATATTAAGCAGTTTAATTTTTCGAACCTGGCCTGTGCTGGTCAAGGATTCCATATTTGCTTGTTGCATGTGTTTGTCTTCTTTAGGTCTTGTTGTGAGGGGACCAGGCTGTATTCAAATCAACATTTACACATAGTTTGAGCATGTGCCATTCTGCAATCTGTACTTTAATTTCAATAAAACTATAACCGTATTATGTCCTCTGACTGGCAGTTTTTTTCCATCACTCTGGTTACACAAACCATCTCCCTTACTGCTTGAAACCCAACAAGTACAAGTCAACATATTAGTAGAACCATTTCAAAAGGTTGTTTTTCTACATATGGCGAATCGAAGAACTATAGGAATCACAGATAGTAAAACCTTGTCTCGCTAAACTAATCTGCAGATACAGAAACCTACAATCAAGTAAATGCATGCAGTCAATGAAGGGGCACCTTAAATGCACACTTATGAGTTATGCTGTCACCCACTGATCAGTTTTGCTTATAATGTTCATACATTGAAGAGTGTACAGTATGTTAACTATGGGCCATGCTATGAAACAGACCTTACAGCATTCTTATACAGAGTGAGGGCTGGGTCACCAGCAGGCCAGACAGTAGCACAAGACATACCCCCAGGTTCAGGTGGTCCCCAAAGGCAGATGGGAAGACTGACACAGAAACAGACAGCAGGTACTCAAAGAACTCATCCGGCATGCCAACCACATTGTTGGCATTAGCATCCCAGGTGGAGAATGCCGAGGTCATCTCACACGGCCCAGACGTTCCATTGAATAAGAGTCAAGGACTACAGCGCTATTTATCATTGAAGACCTGCACCTTCTTCTCAGGGGACATAGCCAGAACACGTACCTTTGATGCAACCCTACAGAGCACAAAGATGGAGCATTAAGGGCATTTAGCCCGTGCCAAGTTGAGCTAAATTGCTTCATACTGGAGAATATTTAATCCTTGCCACTGCTCCCAACACAGATTTGGCAACATACTCCTGAAACAAACTGCTACAAATGGTCCTACACTGAACTGATATTTGCCTCGGTTGTATGTGATTTTTCATAGAAAAACGATTTCATAGAATACCATTACTGAGAAATCATTTCATCTAAACTGCTTAATGGAAATGTTCAGAATGAACAGCATTTACCTTTTTGTAGAAACCAATTCATAGAAAGTCTTTTTGGTCGAAATTGGCTTTTGAATGCTCATTTATTATGTATAAATGCAATAGTTGCAGGTCTTAATTTTGGAAACATTGTCAGACAATATTGTGGATGCTTTTAATTCTCCGAGCCATCACCACTCAAACAACATCCATTGCTGACGCCTCACAACCCCTAAACACAATAAATCCCTGCCCCCTAAAATCCCTCACTACACCTAAACACTCATCCCTGTATCCTAAAAGCCCTTTCTACCCCAAATATCCACCATCTCTGAAACCTATAATCACTCACTACTCCTAACCCCACCCATCCCTGAACCCTAGAACCTCTTTCTACGTCTAAACCCCACCCATCCCATACCCCTTTAAACACCTCAGCACACCCAAACTACACCCTTCCTTGTTGGTGAGGGATCCAGCATTTGCTCTCCGGGGATATAGAGTCCTCTCTGAGAGTGCCCACAGCGGCAAGGGAGACACACTCAGTAGAGGATTGGGAGTGGTCTCACTACCACTGGGTTCGTAACACCGTGACCGGTGCTCTCGATGGAACCTTTGACGATGCCCCCCCAGGCGGAAACCATAACTGTCTGTACGTACCGCGGTGCCCGAGCAACCTTGGCCGATACCCGGTGGAGCTGTCCTATGCAGCTATAGAGGAGTTTGATTCTGGTTCACCGCTCGGCCGTCACCTACCCAGCCGGACATCGGACATTGTTTTCCTCGTCTCCCCGTTGTGTTTCTTTTCCCTCCCCCGCCTCCTCCCTCCGGGATTCATGGTCTGCCCCCTAGGCAGAAACCTTAACTGTCTGTACGTACCACGGTGCCCGAGCAACCTTGGCCGATGCCCGGTGGAGCTGTCCTATGCAACTATAGAGGAGTTTGGCTCTGGTTCACCCCTCGGCCGTCACCTACCCAGCCGGACATCGGACATTGTTTTCCTCGTCTCCCCGTTGTGTTTCTTTTCCCTCCCCCGCCTCCTCCCTCCGTGATTCATTGTCTGCCTCCCCTTTTCTAGCCTGACCTTTTCTGTGTCCCCTGAAGTACTTTCCCCCTTGCTGTTTTTTTTTCTATGTTATGCTGTGCTTTAGTAACTCATGTAACTATGTTATACTGTCTCCCTTTCTATGTTATGCGACGCTCCAGAAACTGATGTAACTATGCAACAATGTTCTGAAACAATGTCCTACCTCATGTAAAGCGCTCTGATACCTCAGTGTCTAGCCAGCGCTATATAAAACAAATAAATAAAACAAAGAATACCCTCACCGCCCTTAAACACCAGCCATCCATGACCCATAAGAACTTATCACCCTAAACCACTCATCCCTAAAACCTAAAAACCCCTTTCTACATCTGAACTCTACCCATCCCTGAATCCTTCAAATCCCCCACTACGCTAAACTACACCCCAACTCGAACCCTAAAAACTCTTCACCACCCCAGCCGCTACCCATAACTGAACCTTAAAAACCCTCACCAGCCCCCATCCATGAACTCTAAACCTCTCAACACCCTTACTTGTACTCCACCCATCCCTGAAACCTAAAAACACCTAACACACCTAAACACCACTCATCCGTGAACCCTAAAAAGCCCTCACCACTCCTGCACTCCAACCATCTCTGAACCCTAAAAACCCATTCTATGCCCCAACGCCAATTATTCCTGACCTCTAAGAACCCCCTCATCACCCTAAACATGATCCATCCCTGAGCCCAAGAACACCACAGTAATCCAAGACCCCACACCAACGTTTCATGCAATTTGGGATTTTCTTTAAAATGATCTTTCCTTTAAAATGCTAAATATTTCCTCAATTTTTTTGTTGTCTTTCCTTAAAATTGGTTTTCCAAGATTTGGTTTCCTCCAATGTGCTTTCTATGTTTTCGTTTTACTATGAATACACCTACTACCATTTGCCTCATCACACAGATGTACTTGCCATCTAAGGGATGAACTCTTGTACATCACAAGCTTCAAATCTATCATTACTAGATAAAAGTTGGTATGACATCTTACAATGTTTTCATCTTCTATAGACTTTCAAAGGCCTTAAGCGGGACCTAAAGATTTGTCTTGTTTAGGAATCATAAAATAACTGAAGAACATTTCCCGATTTGCTCAGTCTGACTGATTTCTTCAATAGCTACTCTTTAATAAAAAATCTTTGCAAGTCCTTCAGTAATAAAGAAATATAATCGGTCTTCATTTTCTTGTTCTATTGTTTTCTTGTTGGTAGCTATTGAGTCAGCTCTATCCAATATCCTTGCCTGATGACTCCAGAGACCAACTGGTCTGGGGTTACTATCATCTAAGCTTCGGGGTAATTCATCACACAAATTGAACTGAGGTGGAATGAGCAGGACTAACTTTGTAAATTGGCCGGGCTCTTTTTTTTTTTTTAAAGGTTTATTTAATGAATTTCATAGACTCCCAACGAAAGAAATAAAAGATCATAGAATAAAGCAGTGGTTAGATTATGAATACTACAATAAAAGGATAAGCATACATCCTGATACAATGGTATATAGGGGCGACATCATAATCCTGTTGCATTAAATAACTGAAGGAGGAACATAGAGAGTGAGGCCTTATAGTAAAAACTGAGTGGTGAAACATTTAAGTAAAGTCAAACATTGGTGCCCTAATTGGAACGATCAGAGGCTGGTGCGTCTATGGGCGTTAGTAGGGTTGAGGACAGAGTGTCAGTGGCTAGGCAGAGCAGATGAGAGCGGAAAGGTTGCCAAAAATCCTTTGGCTAAGCGGAGGGGGAGTTGCAGTGGGGCATAGATCTCACTGGTTATGTCGCAGTAAGACATGCTGTGCAGCCAAGCTTTGGTAGTAGGACGTATGGCTCTGCCCCAATGCAGTGCAATCTCCCTTTTTGCTAGTAGCAGAGCAATAAATAGCAGCTAGTCTGCGGACTTTCTTTGGAATGGAGGAAACGTTGCCCAGCAGTGCCATAAATGGGGAGGGGGCTAGGGTAAGGGAAATCATCTGCGATATGTCAAATACACCCGTCCAGTACTTGGCAATGGAGGGGCAGGTCCAGGTCATATGTGGAAAGTCTGCGTCAGGTGAATGGCATTTGGGGCAAAGAGAGGATCTGGAGGGGTCCATTCGGGCAAGCCCAGAGGCAGTGGTGTAGGAAACTAAAATGGACTAGTTTATGTCGGTGACTGGAAGATACTTATTTAATTTGTGCGCAGCAATAAGCCCATTCCATATCAGTGATCGTAGTGTATCGTGTAGCCTGGTAAAAATAAACCTGTCCATGGCATAATGTTTGCAGATAAAGTATCCGCAGTATGCGTCATTGCATGTCCGTTGTGGAATAGATCGCCAAAGGTGTGAATATTGTGTGTACTCATGGTGCGTTGCACCAGCTTTTCAGTTAGTGATGACCACGGGTTCGATGAGAGATGGAGAGCGGGGGAATATATGAAGTTGCGACCCAGTATCCCACTGAGTTTGTGCCATGCCCAACAAGTGGTAGATAGTGTCTGAACATCCATTGGGTCTTTCTGAATATCCTCTGGTAATAGCGTGTTTAATGGTATGGGGTCTGCCAAGTCCCGTACTGGTTTGATGTAAGGTAGGAGAGCATCAGGGTGGAACCATGAATGTACAAATTGGGTCTGGGCAACCAGAAAATAGATGTGAAAATCAGGGACGGCAAATCCGCCTCGGTCATACGGGAGAGTTGGCAAAGCTCTTAAGATGGTTTTCTTCCTCAACCTCTGAAACAAAAAGACTGATTCAGAGTGTGGGAGGATTGTTACCTTGCTGTGACTGTCTGCCAACTACAAGGGGACTGTAAGTGCAATTACAATTGTTGTGTTTGTTGTGTGTACATCTATCTTCCTTGTGGTCACTTCTGTGGATGTTTCAGGTTCCGATACTTTGTAAAACACCCGCTGCCTTTGATTTCTCATTATTCTTTTCAGTGATTTCAACTTATCTTTTGGGCAAACACACACATGCTCTCTGTCTAAAATTGTTTGTGACTGATTAAAGATCCTCTCAGCCAAGAGTGTCATAATACTACTAAAACCTGTACTGAGTTGCCTATCATTATTTATTCCATCTAAGACATCAACACACAAGTTTGTTCTTCTCTCGGTAAGCATGGATTTCACCTCTAGTATGAAAGATAAGGGATCTTGGTTAGATCATTTATTTCCTGGTGGGTGAAGTGGTATTCTATGAAAAACATGTCCACTATTGTCACTGGCACCCACCTGAATGAGGTGCTTTCCACCCTTTTGTCAAGTAACACAATTAGTCTCTCATCCACAAGAACTATGAATCGGTGGGAGGGTGGAAGAGTTCTTGCTTGGAGCTGATCCGAGGCCTACTGCCTCCTACTCTTGAGAGTGTGTTCTGAATTTTCATGAGAATTACCACTTTGAAACTCCTGAGGCTTCTGACAGTGCTCTGGGGTTGGTGCTCAATGGTTTCAGGAGGTTGTTAAGGAGCGAGTTGTCCTGTGGGAGGTTCCCAGAGGTACAAATTTACAAGCATATCAAAACCTAGTGAAAGTCCACCCGAATTGTATAAAAGAACAAGAAAAAAAACGTATTTTGCAGAGCAGACTTTTTGTGATACTTAAACCTAGAGTGCATTAACTTACTTAGAGTGACAGACGTTCTATCAATAAATTGAATTTGTAGACTTGTACCTTTATTATAAAGGTGTACTATTACTACTTTACTATTTGTTTACCAATTTTATATGGTAACAGTTTTAAACAGTGCACCTGCACCTTTAGACGCATTAGGGTGCTTTATAGCATAGGATGAGAAAACTCAGACCAGCTGAAGGTATCGTAGCAGGTAATGGATGCATTTAATAGAATATTATAAACACAAACATAATAGTTTTTGAACAATAAAACAAGTGAGTGCAATTTTTGGAAGACAGGAAGACAAACATTAGTTCAGGAAGTGATAAAAGAATCCTTAAAGACAACTCCATCCACTACATACAGTTATCTGTAACAAAGCTCCCAAATGTCTAAGAATTAGATAAAAAAACATAAAATGATTTAATCAGACTGACAAAGTGCCCTTTATAGAGAGGGCACAGTCACCCCATTATAGCAGTTTTGATTCTTCACACAACAATTCTTGTCATGATCATATTTCTTTTTCTGGTTTCTTGTGAACTGCGCAGTGCATATGAGCTCACTTGTCTCGAATAAGGGTTGTAATTTGAGAACCAAGAAAATGCACCACAGGACATACTTCACTGGCCCTTCGGGCTAGAAACCGCAAACTATTCTTGGCGTTTGTCTTTGTTATGAAAATTAGTTAAGCAAGTAGATGGTAGCAGTTCAGTGGCAAAACGAACCCAGGATAACCTGAAAAAACCTTTTAGTACTCCATCTAGACGTTTTTTGGCTTTACTTTTAGTAGGTGTGTCAGAACCGAAATTCAGAGGACCACGAGGCAAGCAGGGATCACTGGGCCCAACCTATGTGATTGGGCCCATAGATTGGGCCAATACTCCTGCTGTCCCGGGGTCCGCCCTACTGTAGAACCCTCTCGATTGGGTCAAGTGCCTCCTTCTGCACCCGACTCAATTGGTAATGTAGTGAAAGCAGTCAAGGCTCCATCTGAGGAAGTGTAGATACAGATTAGTGAATACGACACAGCTCAAAATGCACGCAGCACCCACAATAAATCAATATCCAGTCAAATACCTATTTTGTATAAAAGTAGTATTTTAATTTTACACATGCAAAGTTTCGACATTCAATAACAGTCCCCTTTGAGATAGGCACCCTATTAGTTGTCAGGTCCCACCTCCTGCCTCCCCCAGGTTACTAAGTTCCCATGCGATTGGTGTGCTGTTATGTCTCACTCACATGCTGCAACATCCAGAGAATGTAAACTACTTGGCCCTATTTGTGGGGCTTCTCCCTCTTGCACTCCGTCAATAAGATGTAGTCAGTTAGAGTTAAGTAGGGTTGCAAAAACCAAAGGCAGTATATCCCCCGGGGCCATGTAGGCCCAGTTCTCTGCTAACTTGCTCCGGCGGTACGAGCCCCGGCAGCAGTACAATGCGGTCCTGGCCCGGATCGGCAAAGTTGGGCTGCACGTTTTCACTCATGCAGCTCCTGGAAAGTGCTGGCATACTCTCCTGAGCCGCGCTTACCAGCGTCCTGACGATCGGAGTTGCTCCGGCTCCAGTTCCATCCAGTAAGTTTTATTCTTCCTTCCTTGGGGATGGGGGCAGTCTCCTTGTTCCGGTGGGGCTCCGACGGCGTCACCTCAGTGCTCGGGTCTCCTCTGACACAAAGCCTCCCTCGTCTAGTTGTAGCAGCAAGTTGGGGGTCACAGGTAACGACCCGGACTTCCAGCCTTCGCGCTTCGAGTACCCCCCAATCCCTCCCCCCCTGGCATATGGGAGCACTCCAACGAACCTCACCCTCCAGTCACGCTGGTCTCAGGGTCGCCCCTTTCACAACGCCTGATCGATGCACACCTGTCCTTTGTGCCCAGCAAGCCCTCCTGGCATACAGTTTCACCAGAGTCCACAAAAGCCCACAGGCAACGGCACTATCAGTGCGGCACAGTTCCTTACACCTCACTCAGGAGTCCCACACGTCTGGGTTCCTCTCTGGATCTCGCTCCTTCCAACACGCCCCTCTCGCTCACGGGCACACCAGTCTTGGCGATCAAGCAGATACTGATGCTCCAGATTCCAGGGCAATTGATCTTGGTTTCCCTGAGTGATGTCCTCTCACCCAGCAGGGAGACTAGCAGGCTGGGCTCTAGTCCAGGACACATGCAGAAGTCTTGCAGCGCTTCCCCTCCTCATGCAGCCTGGCTGCCTGCTCGGCAGATGACCAAGTGTGGGGTCTCAGACTACCCTACTTACTTCTTATCCAGACACCAAATGTGATTTAGGGTCTGGCCCTTTGAAGCTTTATATTGAGATTCTGCTTCTTTGATAAGGACATCACTTCCTCTCATCCCTCCCTCTGAAAGAGGTCTGTCACAGCAGGTATTCCTCCAAAGCCGATTGATCACTCTCATGAATCTTGTTATGAGTTAGAGTTCACACTGGGATGTCAGCCACAGCGATCTGTGCATCAAAGGTTAATCCCGGGCACTCAGCCCTACCGTTTATGATTCCCTTATCTGCTTCATCTCCCTTTTTCTGAGATATGTCCATGCCCTTTCCTTGTGATCTAACACTGAATCAAAGAGACCTTTGAAATGGAAAAAGAGAGCCTAGTTCCCCCTCATCCAATTTTTGACTCGCCCATCTTACATCTGGCTGGGGGAGATTCCACCACTCTTCATGTTTTGACCAGGACGCCTGGGCTTCCCAAAATGGAGCCCAAGGGTCTCCTTGCAATGTACCAGTGCAGGCAATTCTGCACTCTGCATACATTCACAACACATTTCATTGTTTAGTATTTTAGTGCCCATGTCCTATGCTATCACCAGCATTTCCACATGAAGCACCTGCACTCAGTCTGCGCACTCTGTCCAAAACTACAGTCTCTCTGTACTGCACCAGAGTGTCACTTTAAGCACCCTCTGCCAGCGTATACATTTACCATGTGCCCACTGTTCCACACTACACTCTCCGTGTAGTACATTTCCAGCGCACTCACATGCACTCAGCACATGTTTTCACTACGCACGCAATTCTACATCAACCTTATGTAGGCCAAGGGTGAGTTAAACACAGAATGTTTAAAAAGGTTAGTGAGCAAGTTGGCCTCACTCCAATGACACAGGGAAAAGACCTGGTCACTACTTATCATATGGTGTGCTGCCACCACCGAGCTTGTGCTGTTTAACTCCTAGTGAAGGCAGTAGGCCTCCACCACTATGAAGATAGCACTTTAGGCGTCCCATCCCGGTCCAATAAGACCGCAGTCCACAAGACAGGCCTATGTCATGCCGCACAAGCATGATCCCCTATGACCACAAAGTCAGAATTAGGGATTCAGACAACAATACAGAAGGGCACTCAGGGCAGTGGTATAAGTCTTTACCATGAAGAGGACTTTTTGGTCCCTACAAGGTGAGTGTGCATCTTGAAACCCAGAAGACATTATAATACAAATGCATTTAGAAGGATCAAACAGTCCTACAGATCTTTCTTTCTCCTAAACGAAAGGATATTTCAGAAGCTCACGACCATTTGAGACTGTGTAGCTAAATCAAGGAAAAAACAAAATCATTAAAATTACCAATTCCAATGGACAAAATAAAAAAAGATATTGTAAATGTCACTACTTTTTTCAGCACACGAAGCTCTGAACGAGAATCAAAGCAATAAAGCATACCAAACTCAAATTATCAATAACAAGATGAGCATGAAGAAACAGCTTACTTGGATACAGGTGTGGGTAAGGCAGGTTTATCTGGACGTTTTGGAGGAGGTACAACTGATTTCAGCAGATTAGATGATTTGCTTGGAGGCATTGGTTTTTTGGGTGGTACTTGCGGAGCTACTGGCTTGCTAGGCCTTAGGTCCAAACTTGGTTTATCTTAAAAGAATAAAAGAAAACCTATGGTTTGAAAGGATAAAACTGAGACCAAACATGAGAAACAAGAGACCATAATAGACAATTTCAAGTGCACAATTTGTATGAATGTGGTAGAGGGTATGGAAAGCTACAAAATAAGCAAACTACTGATAAAAGAAAAAGTTACTTACCTTTGATAATGCTCTTCCAACTACCTATTCCTCGCAAATTAAATTCTCCTGACCCGACCCTGGAGCTGGACATTGTTGCAGAAATTGATCCTATGCAGATAGGTGGCACCATCGGACTCTAAGGTGACTTCATCCAGCCTCAGAAAAGGACGGAGTAGAACCAAATATAGGTGCCACTGCTGTATGCAGACATCAGTTTACAAAAAAGGCATTAATGGTGGTCTGTGTTCAATTCGGCGTTGCAAATACGCCCGGTTTGAATTGAATTGCAAGGATATATATATATATAAACACATATATAAACAAACACACACACACACGCACTTTGTAGACAGACAGCATCTAAGATGAGAAAACTCCCAGAGGCAGACCGAGCAGACTCTGCTGGTTCTGCACAATCCTCACGTATGGAGGTGTAGGTAGTGAAGTTTGATTGTAGATCCCTAACTCGCTATTGAGGTCGTCATGAAGTAGTAGTTTGAGCTGGGAGACACATGGTCAGACTCAGCAGTTCAGAGTACCAGACCTTCCAAGCCCTGTCTTGTACGATCAGGATCAGTTGAGCATGATCCTTCCTGACCTTCTTCAGAACCCAAGGAAACAGAGGCGGAATGCGTAAACGAGACCAAACTCCCATGGAAGGCATAATGGGTCTAACAGAAAACCTTAAGGTGGAAACTTTAGAATGCAAGACTCGACAATGAACACTCAACAGTAGTGGAAAGTTCTAGCCATGGACCGCCACAATGAGTAATATGCCTTAAACTACCTGGGTGCAGATGCCACTCGTGGATGGCTAGGTGGCGTGTGCTGATATTGTCCGCTCCAGCATTGAGTGACTCTGCCAGAATGCTGACAGTCCAAGAGATTCCTTGCAGGTTCAGTCAGCGCCATAGCCTCAACACTCCCTGGCACTACACAGGTCCCCCTACACCACCCTATTTGTTGCAGTACCACATGGCCATTGGGGTGTTCATCAGAAATTGTATAAAACTGCCCTTGATGGAAGGCGAAAAGGCCTTGGGGGCCAGCTGGAAGGCAATCACCTCAAACAGATTGTTGCTGCGGTCTCTGACCCCCGCCTCGTCCAGGTGGCCTCCCCAGCCTTGAACAGATGCACCACTGATCACCACAGGAGGAAGGGAGGACAGTGTGCCAAAATTCAAGTTGGTATCCTTCATCCACCAATTGATCATTGGAGACTCCAGCACAGAGTTCCTGTACAGAGGTTAAAGTGTAGAGACCGCATGTGCCAACAGCCATAAGGCACCAGCATAGGGTGACCAGATTTTGAAAACAAAAAACTGGGACACTTCATAAAAATAGAAGGACTACAGTTTTACATCATCCGAGGGGCATAGAATGACCATTAATTAACATATACACAAGGACAACTGGGTACCGAGGAAATAAAATGACATTAAGCCCAGCATCTTTCCTGTTAATTGAATTGCTTTCTGATAAGAGCTGCTAACTTGTCCTGCTTTAGGACACGTAAAAACGTGGCTCCAACAGTTTTCAGTCACCCTCTCTGAAGACAGAGAGATGATCCAAATTTGCTGGAATCTGGCAGGACAGGTAGTGGAAAACTGGGACTGTCCCAGCAAATCCGTAATGCCTGGTCACCCTATACCAGCAGGATACACATGGTCAGGAGATCAAGAAGTCTCAGACCTGTACAGGCCTCAACACAGAAAGAGGACTGAAACATCGGGTCATATCCCGAATGTCCCATTGGGACCATATCCTGCCTGTTCCAGACTCACAACAGGGCAGAAAACCTTTGAATGCCACCTTTTCCAGAACAGTCTCTAAATATGGAATTGTCTGCACTGGCCAAAGATAGGATTTCACTTTGTTGATGTAAAACCCTTGGCAATACATATCTAAGGACAAAGACCAGGATCGGGACTTGGAGCAGGTCCACAACTTGGGAGTGCGAATGGCCTCGTTTCTTGTGCTTAGTGAGATGCAGTGTCGCCTTCCACTCCCTGATGGCCTTCAGATACATCATGGAGCATTTGTCTCAAGACTGACTCAAGATTAGATCCAAAGAACCAAAAACAGACGTCATGCACATCAGTGACGAAAATGTGCTTTCTGCACGTGGCACAGTTTGAAACCAGTAGTCTTCTATGAACACATTGTCACAGAATTATTATTTTTTTTTTTTTTTTAAGTCTGGGAAGAACCAACAAAGTTCGAGAGTGGAACTAGGCTTAGTTTCAAAGGGCATAGAAAAGAGGAATAGATGTCATCATGCAGGCGTGGTGCCTATATAGGGCTCTGCTGTCACTTCTGGATGCAGGATGTAAGCACCGTGGAATCCAAAGGCACCGCTCATTAGAGTGGAGGAACTACTGATGGAAAAGTTTCTAGATCTGTTTGACACTTGGGGGGGAGTGGGGGGGAGGGGGGGAATTTATAAGGTGATGTGTTTTGGGTGTACTCTGTGCCGATGCGTGTGTCCGTCCCCCCACTAGAAGTCCTATTTTGCAACCTGAAGATTCTGATAGATAGTTCCCTAAAAGGCATTATTTGGAACTGGCCCATTTTCTTTTACTGACCCCCTACACTATCATAGGTGATAGTTTTGCCCTTAACTGGTACCTTGTCACAAGTAAACAGACTGGTTTTATTTGTAGGGTTTGTGCTCGAGTTTCAAAAGTTACAAAACCTTTTTATGAAGTTATACAACATATAGAGAGACATTACTATGTGTCAACAAACAACACTGTAATGGCAACCCAAAGGCACCTACCTTCCCTCACATCCTCCCATCTATCCACAAGCATACCTTCCAGCCTTCTTTCCCCTGCCAGCATACAAACCACCCATGAGTGGCTGATAGTCCTGCCTTGCCGTAAATTGACCTTATATGTTAAATGGTCTGAGCTTCCATACTTTGTATCCAGAACCTGAAGCATTGTTAGGGATAAAACCTTTTATTCACAAGCCTCCTTGTGTACCACGGAAGCTACATCAAAGTAGAATTTGGGTACCAGTACCAGTGCTGTACCCATCAATCACCCTACATTTTCCGAAGAGTGACGAACAGTTCTGGAAAGATCAAAAGCATACCCATACCATAACACTGGACAGAGGGCTCAACAAACTACAACAAGAGAGCTAAGCTGACATTTGAGGCTGTAACTAGGGTGGAGAAGGTTCTTTGTTTATCATAATTTAAGTGCATTATTTACTCACCTGTTAATAAAAAGTCCTCTGATTGGGCACTGAAGATACAGAATGTTATATTTGTTTTGTCATACTGAATCTGAGTCTTGAAGGCCATTTACCTCCTGGAATACACTGTGACTGGAGCCTTCAGTACTCCGAGTGTCGCAAGTGCTTAAAGTCAGTTTCGTAGCAATAGAAAGTGGAGCATACTTGTAATGTGGCCCTGGCACATCAGAATCGAATAATAATTCTAATGAGTAAATGCAAGTAACACCTTCCTGCTCCCAGACCACAAGAAAAGAAAACACAGTACTTCCCATACTCCTAGAGGAGCTTGGCTGGATTTTTGATTCATTGTTACCTTTTTACTGTTGATTTTATCTTTCCAGCTAGGAGGTTTTAAACCAGAACAGAACATAGTAGAACCTGAAGAGTTGGCTACATCACAAAGTGTGTTGAAAGCCAACAAAGAGTAGGACGTGTCAATTTGTTATCAGTAGATGAGGTTAGGTCTGAAAGTGTCAGAGCACTATATAAAAACAGGCACTGGCAATGCCAACAAGCCTGGCTTATAACTGGAAGGGTCTTTTCTGTCACCAATGAGTTTAGACACTCAAAAGGTCATCATACATGTAGTCACTCTTGCACTCATACATCCATTCTCCCACCCACTGACTCATTCTTCTCATTACTCAATCACCCATCCACAACAAAACAGATACACAAATTCCTACAAGCATATGGAAGACAAATTCAAATAGAAAGAGAAAAAAGAAAACACAATATCACTTAAACTTGGCAAGCACATATTTGGAATACAAAAGTTCCAACTTAGCTACCACATTTAGAAGCAATGTGTTTATCCTCTTGGAGTGGTAAAAATAATGATACAGTATGCACGATAATGCTCCAACATAAGGTGCTAATCAAACTCCGCTCTGGGGGGGTGGCTAAAGTGTATAGTGCATCACTGTTGTACTAAGACAAGTTGGCCAACATAATATTTTTAAACAGTGTGGCCATCTTGGAACGGTAAAACAATGATACCCTATACCATTCTAAAATGGTTGTAAAGTTTAGAAACAGTGGCTGCACAGGATGCAGCACAGTACAGATTAAACGAGGAGAAAGTAAGCATCTTGGTGGGGCTGTGTGGGGAGCTGCAAGATGTTCAAAAAATGGAGAACAAAAGTAATGAAATAGGATCTTCAAAAGGAAAAAATAGGAAAGTAAAGGACTGGCCACCAGCCCAGAAAATGAAGCACACTTCTATTCAAACTGGTATGCACACGATGAGACTAAATTTAATTATTCACAAGGCAATGGAGTCAGCGGCAGAAAAATAGACTAACTATTGTCCCAACGTAGAATGTTGTCACTTGGAGAAGCAGAATGAGAATGACATTTTAACAGACACAACAGGGTTGGTCGAAGACCCTTTATGCAATTGTTTCTTTTTTACAAGGGCGTGGCATTTGCTACCTGACTTAAGCAGTTTTAATCTTACTTCCAAAGTTAACTTATGAGATTCCATGTAACAAAATACCACTGTCCAGCCTGCTGCACAGTGTAACAACAATCCACAATGAAAGGCCTACTGGCTTTAACGAATGTATTTCACATTAAGCCCTACTAACTTTTTTGTAACTTTTCATAATAAACAAATCAGATCAATGGCATCTGACGTAAGTTTTCCCAGTGCACTAATCAATGCTATGCCTACATCACTGCTTTGTTGCCATAAAAACAGAGGCCTCCAGTATTGCACAAATGGTGCACTATATCGGAACCAAATTACATTTTAAGACTTCCTCAGTAGTTTCTATTTGGCTTATTATTGTGGGAACACAGAGTCAGCATCTGCAGAATATTTGGCAGCAAATCTGAAGCAATTTTGTATGCTTTCTAGTAAAGCAGCTTATGAATTATGACAAAGAATCCTACATGATAGTGACATTTTTGATGCTATACCGTTGAACTATTTTAAGTGTGTACACCTTGAACAATTGTTGCATGCTAGAACCTATTGTATGTCAATAAAAAAATTTCATACTTCCGCACAATTCAATAAACGCTCACCTTTTTCTTCCAATCGAGGAGGAAGAGGTTTCTTCTCCCCAATACGGAGTTCTGGCTTTGGAGCTAGAGAGGGAAATACTTTTTATTTTTCTTAAATAGCTCACAGCATATAAATTTGTTTTAACCTTTTGCATGTATATGTACAATTAGTTTGCAGAAACATTCCGCGATAGAGCTGATTAATCACATTAATTGCTAAAACCATTAAGGCTCTATGAAATAATTTAGGTTGCATGCTTTCACTTAGCAACCACATCTGAATTCTAAAAATCTCTCATATCCTTCACACTATACATAAAAATGCTTAAGGATTTGTTTCAGAGTAAACCTTGTTAAAGTGAACAATACCAAATCATATCACATTTTGTGCACCCAATCAATTAATATCAAAACTAGCCTAGATGATTCTCACGCAGCATGCAAAGCACTAGAAGGATGTCATTAGAATTATTGGCTTTCAGGGCCACAATTTCAGATTTATCTTAAGTACTTCTTTGGAAAGAGGGTTTAAACAACCATCACATGTACAAAGTGTTTTCTGTTTACCCATTCTACTAGATTACTCTGAATGGGGATTAAACACATACACTACACGTTATATCATAAAAAACGTTCTACTGTTGTAGCCAATGGGTAACTGGAACTCTAGTTGACCTCACAATCCAACACTCCAAAATGAAAAGATTCAAAAATCTTATAAGGACAAAAAGTCATTTTTAAATTGCCTAGTGTATTTGGGTAAAATAATCTAGATGTGTAACAGTGTAAGACTGCCTGGACTTCTACTATTCCATGAAGATTTTCTTACCAATAAACAGAAGGAGTTCAACTCCGTTCAAGTTATGTTCCAACTTGGTGAGAAGACCGCCCCTTCATAATTTGAACCGCAGACCATTCCTATTAAAACATGGTCTAGTTTATTAGCAATGACTTGAGGAGAGGGGCCTATATTGCACTCATGATCAGGCCCCGAGCGCCTCCAGCTTCCCTTTGGTCATTTGCCAAGTAAAGAATAGGAGAAACATTATTTAGAGCTTCGAACCCAAATGTATCACACTTTGAACAAGTGTCCTAATTGTTATTTTTGTTATTCAGACACCTAATTTTGGATAGGGGAAGCTGATCAAAGAACCAGGCATAACAAGGTCATGCTGGTACTGTAGATAGCATTCCATAGCTGCTACTCCTGAATGTTGTGAAATAGTGGACTTTAGAGAAAAAAAAAAAAAAGAAAAAAAAAGGAGGGGTACCTCCGCACCCAAATGATCAGAGAAGTGAGCCCTGAAAGTTTCCCCATACAAGAGGCATAAAAAGCCATTTTGAAATTGCAACATGTTCCTGACAAAGGCAAAGGAAATGAAAAACTGTGAATACAGAATTTTGTGATGAATTTTTATTTTTTATTTTTGAGCAAGAGAAAGCTCTTTACTGCCATGAGCAAAGTATTGGGCGCAGTTGTGGTGCTTGAGCATGCAGGTATGCAAGAGTCTGTGGGTAAGGAGAATGTTTGTATGGGTGAGTTTAGTGATAAAGTGATAGAGTTCGGAGTGAAACAGCTGTGTACTGATGAGTGAAGTTTGACAGGAGCCAGGTGCTTCTATATCCGTTCTTCAGTAGGAGTAAAATATTGACCGAATTTCCATGCTTAAAGTTATGGTTTTCACCACAACAGGTCCTTTTCCACCATGCACTGATTGTGCTATATTTATTAACAAGTGTAACGTATTAAAAAGAAATCATCCTGCAGGCACGAGTGCAAGACATGACAAACTCAAGATGGCTGGCCCTCATTAACGGCCACCTCTGTCTGCTCTCAAACGGTACTGTCATCTAGCCGAAGCTACTACGGTACCCTCAGTAGTGCACAAATATGAATTGCTGCTCCCATGGACATCCTAGCTGTGCCCGTACCCCCCACAAAAATCCTCAAGCCAGAACAACTGTTTGCACTTCAGGCACTCTGGTGGGTGGCACTGGCAGTGGAAATCCTATGAACAAACCAGCCACCTGGATGAGGCACGCATCAGCCCGGAGAAAGTTGAGGTGAGAGATTTGGAGGCACTGGATAGAGGCGGCCCACAATGCAACCAGGATAGCAGGTGACTTGCTGTTAGTGTCTCTGGATTGTGGCCAAACAGCCGATGATGCCAGGGGAGGTAATATTTTGACCCCCAGACTTAGAGTGTGGCCCCATCCCATCTGGGGCACAGATGTGCTTAACCAACTGTGGGTTTGAACTACCATCCTGATGGTGGCCCAATGGAGACTCCCCACGTCAGCAGCTGTGAGAGTTAGATTGTGGCCCCAAAACCATGAACTTGAAGCTATAAGATGTGCTTTAACACCCCGTTTAGGACTGATTACAGAGAAGTGGAAAACAAAGACTTTTTTTTTTTAACACCTAATGACGTGAATGCAAAATGACTGAAAGAGATGCCCATGGGCTTCCCTAAAGATAAGCTGAGAGGTGAAACGACCTCAGACTTAACATTGAAAATCTAGAGACTGCATCTATGGCAGAGGAGGACAAAATTATCAAAACAAGAAGGTGATTAGAGTGGATCAGCAAATAATAGCAAAAAGCAAATAATCTGACAGAGTGCCGATACTGCAAGATCAGGTGAAGGTATTTAAAATGATGGTGGATGAACTAAATACTGTCAAGAAATTTGCTGTAAACAGTGGACAGTATTGTGAAACAGAGTTGGAATTCTGGATAATCTGAGAAGTACACATCTTTGTATGCTGGGAGTTTGGTCTTCAGTCGCAATTAAGTGACTTACAGCTATAGCTGGACTCTATCTGCAGACCTGATGAGAGAACATGACATACAACAATTTTTCAGAAGATACACAGACGTTACCCCAGACACTCAAGGTGAGAAATGCCTTTGAGTGACACATACAGGGTGATATCAAAATTGGTGGGAATAGTGAATTAATATAGTTCAATGTCCTCTCGTCATAATGTGAAGTTAAGGAAAAATTGGAGATTGTTGATTTGAATAGATATGCATGTCTAGGAGACATTCCTGAATAAACCGGTTTAGTGCTGAAAATCACAAATATCAGGTTATCGAATGACCAAGTTACAGGCAAACAAATTATCTCAAATACTTATACACAAAATAAATATAATACAAAACTGCTACAATCAGGAATAACACTACATTATACTTAAAATCACTGCCATCAGAGGGTTTTTTGCTCAGCCACCTATCCCAATGTAGGTATTTATTTGAAACTAAAATATTCTTACATTTAGTGTGCCCATTCTATAACGAAAATCTTTTACTGACCTGCGCTTTTAGCTGGTGGTGGGGGTTTCTTTGGCTTCTAAACAAAAGATGAAAAAACTAAATTCAGTTACTTGAAATGTACAAGTAATCAAATACAAAGATATTTCATCAAATGTTATTCACATGGATATCATTGCCAATTCATGAACTCAACAATGATAAAAATATACAATTTCTGGTTATCTGGCATTCAAATTTGGAAACCTTTAAATTGAAGGCCATCAATAGTAAGCAAACTCTAAAATGCAGGTATTGTGAGCTTAAGCTGTGGAAGTCAATGTTTCTATGTGTTCGACAGCAAAGCTGTGCATGTCAGTTGCAATATGTGATAGATTGTGTCACTAAACCAAATGTACGCAACTGAGTGAGCCAAACATGATACTGATGGTGCAACCACAGACCTAGCCAAAGGCTCGTTGAGACTGTTTAGGAGGCCAAACTCCCTCCCATGGCTTGCACGACATGTCGGCACCGCACACCTGGTGAGTGGTGATGCTGAGCTATTGTAACCAAAGTTGATAAAAGTTTTGATTTGAATCGCGCTGGTCACTTGGTTGGTGTGATTTCCCTGCAATCTCAGCTGCAATATGAGAAGGACTGTTATGCCACTTTGCAAGTCTATAGAAGAAAGGAAGTTAACCAGAACAGCTCTAAAGCACCTCAACTGGAAAATTAGGATGTAGTAGGAGTCTGCCTTTTAACTCAAAACCTACGGTCCAAGGACTAGGCGGTGCAGTCAGTGCTCTGGCTAAGGAAACCACCCCAGTACTGAGATGAGACCTTCTAGAAAAAACACAAGAGACCAACTTCTGAAAAAAAGACCACTCCTTGAAATCATGATAAAAAAGCAACACTCAGTTGCTCATGAAAGTATCAGGGTGCAAACACACAAGGCTAGATCAACTCAACTAAAATGTAAGCCACTCAGATTTAAAATACTAGTCTGAAGGTACTTCATATCCCTCCACAAATACCTGGAGCAGGTTCTTTACTTGGGGCACTCCTTGCAAAACAAATGTCACATTTCGATACTACTGACCATCAAAAGTACAAATAACTATTAGTAGTGATCTTAAAGAGCATGTGGGGGACATAACACTACTTCTCCAAAATTACCTCTACTGATTACTATCTAAACAAAATTAGCTCTACAACACCTTTACCTCGCTAGCCATTAAATTGTCCCCTATTACCTTGTCAAATGGTAAACTGGCTGAAATAATGATCTATTTAATTTGTATTTTGTTTTTTATTTGACAAACTTTGTATGGCTAACACTGCACAGAAGTTTCCTCACAAGGTCAGAGATGTGTCTGCAATGTGGTGCAAAGTCTGAAACATTTCTGCATATGACTTGGACCTGTGGTACTTTGAGGAACTCTTAGGTTGTGGTGGTGGAAAAACTTAAGGGGGTGACGGCACTACATTTAAGTGTGATGAGTAAACAATGGTTATTGGGGTGAATACTCCCACCTTAGAAGGGTTGCAGAAACAGCAATAAGTTTGCATCCTCGGGATTACTTTTTGCTAGAAGGAGAATAGCCATTTACTGGCTCTCTCCAATGCCCCCCAGGTTGCTGATATGCATGAGTAGGCTGTAGTCAAGGAACGTCAACAGTGCTGAGTGGACAAATATACAGAAACAGATCTGAGAAGGGACAAATGATCACCTTGTAGCTCCCCTTGCCCAAGAGATTATACATTGCAGAATACCCAAATGGACAACTCGTCGGAAGATAATAGTTCAGTATAGCAGAGGCTGTTTCTCACAGAAACTATTGTGCCATCGGGGGGCGTGGCTTGGCCGGCTGCAAGATGGCCGCACTCTGAGTGGGCTCTGCTGGCTAAGCCTACTATCCGTACAAAATCCTGCGGACACAGCGCCCATCGCCGCTCCACACCGCGCCACTGCCACTCACCTGCCCCTGGGACTCAGTTTGGTCGCACTCCTGTCTCCCTGGGACGCTGTTGGGCTGAGATCCGCTGCCGCGTGTGTCCCGAGCCTGAGGCCCGTTGCTGACGTGGCCGTCCCGGCCATCCCGGAGCTGACTGCAGGCTTCCTCCAGGTTACCGGATCGGACTCCTGCATCCAGCCGTCATCACTCCCATACTTTAGCCGGTAAGCGCCGTTGCTGTGGGGGCGCACTGCGGCAGGACTGGGGGCGCGCGCGGGTCGTACCGCCCGGCCTGGCCTGCTCATCGCTCTTTACTCCGGCGCCCGCTGCTCAGGCCTCTCTCCATCGGGCTGGGCGACACGGACGGCGCGCCCCCCTTGGCTCCCGGCTGCGTGCTGCCCCCCTCCCGCTGCCGCCTGCCGGCTCCCAGGGACATCCTGCTGAGACGGCTGCATCGGCCGCACTGCCCTTCCTTCCCGGTCTGCTGCAGCGGCCCACCTCAGGGGCACTCCTTATACGCGATCCAGTGTGTTGGACGTCCGCCCTGTAGTGACATGTCTTCTGCCACTCGCCGCCGCTTCTGAGCACCACTGGCCACATCCACCGCCTGCCGGCCCCCCCCTGCCAGGAACGGGCCGGTCGAAACCGGCACTTGGGAGCTCCTGGCCTCTTCACCCCTGCTCCGCTCCTGTGTTTGTATTTGCGGTTGGCGCTGGCCCTCCGCCCACTGCTGGGCCCTGCTCTCGAAGACGCCCGGTGCCCGTGGCCCATCATTCCTCTGGCCTGAGACCTGCCTCCTCCCGGGGGGTCCCCCCACCCGGGCGCTGCGTTGTGGAGGCCTTCCTCCTGTACCTACTGCGCCTTTGCTTACTCTGGCCCTGCATTCTCCTGACGGCACCAGTGGCTGGGCCGACGTCGCTGCACCTTCTGTCTCCCAGGCGGCCTGCCAATCACTTGGCCGCCCTGCGGTCCGCACCCCCATCATTTGCCAGTCTCCACTGCTTCCCCCCAGCGCTGGTGGGCCCGCTCCTCACCTGTTTTGACCCCCTGGAGTTGGGTTTGTCGCCAGGGGCCTCCGCAACACGCCCACAGCCGGCCTAGTTGCACACTGCCTATCCTAATTGCTTCCACCGCCTGCTGGTCCTGCTCCTCCGCTCTTTCCAGTGCTGCTCCACCTCTATCGAGCGCAACATTCACCTCCTATCTCAGCTGCCTCCATATTGCTGCTAGACTGTTCCTCCAGACATGGGGAGGACCGACCCCAAGCAGCCTAAAATCGCCTTTGATCAACGCCGCCAGACGCGTCGGGAGGGCGCGGGCGCTGACGGAGGGGACCCCCTGGCTCCTTCCGACATGGCTTCAACTCGTGAGGACGACTTAAAGGCCATCATGCTGGACGTCAAGTCCACTGTCACCAACATTGCGGCTCAGCTGTCGGCTCGCCTGGACACAGTGAAGGCCCGAGTCGATTCACACGATGCCCGCCTCCTTCATGTTGAGACCAGGGTATCGGATGCGGAGGATGCCGCCACCCAGGACCCTCAGAAACTGCTGCGGATGGACAAAATACTGGATCTCATCCGGAACAAGAACGAGGATTTGGAGGCGCGCTCCCGCAGGAGCAACCTCCGCATCACGGGAGTGCCTGAATCCACCAATATCTCCCGCATGGAGGACTATGTAGAACAGCTGGTCCGCGAGCTCTTTGGCGACATCCTCTCCCCAGTCTTCATAGTCGAGCGGGCCCACCGCTCTCTCGGCCCTCGCCCGGGCCCTGGCCTGCCGGCCCGCCCCATCATAGCAAAAATTTTGGACTTCAGGGACCGTGACGCCATCCTACAGGCGGCCAGAGAGAAGGGGGAAATCCACCACCAGGGTAACTCCCTGTCATTCTATCCTGACTATACGACTGCGGTTCAGGCGGCCCGCCGCGAGTTCCTGCCGGTGAAACTACTCCTCCAAAAGCACGAGATCTCCTACTCACTGGCATATCCCGCCAAACTGCGCGTCAAGCAGGGTTCCAAGACCCTCATCTTTTCAGACCACAGGGAGGCGCTGGCGTTTGCTAAAAAACTGGACAGGTCACACCGCTCTTCGCCGTCCAACTCACAGGCTGCTGCTGTGGACAATTTTAGTGATAATGACTGACCAGACGGATAGCCATGTTTGTATGGGGGGTTTTTTTCCGGACCTTTTGTTCCTCAGCTTATCAATTTGAATGGTGATTATTGACTCGACGATGTTTCTCAGGCTATTCTGATTTATCTCTTTTGCTGTTGGCATGGTGTTTTATACCTCCTGCTATTCACTCCTTGGTGTCTGCCACTACCTATGGCTTGGCCACCCTGTCTTTCTGGCAGGGGTGTACGCTGAGCGTTGCCGTGCCCCCACAGGATAATTCCCATTTTGGACACAGACTTTTCCCCTCCTAGTTGTGGGTCCCTGGGGTGGGTAGGGGTGGTACCTCAGCCTGATTAGGGGGTTGGTGTGGGAGCGGGGTTGGGGGGGGGGGGGAATCTTCGGGGGTTTTTGTTTTGGGGGTGGGTTTGGGTGGTTGGGTGTTGGAGGCCTGTGCTTTGCGACCTCCCAATGAGGAAACGCTGTTCTTATCAGCACCGGCTCGCGTATGGAGCCTTTCCATGCCATGTTCTTTCCCCCCTGTGGTCCATTTTCCTGCTGGGGGGATTACTTTGTTTGTTTTGTTGCCTCCTTATGAGGCATTTGTTGTATTTTCGATTGCACTATTTCAATGTGATTCCATTGCTACTGCACTATTGCTTTTCCTTGTTGTCCATTGCACTGCGCACGGCATTTACACACAGACTCTGCTCTTTCCCACACCTTTTTCGCTTCTCCACCCCATGACTGATACTACACTTTGGACATGGAATGTCCGTGGGCTGAACGACCACCGAAAGGCACGACTAGTCCACGCCCACCTCATTCGGCACAAGGTGGACATCTGTTTTTTTTTTTTTTTTTACAAGAGACCCACCTGTTACCGGCCACCTCCTCCAGACTCCTTTCCAGACATTGGGGTGAAATTCACTCTTCCTTCTATTCCAACTATTCCCGGGGGGTTTCCATTTTGTTGCGCTAAGGGCTCCCATGGCAGACCTCTCAAGTGCACAATGACCCTGGGGGGCGCTTCGTGATCCTTCATGGCACCCTACGGGCCCAACCTTTGACGCTTGCTGCTTTATATGGCCCAAACTGCGATGACCCGGATTTTTTTGCGCAAGTCTGGCACCACATCTCATCGTTCGGCAATGCAGTGCTCCTCTGGGGGGGTGGGGGTGGGGGATTTTAACATAACACTATCCGCTGCTCTGGACCGGTCCGGCACTCATGCCTCTCACCCGCGCGCAGCTTCACTCCTCAGCTCCATTCTCTCGGACAACTCCCTGTACGACGTGTGGCGTCATGCTCACCCTGCTTTACAGGAGGGCACCTGTGTCTCTGGTACTCGTGGCTGCTGGTCCCGTCTCGACTTATGGATCACTACTCCGGATGCCTTGGTATGGCTCACCTCCGTTGATCATATGGCACGCACCCTCTCAGATCATGCTCCCGGTCGCCTTTGCCTCCATCTCCCACATTCTCCTCGCCGTGCCTTTTCCTGGCGGCTTCCCCCTAACGCGCTACGCGATTCGGTCTTCAGTGACGAAATACAAACCACAATCGTAGACTATTTTGAGCTCAATGTGGGTTCCGTGGACTCCCCGTCTACGCTTTGGGAGGGGTTTAAAACTGTTATCCGTGGGGAATGCATCTCTAAGCAATCTGGCGTTCTTCGCTCCATCCGCGGCACTCTTGATAGACTGGAGGGGGAAATTAAGGTGCTTGACGCCTCCCACGCCCTGGACCCTCGCCCTGACACTTGCTCAGTTGCGGGGGAAACTTACTGACTTCGCCGATGAGGCTAGCAGAGAACTAGCGTTTCTCGGCAGGGAGGCGAGGGCTCGCCGCTTCGGCGAGGGTGATCGCCCTGGCAAAACCCTTGCCAACATCCTTCGCCAGCCACGGGCGGCATCCTACATCACCGCCCTTCGGGACGGCGGCCCCGATCGTACCACCTCCCCTGAGGAAATTAAAGCGCGCTTCACCACTTTCTACGCACAACTCTACACGGCCGGATCGGTGCCACCGCGTGAAGTCCTCGACCAATATTTCGACACCCTTCAGCTTCTTTGGCTTGGAAATTCCCATCGGGAATATCTTGACGAGCCCTTCTCTAAAGAAGAGATCCTCGCGGCAATCAACAGCATGCCTGGTGACAAGGCCCCTGGCTCGGACGGCCTGCCGGCTTCCTTCTATAAAGCTTTTGCCCCGCTCTTGGTTCCCCATTTAGCCTCCATGTATAATGAATCTTTCGAAACAGGTTTGTTCCCCCCGTCGCTGCGCGAGGCAGTGTTGACTCTGCTCCTTAAACCGGATAAACCACCCGAACAGCGAGACTCATACCGTCCCCTATCCCTCATCAATACAGATAATAAACTTTTTGCCAAATTGCTCGCTTCCCGTCTCCTACCCCTCATGCCGCTCATCGCACGCCCGGATCAGTCCGGCTTCATTCCCGGTCGCGCGACCTCTCACAACCTCCGGACCATTTTTTCCGTTATTTATCAAATTAATCCCGCGCTCCCGGCAGTGGCCGCCCTTCTCGACGCCACCAAGGCCTTCGATACCTTGGAGTGGCCCTTCCTGTTTTATCTCCTCCCCCGGTTGGGCTTCAGCCAAGTTTTCTTACCCAAAGTGCAGCTTTATACTCTACCTACTGCCCGTCTCCGCATTAATGGACAGGTTTCTGAGCCCATTCCCATCGGGCGCGGTACTCGGCAGGGTTGTCCGCTGTCCCCCATGCTCTTTGCTATCGCCATGGAACCCCTCGCGGCTCGTCTCCGGCAACACCATACTCAGAGAGGCATTGGTTTTGCGGCTCGCGCTTTGCTAGTCTCCATGTATGCGGATGACGTCACTCTTTAGGTCCGCCATCCCCAGGAGAACCTCAGCCCCCTGGTCCGTGAGGTGATTCGCTTTGGCGGCTACTCCAGAATCCAGGTCAACTGGAACAAAACGGTACTATTTCCTCTTACGGATGCTACAACACCATTTGTTCCCGACTATCCCTTTGTGTGGGCATCGGAGCCCAATAGATATTTGGGCATTTGGTTGAGCAGGGACGTTGATGAACTTTGGAAAGTTAACTTTGGTCGTGCTGTGGACTGGTTCGAGTCTAAGATTCCTCTCTGGAACCGGCTGCCACTTTCCCTGGCTGGGCGCATCGCTATCGCCAAAATGGTGGTGCTTCCGAAGTTTTTATACTTATTTGTCAATATCCCCATCCCTTTAACCGCTCACTTTTTTCGCAAGATTCGCTCCCTGCTCATCACCTTAATTTGGGCCGGTCGGCAACCTCGCATTGCCTACAGCATCCTCACTCTTCCAATGTCGCGTGGCGGGCTTGGCGCCCCAGATTTCAAGCTGTATGCTCTCAGTGCTCAAGCCAGTTTTCTTCACTTCTGGCTTCACCCACTCCGTTTCAACCTCACGTCGCAGTAGAGGCTGGACTCGCTACCCCGTGGCCGCTCACGACTGCTCTATTCACCCCGGCGAAACTCCTTCGCACTGAAATAGACACGGTTGAGACCCTGCGCTGGCCTTGGGACGGGCTTCGCAAATTTTCTGGCTTTGACATGCTTTCCGCAAACAATATGCCACTCGCACATCACCCCGCCTTTCCTCCCCTTCATTCTTCCGGGATAATCAAGCACGCTACTCGTCTGGGCCTCTCCACAGTCTCGGATCTCTACCCTGGGGACACATTCTTTTCCCTCGCCGCTGACTCTGGCCCCATGGATACTCTGCTATACTATCAACTCAGAGCTATCTGTAGGAAGTTTCACCCCACATTTCCCCAGCCCCCCCCTTCGATGGCCTCTCTCGATCTTCTCTATACATCTTCCTCTCCTAAAAAACTGGTCACAAAAATCTACGCTTAGACGCTAGCAGCATCTCCCATTTCTACTGACCGGGCGCGCGTTGCATGGGGCGATGACCTGGGAGCCGAAATCTCCGAAGCCGATTGGTTATACTGTTGTAATCAAATCAAACGCCTTTCCCCAAACTATCGTTTGCGCCTTATCCATTTCAAGTACCTCCATCGGCTTTATCGGACTCCCGCCCAACTCTATAAGCTTGGACTGACTGCTAGTGATAGATGCCTGCGCTGCTCTGCGCCCGCGGCTGACTTCTCTCATCTCGCCTGGCTGTGCCCCCGGGTCTCGGCATATTGGCGCGAGGTATGCGCTGCGATTTCTACAATCACCTCGTCCCCGATTCAACCTGACCCTCTGCTCTGCCTCTTAGGCTTTGTTAAATTTTGCCCGGACGCCACTTGTCGGTTGACTGCCATGCTGCTGGTCCTTGCGAGGCGCAGGGTCTCCATGTGCTGGGGCCGCAGGCCGGCGCCCAAGGTTGCCCTCTGGCTTGAGGACGCTTCTCGCTGCCAAACTCTACTGGCTGAGTTCTGGGTCCTCCAACCAACCAGGTCTCGTCCAATTGATATTTGGGGTCCGTTTGTAACCTACCTCTTAAGTCAGGAATCACAGCGCCCTCGACCTCGCTCCCCGCCGGCGCCCCGCCCGCGGCGGCCGCCGGTGTAGGTCCATGAGCCGCCTCCCCGCTGCTCCCGTCCCCCTCCTCTACACCTCCTGCCTTTCTGCCCTACTGATGGCGCTCTTTTTTGATGTATGCTTCACTCCCTTTGTGCCTACAGGTTACTGTCCCCCAACATTGTCCCCAATGTGCCTCAAGTTTATGATTGCCTTTACTGTATTGCATTGCCATGTTGTGCTTCATTCATTGCAACGGTGGAATCTTGTAATTGTGCTGTGCAATATTCTCTAAATAAAGGTTTTTTGAAAATCAAAAAAAAAAAAAAAAAAAGAAACTATTGTGCCATCCACTACAGCAGCAATGCAAACAGGCATTCAAGCCTACCATTGTAGCCTAAATGTTGATAAATGTTGTGTAAAAACTGTCAAAATAAACCCTTTTAAATATTAAGTCGCTGCAATGTAGGCCTTGTAGCCCGCAAGGCAGTGTGCATGGTAAATAAAAGCATCACATGTAAAAATTTAATGTTAACGTGCTTACAGTGACTAGCACCCGAAAGCTACTTTCAGTTTGGCAGGCCTAGCTGTCCAATGTAGAAAACCAAGTTAAAATACTAATACTATAACTCTGAAATGAGACCAGCTAGAAAATAATTAAAAGATTATTCGTAATGGTTATTAAAAATCCAGTTCAATGGTGGTCAGATTTGTAATAAATATTAAGGAAAAGTAAATTTTCTGAAGTTATCTTTTTCTTGCCAGACGTTCCTGGAGGCTAATTTGCAATAGCGCTCTAGCTTCTCCCATGTAGTAATTAGCCTTGAATAAGTTTGAAATGCCTACCAGGAGCATACAATAGTCTGAAACGAACAGGTAGAGTTGACTCCTCTGAATATGCAGGGTGGGTGCTTTGGGTATAGTTTTTGACACTACAGTGTTACTCCCTGCTGGAGTGTCAAATCCCAGTTGACAGGTCTGCTAGATTCACATATAATACTTGGGGTACTCTTGAAAAGGCAGTGAACAGGATGCCAAGACAATTCTTGTGGATCCACAACCTGGTTGCTTAAGGACTCCCCTTTTGTCCTGCCAGTCTTCTGTCTCTGGGACTGCACATGCTGTAAACTTGATTTTAGTGTTAAATGTGGGAGGGCAGTAGGATTTTCACTGTACACTACCCAAATAAACCCCAGACCTCAAATTGAGTGTGGTTAAAGATGTTCACCTTCCTGAAACAGCTCAAAGTGGGTAAGGCAGGCCCTGGAAACGTTTTACCTGTTTGTTAGGGCATGACCAAGAGCCATTCACAACCGCTGGCTCGTGCCAGGCAAAAATGTGGAATCTCCAGCCACCCACTTCAGAACACTTCTAGACCTGTCAAAGATCAGAAGAGGGCTGAACATGCTGTACTTGACCTGAAAGGAACCCTGAAGGACAGGACCTGCACACTCTTGTTCTCAGGACAAAGAAGTAGCCTTCCAGGATCAGTTGGCTGACCTCGTGTGTGATTACAGGAAGACAACAAGTGAAAAGCGGCCTTTTCCTGGAAGTACTCGGATAACCAGTGGCAACTGGACCTCGAGTAGACTCTGTTCTTGGCCTCTGGCTAACACCCTGAAAGTCTCGAAGTGCCTCTCTTGAGGTCCTGTGGGTCTTTAGAAGTGTACGTCTGTGGTGGATTGAGACTTAAAAGCCAAGCTCAGAAGATAAAATCTTTGATCAGGATGAACCTGGTTGGTGTATCTGACCCTGCACTCCATCGCAGTCAGTATCAAATTACGCCTAGGCCCAATCTACTGTGACCACTGACTAACATTGGTGCTATTTCTACATACATTTTTTTAATCCGCATCTTCGGTTCCCCTTATTGAATTTCATTCATTTTCGTGCCATTTTGTTAATTAAATTTTACTAAATTTCGATTATTTTACATTTCGATTTTACTACTGTTTTAGTACAGCATAAATACTTTAGGCACCGCTCTAAGTTAAGTCTTTTCTGTGCCATAGCTACCTGGGGGGTTGCGCTCAACATAATTTACTGACTTTGGGGGTGCATTCGACAAGGATTGTGATTGTTCTATGAAGTGGGTAGTCACCCACCCCAAATAATAATCCAGGTTCTTACATTTTTGAAACATGCTTAGTTTTTCTCAGAGCACATCTTGATGATGAGAATTCTTTGGTGGTACAACAGGCAGAGGAGATTTAAACCGGAGTGAATGTACATTCTGAATAATATTCAAAACCTATTTGCTTTGTTATACGGTGCCACTCTTGCACATGGTTAACAAAACTCACACCACCGGAGTGACCAATGAAAAAGTGGGGCGGTGGAGGGGGTTAAGTCGCTGTTTTGGCAGTGGCTTCCGTGTGAACTGTAGATGGTTGCTGCCTGCTTTCCCTTTAGACAGTTGCTGTGCTGGTAAGTCTATTTTTCTTGGTGTAGTTAATGCTGCTGCAGCCATTGGGGGGTTTTACCCCTCTGCTGGAAAGGAAGCCTTTCATAAGGTCTCTGTCAACTTCTATATTACTTTTTCCTGTCTACTGCCGCGTCACACAACATGCGGGCAATCTCACTGTCAGCGTGCAACCCAAAGAGAGAATTCCCTGAGAAAGGGAAATTCAAAATCCTCAGTTGCTCTTCTGGCTTAACACTCTTGAATCTTAGTCAAGAGTTTCACCTTAAACAAATTCCATGGCACTAGCCATGGGAAGCCAGGTCTGAATAAGTCTGCTGCAATACGTATGACATGGTTCATCACAAGCATCCCTTCTTGAATAATCTCCTGCAAATTTTGCCCGTCATCTCTAGGCAGTTTCTCTGTAAACCTCGGTAGGGAGTTTCAAAGGGAACTATTGTAACGGTCCAACAGCACGGTGACACTCTCCCTCTTCATTTCCATTGCCTAAGTGATGCACATCTTCCTGACAACTGAATCTATACTTTGCTATCCATATCAGGAAGAACATTGGAGTGGAGGAAGGAGCAACAGCAAGAGACGCTGGCTGCAGATGCTATGATGCAGAGCCTGGAGGTTTATCCCTTCTCATGAAAAGCAGGTCCAGGTATGGAGCTTTATACTTCTTTTAAAAGCCAACTGCATGACAGACTCCAGCAGGACAAGGGCCAAAGGCAAGAGTGGTCTGGATGATGTTCTGCAGTGTAGAGATTCAAAAATCACAGATGTGGTGGTAGTCGGTACAGGGATATTCAAGCTTGGCTGCCCCCGTAACTAGGACCTCATTGAAAGCATTGTCGTCCACAGGCAAGACTCAAACAGGCAGAGGTGAGCCAGTGCCAGAGCAATACCTGATGCGATGACTAGGAAGAAGAGCATCTATATTTGTGATAGCTTATGTGTGAACTAAACCTTCTGCTGGATTGCCTTGAACATCTAGAATGCAAACGTGACCTTCTGCAAGATCGGGTTCTAGAGCAAGATCTTCTGCTCCTGCGTATACTCCCTGTTTTTGAAGTCTTGGAAAAAGTAGATGAAGGGTGTGTTACAACTCAAGACTTTGGGAGATGAAGAGATGCTTATGGCTCTGGTAAAGAACAAGATGGTGGCGAACACTGGGATGCCACTTCCGATCGTTACGAGATATAAGACGCAACCATGGCGTGCCAAGTCAGCACAAATCTTTAAGCGGAGGACACTAAGTGCAACCAGATGCCACGACCTCAGACTTCCTGTAGAGGATAAGCCCAGGCCTAAATTATTTGGAGAAGGTCCGCAGACATCCACAAGTTATCGCCCATGATGTACCAATAGCGAGACTATAGCAAGACCAGCTTGTGTGACGGGACGTGTATCACCATATATGAGGATTTTTCACTAAATTGCCCCAGTGACAGCATAAGAAATTTATCCAGACCATTACGGGGTTTTGACAAGATTCCCCCTACTCCACTCACCTGAAATTAGTCCAAAAGAGTGGTCCTGATGAAGGTGGCAGCTATTTATTTCCACCGAAACATGCGCTGACCAGTTTGCCGGGAACCCCGACAAGACACCAAAGCGGATGAAAACTGTGATTTACTCAGCCCGCTATCCCCGTTATTGGTGTATGCCAGAGAAATATTTGGGGTTCTCTTTGTAGTTTGATGTGTGAGAATTTTGAGATGGGTGAGAGTGTTTTGTTCGTGAGAGTGTGGTATGAGAGGTGAGGTTGTTTGATGTGAGGACATCTGACGGGGTTTTTTCTGCTTTTTCTGTGTGTTTGAATGATCAAGAGCAGATTCATGTGTCTACTCATGCATTTTACCTGTAAATAATACTATTTGTAGATGCCATTTATATAGGACAATGAATGAATTGCTCATTATGTTCGTGGTGATATTTGTCACAGCAGATATGCTACAATGATTAAAAATTTGAAAAAGAATAATAAGAAGTAATATATTTTTGCACATTGGAGTACGATTAGACTGATTTGTGGGGACTGCCCGATTGGAGCCCATAGCTGGCCATTAGACAAATTGTTATAGGTCTGACAGGAGCATTTGTTCAGGCGAACACTGGGAGAACCTCATCTCTGAGGGGGCAGAGTATGTAAAAGGTTGACCACTGGTGTAGCCTATCTGGAGAGAGTGTATGTGTGTAAACACACTGAGTCAGAGGACCTCAGTACTATTCTATTCCTTACATGACCAAGCCATTCTTAAAATAGTTGAAGCTTTGAAGGCCAGAAGATGGTTTAGGAGAATTGACCTTGATGTTAAGGAGGTAGAGAAGATGGCTGTTCTCTAAGCATTGTCAGCTTCAACAGTGTGGTAACCTTGGGTGTCAGTGGGGCAGCGGTATAGATGGAGGTCTTGACTATGACCACCTAGCCAATTTCAACATTGGGTGTTTTAACAGAGAGAACTTCTGCGACATACCAGCTCCTGACGGTGAACAGGTTGGGACAGCACCTGTTCGACACAGTGGCCCTCAACACTAATTGGGAATAGCATTTATTCTTCTGTTGCCTCTCTCTGTGTGTCCTTTAAGAGTGAGAGAGGAGGGAGTTGAAGGCGAGGAAATCACCTTCTCCTTGTTCCTAAGACCTTTCTGAAGGAGCCATATCTATGTATGTTTGTATCTATGTGGTATTTCCATAGTGCACACCTATCCAAAAGGCAGCAGAGCATAAGGTCATCAAGTGATAGAAGAGGTAGCTCACTTGTCAATGGTTAATATTTAGTGATGTACTGTTCTTTAAAGAGGTGTGTTTTTAACTCTTTCCAAAACTGGAGCAGCAGTAGGGCAGATCCTAATGGATATATTGTTCCCGATCCTGGATGTATAGATAGAAAACATCTGTTGCCTTATTTTTTCTTTTTTACACTATTAAGTCTGCAGTCTGACGGTGTCTAGGCTGTGGGTGTAGAGATACCCAGAGATGGTGAGTTTGTCTGCAGGATAAGCAGTGGTGCACATCAAGGCAGCTTTGTAAATTATGTAGCTGGTCTTGATGTTGGTGCAGACCAGCGAGGGGAGCCAATGGAGTTTTATTAGGATGGAGTTATTGATGTCATATTTCTTCAAAGCCTGAAGGAGTCATGCTGTGACACGTGTGAAGCCCTTATGGGGTGCCTGTGTGGTGTCTGGCAGGCCCTGGAGCATAGTGTTATCACCATCTAAACGTGAGAGTACAAGGGCTTGACCGACCAGCACTTCTGAAGTTGTTTCCTGGAAAAACAGTTTCACTTTATTTAGAAGTGAGAGCTGGTACCAGTCCGTCTTTGTTGTTTTTCGCAATGTGTTCTTTTAGGGTAAAGCTTGTTTCCAGGGTGATTTCAAGTATCTTGGCATTCAGTGAACGTTGTGTTAGAAACTGTCAAGCTTAATTGAGCCAGGTTTGTACCGTTTCTTAATCTTGGCAAATAACAGGAATTCTGTTTCGGATTGAGCTTCCCTTAGGCGCTGGACAACGAAGTCTGGATGCCGTGCAGGTCTTGTGTGAGGCATTGGATCTTTAAAGTGGAGGAGGCTTTCAAGTACAGTTGTGGATCATCCCTGTATTGGTGAATCTTAGGATAATGTTACTTACCCAGTAAGCATCTGTTCTTGGCATGTAGAGCTGTAGATTCACATGCTTTGCATTCTCCTGCCAGCTAGTGTTGGGTCCGGATGTTTGCAAGTTTTTTTGTTCGAAGAAGTCTTCCCGGTCACAAGGAATGGGACTCCTCCTTTCAGTGATAGTGCGCATGGGCATCGACTCCATTGTTAGATTGTTTTCCCGCAGAGGGTGAGAATGGAGTTAGTATGTGTAGAATAGAGATGTCCATGCGTATGAATGTGAATTAAGAACTACAACAACTACAGGAGACTGGGAAGGTGGGTGGGTGCATGCGAATCTACAGCTCTACATGCCAAGAACAGATGCTTACTGGGTATGTAACATTATCCGTTCGAGGCATGTGAGCTGTAGATCACATGCTTTGCATGTACTATATAGCAGTAAGCTCCCAAAGCGGTGGCTAACCTATAGTGGTTGTAGTTGTTTGAAACAGTGTTCTAAGTACTGCTTGGCCTACATTTGCCTGTTGTCTTGCCAACACATCCATACAATAGTGTTTGGTGAAAGTGTGCGGTGTAGACCATGTTGCTGCCTTACAAATATCAGCTACAGGAATATTGCCCAAGAAGGCCATAGTAGCCCCTATTTTGGGAGTAGAATGCACTCTAGGGGGTACTAACAACGTTCTCTTTGCTTTAACATAACATGTTTGGATACATTTTACAATCCATCTTGCAATACCTGACTTACATATAGGATTGCCCTTGTGAGGTGGAGAAAAAGCAACAAATAGCTGCTTTGTTTTCCTAAAGTCTTTGGTTCTTTCTATGTAGTAAAGTATAGCTCGTCTAACATCAAGTGTGTGTAGAGCTCGTTCTGCTACAGATTCAGGTTGAGGAAAGAGCACAGGTAACAACTGATTGATATGAAAAGCAGAAACTACTTTAGGGAGAAATTTAGGATCGGTACAAAGAACCACTATCTTTGTGAAGTTGAAAGAAAGGCTCTTGTATAGTTAATGCCTGAAGTTCACCAACTCTCCTTAGTGAGTTTATCGCTACGAGGAAAGCAAATTTCCATGATAGGAATTGTAACTGACATTTGTGCATTGGTTCAAAAGGTGGACCCATTAGCCTTGTAAGGACTATGTTCAAGTTCCACTCTGGAGCAGGAGGAATTCTTGGTGGCATCACCTTTTTTAATCCTTCCATGAAGGCTCTAATCACTGGTACTCTGAATAGAGAGAAGTGTTGTCTATTTTGCAAGTATGCAGCTACTGCTGCTAGATGTAAACAAATGGATGTGTAAGATAATGTAGATTTTCCACAGCCTTGATGTCTAATAAAATCCAGATTTTCTGCCCATCAAGGCTGTGGAAAATCTACATTTTATGGCAAGACCCGGAGGCTAATATTATGCAAATTTAAAGCTTATGAATCAAACTTGTAGCAGCATTATCTATTGGTTTGAAATAAAAACATCTGAACACAGTATCAGAAGACCAATCAGCACATCGCAAAATGTCCTGTAGACTACCCCCAACCAAACAAGCTTTCGAAGCAGCAGCACCCCTCACAGAATGCGCTCCAAACATACTCACATCCACTTCACACTTCACCAACATTTCCTTCACTCATCTAGCCAAAGTGGGAGTAGAGACTGCTTAGTGAGGATGCCTGAAAGAAATCAACAACTGATCAACACTAGAGGATCTAACAAGTAATGTTCTCTTTTCATATTCCTTAACACAACGAACCCCACACAACTTCCTTTTCTCATCGAAATAAGGATAAAGAATTATAGACTATTTCGTTTTTGTCCTCTGACTAATATTGAAACAGATCCCTTCCGGTGTATACGATCTAAAAGACACCTAATGCCTTCACGTCAGAGACCCTGCGGTAAGAAATCAGACAACAATGTGGTCAATTCAATTGATAAATCTCTCAGACTTTAGTCACAATTATCACTTCAGGAATCCATGAATAACAACACACTAGAAACATCCCAAAGAACCGAATACCTGGTCGCTGGGGGTTTAGCAATTCTAATGCTTCTCAACAACCTCCTTATCAAAATATCCTGACCAACCGAAAAACCATTAATTAAAACATGACCCGCTGAAATTGCAGATCTATATAAATTCACAGTCCTATAAGCTAGACCTTTAGCATACAACTCTGATAAGAAGTTCAAAACCTGAACTAAATCCGCTGAAACGGGATCCAAACCCCTTTCAACACACTGGCAACTCCACTTTCCCCAGGCCAATCTATAAGCCTTCCTAGTTCCTGGGGCCCATGATTCCTCAATAATCCTTGAAGCTTCTTTTGAAAGTCCTGGCTTTTCCCAAACTCTCTTGAAAGTTTCCAAGCCACTAACTGAAGCTGGCCCGCTTCCATAAGACTGAACCTCCCCTTGAGGGCCACAAAGGATCCCTTGAAAAACTGGCAGCAACACTGGAAGATCCATACTCCTCTCCAACATGATCGGGTACCAGGCTTTCGAGGTCCAAAACGGAGTCACAACGACCACCGTCTCTTTCCATTTGTGAATCATCCCTGAAACTCGGCTTATCATGGAAAAAAGAGGGAAAGCATAAGCCTGACGATTTCTCCAGTCCTGCAGGAAAGCATCTATCCCTGCTGCATCCGGGTCCGGACGCCAACTGAAAGATCTCTCCACCTGACAATTCACCCTGTTCGCAAATAGATCCACTTGAAACGGACCCCACAAACAATTCAACCTCCTGAACACACCTCTGTCCAGCATCCAATCGCTGGAGTCCTTGAAATTCCTCGAGAACCAGTCTGCAATAGAGTTTGACAAACCCGGAATATGTTCCGCCTGAACAGAGAGACCTCTCTCCAAACAATATTCCCAATTTTTTTTTTTTAAATATCCACCAGGCCCTCCGCACGTGGACCACCCAACCTGTTGACATAACGAACCTCCGACACATTGTCCATCCTTAAAATCACTGAACATTTCACACTCCTTACTGCCAAGAACTCCAAACAGTTTATATGCAAACTCTTTTTTTGATCTGTCCAACGACCACAAGTTCTCAGCAATCCACAACTTGCACCCCAACCTTCCAAGCTTGCATCCGATTCTATAACAAGATCTGCGTTCTCTCCAGAAATTGCACGCCCATTCCATGCTTCTCAACTACCAACTCAGTTCCTGTCTCGCTTCAAAGAAAGACAAACTTTCTCCGAGTACTTCAAACCATTCCTCAAGTGACTCGCTTTCAACCTCAGTAAGGCCCGGTAATGCAAAGGGCCATGGAAAAAAGCCTGAATAGTAGACGAAAGCAGCCCAACAATACCCGCTAACGTTCTCAATGAAACACAATCTAACTTCAGAGTATTCTTTAACTCCTTCCTTATCCTCTTCAATTTTTCTTTTGGTAACCTTAATAAACCTGCCACAGTGTTTCAGAAAACCCAAGAACTGTGTTTGTTGATTTGGCACAAATTGAGACTTCGTTCTGTTCACAACAAAATCCCAAAATTCCAAAGGACTCACAGCCAGATTTGTGTGACTAATCAAATCTGACTTGTGATTCATAATCAATGTGTCGCCTAGATAAATAATCAGACGAACGCCCCTCTGTCTCAAATAAGCTGCAACAGGGCGTAGAACCTTTGTAAAGCACGAAGGTGCCGATGATAGACCGAATGGAAGACACAAACTTCCACAAGCTCTCCTTCCACTGGAATCTTGATGTTCCTCCCAAATAGGAATTGTCAGATAAGCATCTTTTAAATCTAAACTAGTCAACCAGTCTCCCTTTTGCAGCACATCCTTCAACAAATGCATCCCTTCCATCTTGAAGTGATGGTACACTACCCAATCGTTCAGATCCCTCAAATTTATCACAGGACGCATACCCTTTCTTTTTTCTCGACCAGAAAAATATTGCTCACAAACCCTTTTGTTAAATCCAACTCTCTCACCACAGCCCCTTTTGCAACTAACTCTTGAATCTCTACATCTACCAATTCTTCCTGATCCCTTTGAAAGACTAATCTCTTGTGCATACTTGTTTGCACCGGATATCAAATAAACTATTCGAAAACCCTGAACAGTCTCCAACACCCAAGGATCCCTTGTAATCACCAACCAATTTTGCTGAAATTGGGCAAGTCTGCCGCCCAACTTTAAGGGGATAACAGAAAGGCCTTGACTTACCAACTGAGCCTCTGCCTCTTCTTTACCCACGAAAGTATCTTCCACGAGATTTACTCCTCTGCGGTAAGAATCCACCTCCACGGTTAGGTTGTTGTCCTTGAAAACCTCTGAAACCTCTAGAAAAGGAGCCTCTAGTGATGCCGTGACCACGGCCGGGGAACCGACTCCTCGTTCTCCCGGCCGAGCCAAAAACACGCTCCTGAAAAACTTTCTTGATCTCCTTCTGGGATCTTTGCAGGGAACTAAAAGCACCAACATATCTGGAGAGATCATTTATAAAAGCAACACCAAATAAAAGGCCATTAGCCAAAGGCCCTTCTCCCTTCCCTGCTAACTCTGCCAATTTAGGGTCAATCTTTAATAAAATACCTTTTCTTCTCTCAATAGATAAGGCAGTATTGGCATTACCCAGAAGACAAATTGCCCTTTGAATCCACTGGCGAATCGCCTCTACATCTACATTCTTTTTATTTACATAGGCTTCCACAGCCAAGTCAAAGACTTTAGATAATGGACCCAAAACATCCAAGAGCCTATCTTGGCAAGATCTCAATCCTTTGTCCAGACCCTTCCTAGGGTCGCGCCCCCCTTTAGCAATAAAAGCAATCATCTTTGCGTCCGATTCAGGAGTTGCAACCACTTTTTTCTCTACAGAGGGTCTAGGACATTCAGACCTTAATCTGACCCGCACATCTTTTGGTATTTCCCTTCTAATCCAGTAATCAATGTACTGAGCCACATGCTCAGAGGGGGACCATTCCGGTGACAAAGGATGTTTTATCAGGAGAGGGTCAAACATCGAGTGACCAAAAGGATCCAATATCGATTCATCATCCTTATCCAAATTTCCTTCCTTCACCAAATTCACATCTGAATAAACCTCCTCCTCTGAATCAAAATCCGAGGAACAACTGAGTTCCACCTCTGCACTACCAGAGGACTCGTCGCAAATCACAACCTTGTGCTCACGACCTTTCAATCTTTTACTAGAACCACTCTGTGGGCCTTCCTTTCGCCCATCATGGATGCCCTCAGTATCTTCCATATGGCTGTCTCTACAGCAAACATGTTCCACCTTTGTGGATTTCAATCTTTTTGACAAGCCATCATGGCTTGCGACATGCTTCCTTTTGCGTGAAGCCTTTCTTCCTGATATTTTGGTTACCTCGGCCTCAGTAGCCGACCAGAATTGCTCCTCATCAGGACTACTCTATTTCTTTGCGAGTAACTCCAACTTCCTCTCCATTCTTTGTGAAACTTCACAAGTAATTTTCTCAATAGCTCTGTTCAGCCTCTCTGCAAGAGAAATCTCCACTGAGCCCTCTCCCTGTTCCATTGTCACACTATACAAAGCAAAACTTAATAAACATTCACCAAAAGGACTAAACTCTCCAAGTTTAACAAAGTCTGCAATATTAAATTCTCCAAAGATAAACAGATGAATCACAAAAATAATTCCAATTCTGTTCCTCACTTTAATTCACAAACCTCCACTAAACGCTAAAACTTAAGCAGATCGGTAAGCGCTGAGGAAACTGAGCAATCTCACCAATGCTGTCAAAAATCCCTTCAGAAACGAACGTTCTGAAAGGAGCGTCCGCTATGGCAACACAAGATGCTCAAACTTCCACTAATGACGTTATGCGCGCACAAGGGTACGTGGTTGCGCTCGCGCAAGGTCAAAACGTCACAATTGAGCCGTGCGGAGTCCCCGCAAACAGATATACACGCATGTGAGGCTGACAATGAGAAGGAAGAATGCCTGCCTAATATGGTGAGCGTGCCTGTGTGTCCGCATGGAAACGTCTCCGCGAGCCTCACCGTTTAAAATATCAGTTAAGGCTCGCGCCGACGTAAACCACGAAAGGATCGTAAAATGCCTCAACAACAATAAATTAACAGCAAACAGACACAAGCGCCTCAAAATAAACAACAAAAGCCCAGAGAAGAGGGAAGATATAAAAAACTAATAATCATACATATTTTAAAAACGGAGAAAAAAACGGAGCAATAAATTCACACCATAAACTCTTAAATCGATCACCAAACGAACCCAAACAGACTACAAATAACAGTCTCCCTAAAAGGCACATATTAAACACCATTCATCAAAATAAACTTATAAAACAAATAATTGTACTTATCTCAGTGAGCAGCAGCAATAAAGGAAGTGGACTGGTTGCGGGGGGGGGGTTATGCATTTTGGAATGTTTTGTATGTTCTAAGTTCTAAAGTCTAAAAGCTTTGAATATGCTGCTGAGTGGTGGCAAAGGAAATATTGCATAATATTAGCCTCCGGGTCTTGCCATAAAATCCACATTGCTGTAAATGCAACAGATAACAAATGATGTTCTGTACAGAAGCATCAAGTGGATTGATGTTGTTGTTACAATAGACAACTAACCGTTTCCATTTTGCTGCATAACATGCTCTAGTAGTAGGCTTTCTAGCCTCTTTGAGAATATTCACACTGTCTGGTGGTAGTTGTAAATAACCAAACTCTAGGACTTCAGGAGCCAAATCGCTAGGTTGAGTTCTCTGGGATTTGGATGTCTGATTTCTCCATGTCTCGGAGTGAGGAGACAGGGTGTGAGATGTAGATTTTGTTGTGGAACCACCGAGAGGTCTAACAGGGTGGTGTACCAAGGTTGATGAGCTCATGTGGGGGCTACTAAGAACAGTGTGAGGGACATTTGTCTAAGATTCCGAACCAGTAGTGGAATTAATGGGAGAGGTGGAAAAGCATAAGCAAATATCCCTGACCATTTCATCCATAGAGCATTGCCTTTGGATGCTCGGTGTGGGAAACTGGATGCGAAGTTTGGGCATTTTGCACTGTGTACTGTGGCAAACATCTGTGGAAATCCCCATTTTTGAAAGTAGGGAAGAAGAACTTGGGTACGAAGTTCCCACTCGTGTACTTGCTGACTGTCTGCTAAGCAGGTCTGCAATCTGATTGTCTACTCCTGGAAGGTGTTCTGCTAGGACATAGATTTTGTGGTGAATCACCCAATTCCAAATGCTTTGTGCAAGGCGCGACAGCTGGAGAGTGTGTGTCCCTCCCTGTTTCTGTAGGCAGTACATTGCTGTCATGTTGTCCATGCGAACTAAGACAGTCTTGCCTACAAGTTGGGTGAGAAAAGCTTTGAGTGCCCGTCGCCTCCACCAGCTTCAACTGCCTGCGCATCCTCCGCAAAACCTTCAAGTGGATCCCCCGACTGCAGAAAGACCGTCACCCACGCACTCATAACCAGCAGACTGGACTACGGCAACGCCCTGTACGCCGGAATCAACAAAACCCTACTACACAGACTCCCGACCATCCAGAACGCCGCTGCCAGACTCGTCCTCGGAACTCCGCGTCACGAACACATGACCCAACACCTGCGAGACCTCCACTGGCTCCCCGTCGAGAAAAGGGTCACCTTCAAACTCCTCACCCATGCCTACAAATCCCTCTACAACATCGGACCCAAATACCTCAACGAGAGAGTATCCTTCCACGTACCCAAGAGGAACCTCCGTTCCGCCGACCTCGCCCTGGCAGAGGTCCCCTGCATCCGCAGAAACAGGACGGGCGGGAGAGCTTTCTCCTACATCGCAGCCAAGACCTGGAACAAGCTCCCCGTGAACATCAGACGCTCGCCAACCCTGCACACCTTCAGGAAGGACCTCAAGACCTGGCTATTCGACTGATCCAGAGCTGCCCCCCCCCCCTCCTAGTGCCTTGAGACCCTCACGGGTGAGTAGTGCGCTATACAAACCCCTGATTGATTCATTGATTGATTGATTGATTGATAGGAACACTGCTAGGAATTGCAGGTAGTTGAAGTTCCGGGAGACGTTTGTGATTGTCCGACGACAGCCCCTGCACTGTGTAAAGTTGAAGAAGGGCATCCCAACCTGTTAACAATGAGTCTGCTGTCAGTATAGTCTGTGGAATCGGGTCTATGAAAGGACGCCCTTTTGCTAAGTTTTGAGGGTTCCACCACTGCAGAGAGCGATGGGTGCCGCCGTCTACCAACACTAGGTCGGTTAATAGACCCGGTGATTGATTCCACTGACGCACTAGACATTCTTGCAGAGGACGCATGTGAAGCCTTGCATGAGGTACGATTGCAATGCAGGATGCCATCATTCCCAGCAGTTGCATGAAGACTATGGCTGGTAATGATTGATTGGGTTGAAATTATAATATTGTGGCCTGAAGATTGTGAATCCTGGCTACATTGAGAGAGGCTAGAGCTTTGAGAGTGTTGAGGGAAGCTCCTAGATAAGATTGCACTTGTGCCGGACACAGGTGAGAATTTTGTGCATTTATTGTGAAACCCAACTGATGAAGTAGGTGTACTGTTGTCCGAGTGTGTAGTATACAGTTCTGGTAAGTGCCCGCTTTGATAAGCCAGTCGTCCAGGTAAAGGAAGACATGTATACATTGTCTTCTGAGATGAGCGGCTAATACTGCAAGACATTTGGTGAACACTCTGGGGGCTGTGGTGACGCCAAATGCATGTACCTTGAACTGGTAATGTTTGCCTGCTATCACAAACCTGAGGTATTTGGGACGAGCGGGATGAATTGGAATATGAAAGTAAGCGTCTTTTAGATCTAGAGTAGACAAAGTCGCCCTGCTGCAAGAGGGGAAGTACTTGTTGAAGAGTTACCATGTGAAAGTGCTCTGACAATATGTATTTGTTTAACTCTCAGATCTAGAATAGGTCTCAAGGAGCCGACCTTTATGGGAATCAGAAAGTAAAGGGAATAAATCCCTGACCCTTGGTACTGAAGTGGGACATGTTCTATAGCCCCTTTGAGTAATAAAGATTGCACTTCTTGTCGAAGCAAGTGTTGGTGGTCTGGTGGCATTTTGTGAGATCGAGGAGGAATGTTTGGAGGATTGTTGATAAGCTCCAGGCAAAAACCATGTTGGATAATTCCAAGCATCCATTTGTCGGTTGTTATTGATTTCCAAATGGGGAGAAAGTCTTGAAGTCTTCCTCCGACAGGTGTGGAATAGTCGGAGGGAAGTGTTGGGAAGTAACTGTTTACTTGAGGAAGGGGAAGTGCGAGGTGTGGTGTTTTTACCTCTGCCCCTGGGACTATTTCCCCTATAACCTCCTCTGAAAAATCCTCTTGTAAAAGATGATTGGGAATTGCCTTTGTAGGAGGAAGTGTTCTGGCCAGTGCCTGTGGACTTGGACCCTCCACTATAAAATGAGCGCCGAAAGGAACCTCTATTTGAGGGAGATTGAAACGCTCCCATTGATTTTGCTACATCGGTGTCCTTTTTCATTTTTGAGCGCTAGATCGACTTCAGGGCCAAAAAGATGTTTTTTATAAAAAGGTATATTCAGGATGGATTGTTGGACTTCAGGTTTGAATCCTGATATCCGTAACCATGCATGTCGTCGTAGTAAGATACTAGTATTTACCTCTCTAGCTGCGGTGTCAGCTGCATCTGGAGCGCATCTGATAGAAGAATTAGAAATTAGTTTGCCTTCTTGGACTAAATCCGGAGTCTTTGCCTTATGCTCCTGTGGGAGAAACTGAAGGAATTGTTCCATTTTATCCCAGTGGGCTCTATCGTATCTTGCTATTAACCCTGCGTATTAGCAATACGCCATTGATTAGCTGCTTGTGCAGCTACACGTTTGCCCGAAGCATCGATAAGCTTAGATTCTTTATCTGGGGAGGGGCATCCCCAGATGCTCGAGAGTTAGCCCTCTTTCTAGCATTTGATACCACTAAAGAGTGAAGTGGTAACTGAACCTTAATAAAAATAGGATCTGTGGGGGAAGATTTATACTTTTTATCTACTCTAGGAGTAAGGATTCTGGCACAGACAGGATCTTTAAAAATATCGTCTGTGTGCCTTAACATACCCTTGAGCATAGGCAGTGTCGGACTGGATTTATGTGATCCTAGAGTGTCAAAGAGAAAATCTTCCCCTAAAGACTCTTTATGTAGCTCCCCCCCATTTTATTCTGCTGCTCTAGCAATAAGCTGTTGGTATGACAGATTGTCATCAGGTGGAGATGGCCTGGCAGGATAAAGATCTGGGTCTGTATCCTGTGGAGGATCAGTTGTGTAGTCCGTCCAAGGATCTGGTAATTAAGCATCATCATCGTCACCTGCGTCAAATTGAGGTGGAGGAGACTGACTAGGTGAAATATGTAATGGATCAAGCTGTGGTGGAGAGGGAAGAGATGGAAGTGTATGGAGATGACTAGTGCCTACACTTTTTCTTCAAATGAATTTTGCATGGGCTGTCATCAGAAAGCTTGTGCTAAGATGGTGGTTTAGCATGGATATGCCCTGTGTCAGGGTGAATATACAGTTTTTTCTGTTTCGGATCCAATTTAGGAGGTACAGTGTCTATGTTTGGATCCGGTTGTGCTGTAGGCAAGTCTTTCCTTTTCGGCACCAAAGCTTTCGGAGCAGAGCCGGAATTTCCTTTCGGTGCTGAGGGTTTCGACTCAGAGGGTTGTTTCTTGGGTTTCGGTTCAGAAAGTTTCGGTTCGGAGCCCATCTAGGATTTAGAGCTTGAAGGTTTTGGCTCGGAAGTGGGCTTTGGCCAACTCGGTCCCGAGCCAAAAGGCTTTTTCAGAGTGTTTCGGTGCAGAGTCATGAGGCGGAGCGGCTCTTCTCGGTGCCAACCTTGGCCTTGAGGCGGAGGTGGTGCCGAAGCCTTCGATTTTTTAGGGACGGTGGGAGGGGGGCGGGGGGGAGAAGGTGTCTTCGCTACTCACATCCCCTTGTCCCTGTGGCACATCATCGTCCTCGAGGTCGATTTGTTAGTCTGATCCGGAGTCAGACTCAGCTGAAGCCAGCTCTTCCTCTGCCGCGGATACCTCTTCTTATTCGGAATCTTTCGCCGAAGAGGTACGGTGTGATATCCAACCGCTGCATCTCTCGACGTCGAGCCAGACGATCGCAGAGAGTTTTCTTTGATCTGAAGGATCAGCACGCGTCGCAGTCTACTCTTTGTGCTCGGGGGACAAGCACAAATTACACACCGGATGAGAGTCCGTACGCGGATATTTCGCATGGCACAGGGGACAGAATTTAAATGGAGTCTGTTCCATCGACGAGGAGCCAAACGGACGTGGATGGGCCGGAAGGCCGCCCGCAGATCTTCTAGTCGAAATCTTGAAATTCGAATCTAACCGCAGAAAGATGAAGCGCGTTCGAAAACAATACCGTCGAGGTAGAGAGAAGTACGCACCGAGGGGGAACCCGAGGATTGATTCCGAAGCGTTGCGCAGCAATACCAGTCCGAACCCGATGGCGGAAAAAAACATTTTAACAACGGAGTCGATGCCCATGCGCACTATCACCGAAAGGAGGAGTCACCTAAGTCGTGACTGGAAAGACTTCTAACGAAAACAACTTGCAAACATCCGGACCCAACACTAGATGGCAGGAGTATGCAAAGCATGTGAGCTAAAGCTCTCATGCCTCGAACATGCTGTTACCTGCGATTAGAGCACCAAGGGCCTCCATTTAGTGGCAGGACAGGAAATGGTACTCCTAAAATGTTCTGGCTTCAGGACAAAATTAATCTGGGAGGCACAGTATGCAGAGGTCATGAGGATCCAATTGTGCCTCTTTCTTGCCACAGGGAGGGTCCTTCACAAATAATGAAGACATTTTGACAGGAAACCTAGAATCCAGTCAGAAAAAAAGTGCAACCACACTCTTAGTCCTTGGAGACTATGAGTAAGTTCTTTGGGAAACTTTCCACTAGGAAAAAATCCAAAATAGGCAGAGCTTGGTGCTCTAGGGTCCAGATACTAGGAGCAGGAAATAAAACGGCCATGTCACCTGTTGGGTATGGTGGAACATGAAGTGTGAGGCCCTTAATGGCACGTTACCATTTTTTGCTCTCATGTAGATTACAGCCTTTTTTCTAACAATGACCTTCATTCCCTTTCTTTTTCAAAAAATGTGAAAGCTCTTTCTGGTCACATTTTGCTAACTTAGTGACTGTTTAGTTTAACTGCACCTTTTTTTTAGTAATGAAAAATTAATGTATTCTGGCAATTTTTTTGCCTATTGAGAGACTCCAGAGAGTGCTGTATTTTAAGCGCACTTTCCTACTGAAAAGCTTTGCAGGTGGTCATTTTTTACATGTGTATTTTGTAAAGTGATCTAGGATCCCAAAGGGTAGGTCAATCAGTGCTTACGACTACTGATGAGGATTACTCGAAAGAAAAGGATTTGTTTCTAACTCTCAACAACGCATAGATAGCTAAAACAGTTCAAGGCAGAGGTTTCCTTGCTTGGTTTGTTTTCACTACATAAGAAGCCAACATGATACGGATCCTTTCAGAGGACAACTGCAGAAAGCTCACCACAACAATAAAGACTGGTGAAACAGCATTAGGAGAAAACTCAAGCCTTTACCTGCGTTCAGGAAAAACTGACTCCACCTGTCGGCACACCTCCGCTGATGATCTCACCTACCACTACAACACAAAAATGGCAGAGCTTCTTGACACAATCACCCCTAGGAAACGCAGGAAATCAAGAAGTATTCTTCCAGATCCTGGTTTAACAAAGATCTTATCAAAAAGAGATGACAACTTAGACTGACTGAAAGATCCTGGAGACAAGAACTCTTGCCAACCCACCTCTCGCTCCTCCGAGCTAAATGCCTAAAATACAAAAAACACATCTTCAGAGAAAAATCATGCTTTTTTATCGAGCCCAACTTGACCACCCTAGGAACAGACCTAAAGACCTCTCCAACATCAAACTTCCTCCATCCCATCTCACTCAATTACTGGCTCCGCTAAGCGATGTGAAGAGTTTGCCACATTCTTCTCTGAAAATATAACAAACATCGAACTCACTGGACGCCTTGCCCCTCCCCACCCACCCTCTAACAAGGAGGGCACATTGAATGCTACAACGCCAACTACTGAACTCAGTCCCTCAGCAATCCAGAACAAGAGGCAGCCTGGTTGGAATTCTACATTAAAAGAAGTCCTCAAAATACTCGCTTGCTTGAAGCCAACTTTGCACCTCTCCGACCCCCTTTCTTCCGCGCTTGTCACAAATCTCAAACATCATTTCTACTGCATGGGCTAAAATTGTGAACTGTTCCTTATCCAGTAGCTCCATGCCGGCCACCCTCAAACTCGTCCAAGTCACCACCTCATCAAAAAGTCAGATACTGACCAGAATTAACTTCAAAATTACAGACCTATAACCAGCCCCCTAATCTTTCCCAAAACGAATGGAAAATGGGTGCAACAATCACATTGAACAATACAACCTGCACGACATCTTTAACTCTGGGTGCAGGAAAAGCTACAGTACAGATACTGCAATACTGAACATCACCAGTGACCTACAAAGATCACTGGATGATGGCCAGGCCTGCCTCCTAGTCCTCCTGGACCTTTCAGCGGCATTTGATACAGTCAACCATGAAATTCTCCTAAACACCCTCTCACAGCGTGCAGGCATCAATGGTACAGTCCTTCAGTGGTTTGCTTTTTTCCTGAACCAACGCTCTCAGCTAATTAAACTAAACAGCAACGTCAGCTTTACAAGGTGTTCCCCAAGGGTCAATCCTATCACCTGCTATATTCAGCCTCTATATAGAACCCCTTACAATGATTCTGAAACAAGCCAGAACTGCCTATGATCTCTATGCAGATGACAACCAACTCTAAATTAAAAATCTCATCAGCTAATGACATCCAGCATTTAAACAGTATTCCATCCATAGTACAATCCTGGCTGACCAGCAACCACCTTAAGCTCAACCCCAACAAAACAAAACTCCGCTTCATCCAACCAAATGAAAAGTCCTATCCTGTCGATATCTGGCTTGACAACCTCACTGCAAACTATCCGTCTCCAACTCTGTTAAATCTCTAGGGATCACACTTGACGGAAACCTGAACATGAAAGAGCATATTAATGCCTCAGCTAAAATTGCCTTCTACATGCTGAAGCAACTTTAAAAAAAAAAAAAATTATTTAAAAAAATCAAACCTTTTATCCCCCTCGAAGACCTAAAGACCATGGTGCAATCCTTAGTCCTCTCCAAGCTGGACTACGATAACACAATGCTCACAGGCTCTCCTAAATCACACCTCATTCTTTTGAAAGCTACACTCTACTCTCTGGGGAGAGTCGCTTTGACCACATCACTGTCACACTCAAGAGATTCAACTGGCTACTAATCGAGGCAAGATGTATATTCAAAACTGCCTTCATAACCCACAAAGCTCTACACTGAAAAACGAATCTACCTCGCTAACAAACTAACAAAAGTCGGCCAAAAGGGACCCCTTTAAAGCTCTAACACTCTACTCCCGATTCCGCCCAAATTTAAGAAAGAAAAACACGCAAATGTTCCTTCTCTGGGAATACTCAGAGAATCTGGAATTCACTGCTGCAGGATTTATGTGACAATCAATCATTCCTTCACTTCAGAAAAAAACGTAAACTATTTCTTCTCAACAAATACCTAAACCCTCCCCCTTAACTACCTTGCCTGACGCTCCTACCTCACACCCTCCAGTGTGCCTGACCACCACTACTTCAGGAAAAAACTGTGCCTCCACACCCTCTACTCCAGAAACACTCCACCAAATTTACTTCCAAACTAGATCGTTCATATACCCTACTGTCATCTTCTTTTATACATTGCCACTATGCAATTTTTATTTACTCCATATGCACCTCATGTAATTCCTGCTGTGCTACCATAACTACCTCCGAACTATATCGTCCACATATCCTACTGTCTATTGTATTTTTCTTTTATATGTTGTCACTACATATTTTGTATTTTTTTTATGTTCTCCACATGCACCTCATGTAATTGCTGCTGTGCTAGCTATGCAAAGCGCTCTGATGCCCTGGGGTCAAGTTCGCGATTTGCAAAATTAGATAAATAAAATAAAAATAAAATAAGGTCATGCAGGGAATTAAGGTAAGGGTTGGGGTTGAAAACCACTACCCCCTCAGTTAATCTCAAAATTGAGGATACTGTCCGCACCATGACTTTTACTCCCATGCAAAGTGCAACCGCTAAACGCTAAACAAAATATTTTATTTAACGCACAAAGAGCATTAACAAAAATGTGACATTTTCTCTGAATGAAGATGTGACCATGCAATTAAAAATGTGTGCACTAATGTCAACCGTATATTAAAGATGAGCAATCACCATACACATTTGTAGCTGGAAAGAGATCTGTTACAATCCCGAATCAATATTTACAGGGGAAATACACTTCCAAAATAGAAGTTCGGTGTTCCTTACTGTTTTAACTGTGCCAGATTTACCAATAACTATCTCAGGTTAACCATTTTGTGACCATTTTTTCTTTAGCTCAAATTTGCAACCTACTTTCAAAACGAAATTACAGCACAGGTATTCAGAAGTGCAATATTCAAATCTATTGCAGCAACAACAAAAAAACAAATCTGTTTTCACATGTTTTAGGCCACCAACATGAAAACTCGATCGTTTACAAAGCACCGGTGCTGATTTAACGGGTATGAAGACTAGCAACTGTTCTCTCATGAGTGATTTTGTTTCAGGGTAAGACGTTCACAAAATGGAGAAATGCCAAAGCAAAATACTTGTAGTGAACCAGTGGCATAAAATAGACCAGCGTAATGCTCCACAATAACAATACTGACTTACATCTTTTTCTGCATCTTGTATTATAGCAGCAAAGTTGTCTGGAAAGACTCCCTCTTTTCCATTCAGCTCTCCTTTCCACCATCCTACATCACCGGTGTCCTGGTTAAAAAGGGTATCAAGTAAAGTGCTGCTTAACTTTATTATCATCAAAAACTTTTAACAAAGGCTGAGTACAGGTCAGGAACAAATAAACATTGTTAAATTAAAACACCACGCATCTCTAACCAGTCACACAGTAGAGCACTGTTTAACACAATTCATCAATAAGTCATTTGGAGCCGTGTTGCTACTCTTCCACTCCAAAATCAAGCTTTTGAAATACAGCTTAAAACAGGAGATTAGAGACAGCAAACGATAGGCCTCACTCCTCCGGATGTCGAAGTGGCAGGTAGACATGAGAATTGCCACGATCAGAAAGCAGATTTGTGCTCGAATGATGAACTTTCCAAATCAAATACTGGTGAACATCTACTAGTAACACTATGAAACATCATACGAATAGGGTAAATGAGTCTAGGTTTTACTAGCAGCAGTTGTACTACACAGAACAGTAAACTTTATCATTAGTAATGGGCGGTTGTGTCTCAGACAGGTATCTCACGTAATTCTAGCTGGGTTTTTTCATGATTTTTTTCATATGTCTAAGAGAACATACTATTTATTTATCCTCAAGAGACTAGGACATTTGAGCTGATTTCTTCTGTAGACTATATTACGATCTTAAGCGCAGCAGTGCATGGCAACGGTAGGGGTAGATCAGAACACCAGACAATTAACACCTTTCACAAACATTACGTATGGCTTATTAGGATTTATACATTTTGAATCTATTCTTAATTGCAACCCAGTTCATAGAATTCGAATGTAAGATGCATGGTGCATATAAAGTGGTGTTTGCCAACAGCGTCTTCCACCCAGGGGTGATAAAATGATGAGAATAACAAATGCTTGCCTTAAATTAATCTTCAAAGACACTAATAGCATGTTGCTATTTTCAGCAGAGCTGAATGCATCGATTCTTTCTGGACAAGAATGGACCTGGGACCCTGAGGGAACTAAATATGAATAGAAGGATTCCTGACCTTATGATATTTGATCAGCAATCCTATAGCAGAGGGAAGCAGATGCTAATTGAGACTGTCAAAGATGTATGGACTGAGACAACTAAGTGATACATTTGGGAATGATCAACCAGTTAGAGTATTTGCAGATCTAAAACTCTAATCAGTTATACTATTTTGTTCGTCTAACATTCCTATCATTTTTATTTCTTTTCTATTGTACGCATTACAAGATTCACTACATGACCCAGTTTTATACTAAAATATTAGACAATCTGCACATAAAGTGGGCTGAGACTTCTGCAATAAAACAACTAAACATATATTGGGTTTATGCTATGTTTTGTTAATAAATTTTATATAGAGCTCAATTACCCGAAGGTGTCTTGGCGCTGCCTTTAGAAGGAGCTGGATAGCTGTAGGAATATAGGACATGGCTAGTGGTTGTAAAGCCAGAATTTCAAAGCCTTTCTAAATTGAAGAAGATTTTTGCGAATCTTTAAGATTAAGGAGAAGGGAATTTCAGATTCTAGGTCTGAGAAATAGAGCAGCACTTAAGTTGATGGCTAGCGGACCAATGCCGCTACATTTGTGGACTTACACCATTTTCAATAAAAATGTACTGAAAACTTGCTAAAGTGGGAGCTGCATGTTATTTGGTAACTTTGATTAGACATTTCTGCGATGGATTCATTGAACAAATCAATAACTAAGTGCTGCAGTTGGTCCTGCCCCTCTTTTTCAATTTGTAACTGTTTGACCTAACATGGAAGAGGAGCATGATAAGCACATTATCCACCAGAACCCCACAAATGACTCTTGATGGGCACAAATGTGAAATTTTTATACTAACTAGTCATATAATAGAAATCGCCTATGTTTTGGCAGAGTCAACAAGTGTTGTTTCGCTATTAATACGCGTATTTCTAATCCTTTCCACACCTGACGCAGGCAGCAAATTAAAATGGCTCACTGGGTAAGGTTTTGAAATGACTTCATGATTCAACTTTGAATCATTATGCTTTAAGTTTTTTTTTTTAATACACTATAGCTACCACCAAGTCCATGTAGCAGCCAAGTGGCCTTGCATGTTCAACTACCACAGAGAAGCATTCAAATAGTCAATTAGGCTGCAGGGAACGAAACTGAGTGGAAAAAAAAAGAGATAAGTGGAATGTTTGAATCAATCTCAGTCAGTGGTAATCAACTAAGGCCGCCTTCCAGTCCAATTTTATGCTCAGACAGGAAGCATCCTTGTGCAAATCAGCTTTGATCTTACTCCACTACAAAAAGTGCCTCTGCGGCTGTATTTCCTAGGAACAGGGACAAAAACCAATAATATCGAGCACATCCACTGCTCATGAAAAATGTTTTAGGGCATGGTTTTGGTGCTCAAGTCAAATTCGGTAAGTTTTATAAATCAAAATTTTTGTGGGAAAAGACAATAAGGAAAATGCTACTTACCCAGTATGCATCTGTTCTTGGCATGTAGAGCTGTAGAGTCATATGCTATGCATAGATCGCCATCTAGTGTTGGTTCCGGATGTTTGCACTTTGTTTTTCTTCGAAGAAGTCTTTTCCAGTCACGAGGTAGGTGACTCCTCCTTTCGGTGATAGTGCGCATGGGCATCGACTCCATTGTTAGATTGTTTTCCCGCAGAGGGTGATAATGGAGTTAGTAAGAGTAGTAAAAGGAGATGTCCATGAATGCATGTATCTAAGTAAGATGTTACTGCAACAGGTATAGGTACCCAGGGAGGCGGGTGGGCGCATACGACTCTACAGCTCTACATGCCAAGAACAGATGCATACTGGGTAAGTAGCATTTTCCGTTCGAGGCATATGAGCTGTAGATCATATGCTATGCATAGACTACATAGCAGTTATCTCCCAAAGCGGTGGCTAACCTGTATCTGTTGCAGTGGTCTGAAATAGTGTACGTAAAACTGCCTGGCCCACTCTAGCTTGTTGTCTTGCTAACACATCTACACAATAGTGTTTCGTGAATGTGTGAGGTATAGACCATGTTGTAGCTTTGCATATGTCATCTAGGGGTATATTTCCTAAGAATGGCATAGAAGCCCCCAGTTTGCGTGTGGAGTGTGCTCTAGGGGGAACTGCGAACGTTCATTTTGCTTTTGCATAGCATATTTGAATGCACTTGACTATCCACCTTGCAATACCTGATTTTGATATGGGATTGCCTTTGTGTGGTGGAGCAAAAGCGACAAAAAGTTGATTTGTGGTACGGAAAGGTTTTGTCCTTTCTATGTAATAAAGCAATGCTCTTTTCACATATAATGTGTGTAGGGCACGTTCTGCCACCGAATCTGGTTGAGGGAAGAACACAGGTAACTCAACAGATTGATTGATATGAAAAGCAGAAATGACTTTAGGAAGGAATTTAGTATTAGTCCGAAGAACCACTTTATTTTGGTGCATTTGTAAAAGGGTTCTTCTATAGTTAATGCCTGAAGCTCACCCACTCTTCTGTGTGATGTGATAGCAACGAGGAAAGCAACTTTCCATGTGAGAAATTGCAGTTCACATTTGTGCAGTGGTTCAAAGGGTGGACCCATTAGTCTGGTGATAACGTTGAGATTCCACACTGGAGCAGGTGGACGTCTCGGGGGAATGACTCTTTTGAGTCCCTCCATAAAGGCTTTGATAACGGGTATTCTAAAAAGAGATAGATGTTGTCTATTCTGGAGGTATGCAGCTGTTGCAGCTAGATGTAAGCGTATGGACGTGTACGCTAAATTGGAACATTGTAGATGTAATAAATAACATGTTTTGTATCGAAGCATCAAGCAGGTTGATGTGGTTATTACAGTATATCACAAACCGCTTCCACTTTGCTGCATAGCAGGCTCTTGTGGTAGGACGTCTAGCCTCTTTGATAATATTCATGCAGTCTGGCGGTAGATTAAGCTAGCCAAACTCTAAGACTTCAGGAGCCAGATTGAGTTGACTGGGATCTGGATGTCTTATGTCTCCATGGCTCTGTGTGAGAAGATTGGGTGTAAGACGTAGTTTTTGGTGAGGAACTACTGAGAGTTCCAATAGGGTTGTGAACCAAGGTTGACGTGCCCTTGTGGGAGCAGGATTAGTGTCAGGGACGCTTGTTGGAGTTTCCGAACCACTAATAGAAGTAGTGGGAGAGGCGGAAAAGCTTAAGCAAATATCCATGACCAATTCATCCATAGTGCATTGCCTTTGGACAATGGGAGTGGATACCTGGACGCGAAGTTTGGACATTTTGCGTTTAGACGTGTGGCGAACAGGTCCATCTGTGGGAAGCCCCACCTTTGGAAGAATGGGAGGAGAACTTGAGGGTGTATTTCCCATTCGTGGACTTGCTGTGTTTGACGACTGAGCAAATCTGCCATCTGATTGTTTACTCCTGGAAGGTGTTCTGCTAGGAGATATATTTTGTGATGTATGGCCCATTTCCAGATGGTCTGTGCTAGCTGTGACAGCTTGAGAGTGTGTGTCCCTCCCTGTTTTTGTATGTAGTACATGGCTGTCATGTTGTCTGTACTTGAAATGCTTTCAGCGCCAGAAAAATCGCTAGCAGCTCTAGATGATTTATATGAAGCTGTTTCTGTTGCAAGCTCCAAATGCCCTGAATGGTGTGGGTTTGGAGATGCGCTCCCCAACCTGTCAGTGATGCGTCTGCTGTCAGTACTATCTGTGGTCGCTGAAGGGCCACCCTTTTAAAAGGTTTTGTGTGTTCCACCACTGCAGTGAGCGATGGGTGCGGCCGTCTACCAACACTAGATCTAATAACTGACCATGAGCTTGGTTCCACTGACGTGCTATGCATTCCTGTAGGGGACGCATTTGAAGTCTTGCGTAGGGGACTATGAAAATGGAAGACGCCATCATTCCCAGTAACTGCATGAACACTCGAGCTGGTAAGGAGTGTTGAGGCTGAAACGGAGACATCAGGGTTTGTATATTCCGGACTCTGGCTGGAGTTGGGTATCCTAGAGCTTTTTGTGTGTCTATAGTAGCTCCTAGATATGCTTGAGACGTGGATGGTTGAAGATGGGATTTGGACAGATTTACTGTGAATCCTAGCTCGTGGAGCAACTGCACAGTTTTTTGTGTGCGTCGTAAACAGCTGTTGTGCGAGCTGGCCTTTATGAGCCAGTCGTCCAAGTATGGGAAGACATGAATATGTTGTCTTCTTAGATGGGCTGTGACTACTGCCAAGCATTTTGTGAAAACCCTGGGTGCGGTTGTTACTCCGAATGGGAGGACTTTGAATTGATAGTGCTGACCTGCTACCACAAACCTGAGGTATTTGCGGTGCGAAGGGTGTATTGGAATATGAAAGTAAGCGTCCTTTAAATCCAGAGTGGAGAGAAAGTCGCCTTGCTGAAGAAGGGGAAGCCCTTGTTGGAGTGTTACCATATGGAAATGGTCCGATTGAATGTATAGATTTAGTTCTCTGAGGTCTAATATAGGCCTGAGAGAGCCGTCCTTTTTGGGAATTAGAAAGTAAAGGGAGTACACCCCTGCTCCCTGGTATGGTAAAGGGACTGGTTCTATTGCACCTTTCTGCAACAAAGAGAACCTCTTGCTTTAGAAGGGTGAGATGTTCTAATGACATGAGGTGTGACCTTGGAGGAATGTTCGGTGGAGTGCTTGTAAGCTCCAGGCAATAACCAGATTGGATAATTTGTAGAACCCATTTGTCTGGTGTAATCATATTCCAAATGGGTAGAAATTGGGAAAGACATCCCCCGACAGGAGTGGAATGGTCGGGGTATGGAAAGGAAGTCACTGTTTGGCATTTGCAGGGGAAGTGCGTGTTGTGTTACCTCTGCCCTTGTTTCCTCTATATCCACCTCTAAAATAACCTCTTGAAGAGGGTGACTGATTGTTGCCCTTGGAAGAGGGATTGTCTGTAGACACATTTTTGGAGCCGCCCCTGTAAAATGAGCGACGAAAGGCTCCTCTGTTGGAAGGTGACTGTAAGGCCTCCATGGACTTAGCAACTTCAGTATCCTTTTTCATTTTTTCTAGTGATGTATCGACAGCTGGACCAAAGAGGTGTTCTTTGTCAAAGGGTTGATTAAGAATAGAGGCTTGCACCTCAGTCTTGAATCCTGAAATTCTTAACCAAGCATGTTTACGGAGCAGTACACTAGTGTGTACTGCCCGAGCTGCTGTGTCTGCCTGATCTAGAGCACACCTGATAGAGGTATTAGTTATTAATTTACCCTCTTGAATAAGAGCACTAGCCCTAGACTTATGCTCATCAGGAAGAAATTCAATGAGCTTTTCGAGTTCATCATAATGAGCTCTATCATACCTTGCCAATAGTGCTTGAGCATTGGCAATGTGCCAATGGTTAGCTGCTTGTGACACTACCCTTTTGCCCGTAGCGTCAATTAATTTGGACTCTTTATCAGGAGGGGCTTCACCTGTTCTTTGCGAATTAGCTCTTTTACGAGCGTTGGAAACTACCAAAGAGTCCAAGGGTAACTGGCCTTTGATATATACAGGGTCATTAGGTGCAGATTTGTACTTTTTCTCTACCCTGGGAGTGATGATTCTAGCTCTTACAGGGTCTTTAAAGATGTCATCAGTATGTTTAGGCATACCCTTTAACATTGGTAATGTTTGTGTAGCCCTTTGAGAGGAACTTAGAGAGTCAAACAAAAAATCCTCCTCTAAAGTCGCTTTATGAAGCTCTACTCCATGATATTGTGCAGCTCTGTTAACGAGCTCAATATATCCAATGTTATCATCTGGAGGAGAAGGTCTGGATGGATATAGGTCGGGTCATTATCTGGTTGAGGGTCAGCATTATAATTATCCCATGGGTAGGTATCCTGTGGTGTGCAGTCATCTATATACCCATCCCCTGTATCCTGTGGGTCAGGTGATGGAGGAGAATGTGTAGGTGTAATGAGTAAATTTGGATCAATGGGTGAAGGTGGAATGTATTGTGGAGAAGGGTTAGTACCAACATTTTTCCTTTTTAGAGGAATGTGGTAGTCTTCTTGTAAGCCCATTTTCCTCTTCTCAGGAAGTTTGGCATGAATATGCCCAGTTTCTGGATGAATCACAATCTCCTTCTGTTTCGGATCCGAAAGTGGAATATCGGTCCGAGGCTCTTTAGTTGAAGTACTTTCTTTAGACACTGGTTTTGGTGTCGAAAGTTTCGGCTCCAAAGTTTTCGGCTCCGAAGATTTAGCCTTATGCACCGGTGGCACGGAAATCAGATGGTGTTTGGATTTCGACACCGAAGGTTTCGGATCGACACTGGTGTGGGGACGAGTAGAGCCTGAAGGCTGTTTGTGTCTCAGCGCCGGGCCCGAAGGCGGGGCGCTCTAAACCTTTTCTCGGTGGCGACCTTGGACCGAAAGCCGAGGAGGGACTGGAGCCTTTTTATGGAGAAAATGGTGGGGGAAGGAAGTCTGTTTACTCACGATCCGTTGTCCCGGCGTGAGGTCTTCGGCATCGGAGTCGGCTTCAGACACGGAAATATGTTGCTCCTCCATTTCAGCTTCCTGCGCTTGCGATTCCTCGTGTTCGGACTAGTCTTCGAGGAGATCCGGCGCGGATCCACTTTGCTGGTACATTTCGTGACGTCGAGTCCGACGGTCACGGAGCGTCTTCTTCGATCGAAACGACTGACACGCGTCGCAGTCCTTCTCATCGTGCTCCAGGGATAGGCAAAGATTGCACACTTCGTGCAAGTCGGTGCGCAGAAACTTAGCGCGACACCCTGGACAGAACTTGAATGGAGTCCGTTCTATCGACTGCTACCGACCCCGGCGCGGGTAGGCCTAACGGCCTTTCTCGAATCTCCTGATCGAAGGTTTTCGAGTGTAAACGATACGCGGAGTATGGGAAACGCGATCGATAAACAATACCATTGAGGGTAGTGGATTGCATGTCGAAGGGAGCCCGAAGAACTGTGTCGGACCGGAGCGCAACAATGCACATCCGAACCCGATGGCGGAAAAAAACAATATAACAATGGAGTCGATGCCCATGCGAACTATCACCAAATGGAGGAGTCACCTACCTCGTGACTGGAAAAGACTTCTTCGAAGAAAAACAAAGTGCAAACATCCGGATCCAACACTAGATGGCGATCTATGCATAGCATATGAACTACAGCTCATAAGCCTCGAACATGTTGCTTCCTATACCAGGGTTTATACCATTGTTATATAGACATCAAACAAGAATACCAATCAATTTTGTGCATGAACAATGATACGACTCACACCTGTAGCCTTAACAGTGGTGGTCCAATTTATCAAAGGAGGGGTGGGGGGTAGACAGATCTAGCAATATTGCCATGGATAGCTAGAAAATGTCCAGAAGGATACCTAATTCCAATAATTGTAAGTCTGTCTGGAATGTGATTCAGCGTACTAGTACTTCAGGCTTGTTTCTAATAATGGGGAAAAGTTCTGTCAATGTTAACATCTGCATACAAGTAAATTGTAGCATGTTAAAGCACAGATTATTAAAAAGGGCAATGTTTGTAGGGTTAAATACCAGATCTAATAAATCTTTGGAGTAGATGATTTGTGACATTGCAATTCTAATGAGGCCCATAGGAGTCGTCTGAATTGTTTTAGTCACTAACTGTGCAGTCCTTATTTTAGGCTACTTAACTGGTGTATAAATCACTTACAACATGTCTAAGAGATTGCTCAATACCCACCAATTTCAAAAAAACTTTCCTGATTAACTATCCATGCCAATGTAGTTTAAATGTTCAAATATGATAATACACACTTCAGCATCTTACCTTACTTATTAAGGTGATTATGTCTCCTTCTTTAAAAGTAAGTTCATCGTCATTTGAACCCTCATAGGAAAATAAGGCCCTGCAGTATTCTTTAGCTGTGAAGCAAATTTAAAATGAAAATACTCTTGTCACAAAGAGACTCAACAATATAAAAAGTTTGTGATAATTAAGCACATACAATGATATATGCATTTCATGAAATCTCACTCGTGTGCTTCTTTTACCCATAATAGAAATAGTGAGTGAAGACGATGGCAGAGATAAAAAAAATTAAAAAAATACCGATTATCTAAATTTCTAAACTTGGTCATCCACACTAAGCCACATTGGCAAAGAAATCCAGATATGTACAATGTGAACCGTCCAACATGATTAGAAAACCTGAACTGGGGGATAGAGACCAAAAGGTTAAAAATTCAATGAATATTCTGACACATGCCCCAATCTGTTCATGCTGTAAAGGAAATAACGTGCATGTATGCAGCAAAACTCATTCATCTTTAAAATATATCCCTTTGTGTAATCCTCTTTTGTATAATCAAGTCATAGATGCTGAACTGAATGTTTTTTTTTTGTAGTTCTATATGGTGCAAACTCGACCCAAAGGTACTGGAGCGCTTTACAATCACAAATTGAATTATCATGAGGGAACATCACAAGGCGATTTATGCAACAACAAAGAAACGTGAGCATGCCCCATAGGTTTAAACTTTGGGCAAAAAGTCTAGTCAACATCCATCAGTCAATGACGAATGGCGTTAACTAGGGGGCGTACCTCGTTCAGGAAAGCAAGGCAATGCATGAAGAGGGTGAGACAAGACACTGTACCTCATGACATCGCTTGGAAAGGATCTCACATTGTGCACTATGCATCATTCACTACCACAGTGCACAGCATGCTGAGGATTTCATGGGTCACACTCTACCTCATTCATCATAGCTGGGCACCACGTGATGAGTACTTCACAGACAACCTGCTCCTCACTCACTACCGCAAGGCACCTCATGCTGAGGTTTTCACAGAGTGCACTATACCTCACTCACTACTGTGGAGTACCATATGCTGCAGATCCTACAGATCATGTTAGACATCACTCACCATCCCTGGCACCACATGCCGAGTAATCTCCACCTCACTCACTACAGCAAGGTACTGCACCCTGGTGGGTTTACAGACCACACTGTACATCAATCAACATAGCTAGGCACTGCATGCTGTTTCAGAGGATAACCTACATCTCAGTCACTACGGCAGTGCACCACATGCTGTGGATTTACAGGTCACACTGCACCTCATTCACCATAGCCAGGCACTGCATGCCGTTTCACCGGATAATCTACATCTCAATCACTACAGCAGTGCACCACATGCTGCAGATCTCACGGGCCACACTGCACCTCATTCACCAGACGGGCACCTCATGCTGAATACTTCTTAGGGTACACTGCAATTCACTCTCTATAGAAATACGCTGTGGATTTAGCAGCCTTAGCTGTACCTCACTCACCACAGCTAGACACCTCTTGCTAATTATTTAATGGGACACTCTAAACCTTACTAACTACAGCACGGCACTGCTTGCTCAGGATGTTCTATACCTTACTCATTACAGTAAGGCACTGCATGCTGAGGATTTCACAAGTCACGCTGTACTTCACGTCATTCACTTTAACCAGGCGGGGGCGTGGTCTGCCGAGCCGCGAAATGGCCGCTGCCTAAGCGAGCTCCGCCGGCCGGAACGACAATCCTGCAGCAAATATCCGTAATCGGTGAGCAAATACGGTGCAAAACCGATGTGCTGGAAGCGGAACTCGAGAGGCTTCAGGCGGTAGCTCCGCCGCGAGATCCGTGCTTGTGGGCCACTGTGGGGCGCCCCGATCGACGCTGGCGTGTGCGGCCAGACTGCTTGTGGCAGTGCGAGGCGGCCTGCCGCTAAACTCGAGACCGCGGCTTGGAGGCCTGGGTAGGCCGCGTCGCGCCGGCGGAGGCGTCCAGGGAGGAGCCCACGAGCAGAACACCACGAGCCGCCCGGCACGAGAGGCATGAAGCACCGATTACACGGAGCACTCACCTTCAGGGAGCTCCCGACACCCGCAGCATCCGCCGGTGAGTGCTGTCCATTAAGGTGCTGGGAGGTCATTCCACGAAGAGCACTGCCGCGGCATAATAGTGAGCCCGATTCTGCCACAGCTACACGCCCAGAGACTGCGGGGAGATAGCGGGGCCCCGTGCTGCCATATGGACCCACACTGAGAGGTCTGGCTCCCAATCGACGGAACAAATGGATGGTGGCTACTGGTAGCGAAGGGCATTGATTCTGATGGTTGCCCCGGGCTGCTGCTGAGAACTTTGTGGCTGTGTGGGCGGACGGACATACTGGGCATACCAGGTGGAGAGATATACACAAGGCCGCTGTGGGACGGAGGTGAGGCCTTCTCACAAAAGACTTAGTACCTGTCGGTGAGGGAGGCCTGGTGACCACGTGCAGACGACAGAAGCAGGGGGTGCGTCTACCTTGGCGACTGACGGTCCCCACCCCCTGGCCGCCCGTATACACTACTATTGCAAGCCGGACTGGTCTTCAGAGCTGCAACTCCTGGGGAGTCGGCGGCGCCCCGCCCGGGATATCTTGTTGAACGCGGTCGACGGCAGGACGGCCAGGACGAATCGCAATGCGGGATCCCGGCGCAGTTGGCTGTTGACCTGATGGCCGGGCCGCCTGTTGTAGGGGGAGCTGGAGTCTAGGATCGCGAGACATTCGGCCCTTGGGAGTCCGGTGACTTGTGCAATCCTCCCCATCCTGCTACAATATGGGCAAGCAGGACGCAAAACAACCAAAGATCTCCTTTGATCAAAGACGGAGTACGCGGCAGGCGGAGCAGGACTCGGAGGCCGGCGCAGAACGACTAATGGACCCGCAGACTGAGGATCAAGGAGAAGACTTGCGAACTCTCATGCTGGAGATGCGCTCTAGCCTCCGGAACATTGACACGAAGCTGGATGCGATGAATTCCCAGCTAAACGCGGTAAAGGCGCAGGTGGACACGCATGAAACCAGGTTGGACGCGCTGGAGAACCGGGCCTCGGACTTTCACGATTTCCAAGTGGAGACCAAGGAACAACTTCTCCAAATGGACAGGGTCCTCGGGGTCATCAGGGCAAAGAATGAAGATTTGGAGGCCCGGTCCCGCCGCAACAATCTCCGTATTACCGGGGTTCCGGAGACGACAGCGATTGAGAAAATGGAGTCATATGTGTCTGATATGCTCCACGAACTCTTCGATCCGCACCTGTCGCAGATGTTTGCGGTGGAGAGGGCGCATAGAGCGTTGGGCCCACGGCCACCGGTGGGTGGGACCCCCAGACCTATATTAGCCAAAATCTTGAACTATCAAGATAGAGACTCGGTATTACGCATGGCCCGCAGCAAAGGCACCATCACGTACGGGGGAAACGCCATAGCCTTCTATCCGGACTTCACTCCTGCGGTGCAGAGCGCCCGGCGAGAGTTTCTCCCAGCGAAGCGGTTGCTCCTCCAAGCACAAGTCCCATATGCCTTCCTATATCCGGCGAAGCTAAAGGTCAGCTATGAGGGAACTAATCATTTTTTCACAGACGCAAAGTCAGCTCTTAAGTTTGCCAAGCATGTCGGTGGTAAGACAGCAAAAGGAAAACCCAAGGAGGCGGCCTTGGACCATGCAAACTTGAGTGACAATGACTAGGTGGCCCTCTGGACTTTCTATTCTGCTTCGGATAAACGGTTGTATTCTGTTCTGTTTCTCAGATTTCGGGGGGGGGGGTGCTGTTGGAGGCAATGCTCAGGATATATGGGGCGGCGGGGGGGGTGCCTCACGGGGCGTGGGGGTGTGTGCTGGCTGGGTGGATCAGCATGTGATGGACACGATCTCCATGTTCCTCCGTGTACACTATAGATGTGGGATGAGTTCTCTCACTGTGCAAACACGACAGCTAGATGACTGCCTTCTCAGCATTAGGAACTTGTAGCACTGATTCACCGACCATATTGGTTTCCGGCCACCCGGAGTAATCAGGGGAGTGTGCCGGCATCACTGTGCCCCCGGGGGAGAGCTCCCATGAGTTACTGAAATTGTGGTTTCCGATTTGTGGTGGGTTCTCTACAGCCTGTTTGGGGGGTTGGAGTGGGTGGTGGGTGGGGGGAAGGGACTGTTTATTTATGGTTCGCCAGACGTGTACCTTTCACTATGCATGCAGTTTTTCTTGTACAAATGTATGGACCCCTATGCCTCTTCCGCCCTGCAGGTTTTAGTATAGTAGGACATGTCTTCCATGACTGCTCTAAATTGTCTCACCTGGAACATCCGAGGGATTAATGATGGCAGGAAAGCTCATTTAATTAATTCTTACCTGACTCGGCATCACATTGAAATTTGCATGTTGCAGGAAACGCATCTAAGTGTGCAATCCTCTTCTAGATTGAAACATGGGCGATGGGGGTCGACTTATGTATCTGTGTATTCTAATTATGCAAGGGGGGTGGCAATTTTGATCCGCAGGGGGGTGGATTGGAGGGAAGGGTCGGTTCACCTAGACCCTGAGGGCAGATATGTTATGATACAGGGGCATATTCATGGTACTGAGGTGGTGTTGGTAGCAGTTTATGGCCCAAACTCGGACTCCCCTGATTTTTTCCAAAGCGTGTGGGCTAAGATAAAAACCACCAACTGCGACACAATCATTTGGGGTGGGGACTTTAACGCCGTCCTGAGTGATGAGCTAGACAGGAAGGGGACCTCCAGGACACTGCACCCACTGGCTAACGGGGCACTGAGGGCTATTTTAGATGACGGCCATTTGGTGGATATTTGGAGGCACTTGCATCCCGGGGTCAGGGAAGGTACGTGCATTACTGAACACCACCAAGCATGGTCCCGACTCGATTATTGGATAGTTTCCAAAGATGTGGCCACATGGGTGAGGGAAGCTTCGCATTGCCCCCGGACTCTCTCCGACCACGCACCTTGCGTTCTGAGGCTCGAGCTGCCCAGTTCTCTCCAGCGGGTTTACACATGGCGGTTACCGCAAGATGCTTTGCTCGACTAGGCTTTTAAGGAAGAGATTAGGGGAGATATAGAGGAGTACTTTGCTCTGAACACAGGTTCGGTAACATCCGTGGCTACTCTTTGGGAAGCCTTTAAAACTGTAATTAGAGGGAAATGCATCGCCAGGCAAGCAGGGGTGTTTAAGGCGATTAGAGGCTCTTTGGAACGGATTGAGAAACGAATCAAAGATCTGGAGGCCCAATTTTACTCCACTAGCGACCCCGTAATCCTTGCATCCTTAAAAGAAGCCCTGCTTGAGTTTGAGGAGGAGGCCAGTAGGGAGGTTAAATTCTTGGGGAAACACGCGCGGGCTCGTCGTTATGGTGAAGGGGACCGACCAGGGAGGACTCTGGCTGCCATGCTCCGACCCCCGCGCAACAATGCTTTTGTCACTACAATTACCAAGGCCGATGGGTCGCATATTAGAGGGCAAAGGGATATACTTGAGGCGTTCTCCGGCTTCTACCAGGGGCTTTACGCAACTACTCAAAATTCCGCTCCCGAGGGATTGTTGCCATTCCTTGATTCCCTACAGTTGCTGTGGCTAAGTAAGGGTCACAGGGATTATCTCGATTCCCCTTTTACGGCAGACGATATCGCCAAGGTTATCAAAAGTCTGCCTCTCAACAAAGCCCCCGGGTCCGATGGTCTGACCACGATTTTTTATAAAACATATGTAGCAGAACTTGCCCCCAAGTTATTCGAACTATATGTAGAGACCCTGGAGTCTGGAGTGCTACCATGGTCCATGCGTGAGGCGATAGTCACTTTGCTGAAGACGGGTAAGCCGGAGGATGAGCTGGATTCATACCGGCCGCTCTCCCTGATAAATGTAGATGTGAAGATTTTAGCGAAGCTGATTGCGAATAGGTTGCAACCTTTGCTCCCACTGATCGCCCGACCAGACCAATCGGGATTTATCCCAGGCCGATCAACATCACACAATCTAACAACCCTGTTTTCAGTACTTCACTATTTAGACCCAGATGTGCAGGCGGCCGCGTTTTTTTTTAGATGCTACGAAAGCATTTGACACACTGGAGTGGCATTATCTTTTTGCGATTCTTGTCCGGATGGGGTTTAGTCCACTGTTTCTTGACCTGGTAAGGTTGCTGTATACACGTCCAATGGCGCGCGTCCGGGTGAATGGCTTTTTGTCTGAGCCATTCAGCATTTCCCGGGGCACGAGGCAAGGATGCCCACTCTCCCCGTTGCTATTCGCGATCGCGATGGAGCCCCTGGCGGCTCGCATCAGGCAACATCACACCACGAAGGGAATTGGCTTTAGTGCGCGGAGCCTATTGATATCCTTATATGCTGGCGATGTCACGCTTTATATTTTAGACCCGGCGCAAAATCTCGACCCGATCCTGCGGGAATTTATCAAGTTTGGAGGACTCTCTGGTATAGCAATAAATTGGGCAAAGTCTGATGTTTTCCCGCTGACTGACAACACGGCCCATGTGTCGTCTGAATTCCCCCTGCAATGGACAGTCGAACCAGTTAAATATCTGGGCATCTGGATAAGTAGGGATACGCAGGAGCTGTGGAGGCTGAACCATGGACGCGCTATAGCCTGGCTCGAAGGGAAGATCGCGGCCTGGGCGCGACTCCCACTCTCATTGGCGGGGAGGATCGCGTTGGTAAAAATGGTGGTACTACCGAAATTTTTGTATCTGTTCGTGAATGTCCCTCTCGTGCTCACACAGGCCTTTTTCAGACTCATGCGATCTCTCCTGATTTCTCTCATATGGGTGGGAGGTCAGGCCCGAATATCATGGGAACTGCTTACGCTCCCCTGCGCCAGGGAGGAATGGGGGCACCGGACATGCAGCTATACGCCTGGAGCGCTCAAGCTCAATTTTTACACTATTGGGTGCACCCCACTCCATTTCAGCCCCATGTGGCCGTGGAGGGGGCTGTGGCCAAGCCTTTGCCCTTGAAAGTTGCACTATATGGGGCTTATAAACGCCCAGGAGAGGATATAGACACGGTTGAGACGCTACGCTGGGCATGGCATGGTCTCCGGGGACGAGCTAACGAATCTACCCTTTATGCTCCGGCCGTTCCGCTGGTTGACAACCCCATGCTGTTTCCTTGCGGACATGGGATAGGGAGGGACCTGGCGCGAGCTATGGACTTAGCCACATTTGGGGATCTTTACCCGGATGGGGTGTTCCGTCCACCCCCATAGGCCGGGGTAGATTGCCAGGTGAAATTTGCAGAAATGTTTGCATACCATAAACTCAAAATGGCATGTCGGTCGCTGCACGCCACGTTTCCGAGCGCTCCTCCCACACTGGCAGCTTTAGAAAATGTCCTAACTACGACCTCCCCACGTCGGCTTATCACCCGCATTTACAATCAGGCGTCGGTTCCAATCACTAAGCCCCGTGCCTGGTCAGCTTGGAACGACGAACTTCCAGCTCCAATGTTGGAAGACCAATGGCTATATTGCTGCGGCCAGTTACTGGCACTTTCACCTAATTACAAACTCCGCCTCATACACTTCAAATTTCTGCACAGGTTTTACAGGACGCCTGTCAGCTTACATCGTATGGGTTTGAGGGAAGATGATTGTTGTTGGAGATGCGGTATCGCGCCTGCGGGATTTATGCATGTCGCGTGGAATTGTCCACGACCAAGGACCTATTGGGCTAGTGTATGGGACATAATAAAGCGCATTACCGGCGTGGGTACAGATCCAAACCTTCTGCAGGGCCTGTTGGGATATGTTAAGGACACGCCGGTGCAATATAGGAAGCTCCATGCAATGCTCCTCCTATTTGCAAAGCGGAGAGTTGCTATACATTGGGGAAGCAGGAAAATCCCATCTAAAGATGAATGGATCAGAGACGTGGTCTTCGGCCATTCACAACTGACCACATACTGGGAATTGATGCCATCGGCCTCGCGGCCAAAGGACATTTGGGAGCAATTTGTGGGGTGGCTGCGGGAGAATCAGGGCCCCGAGACTGCCGTATCGTAGTAGACGTGATAAGATGGCATTTGAAACACTACAGGGCCGGAGACAGACTGGTCAGGAGAGATGCGGAACTGGGAGGGTAATTGGGAACTGGGCTGGGGTTTGGGGCCTTGGTTAAATGACGCCTTGTATGGGTATATGTGCTGACCTCACCTTGCTTTGATGCAGATGAAGTGATTTCTGACCAGGGATGGATGGATGTTGATGGGGGGTGGGGGTCTAGAGTCGATTATACTGTACTGACATGCAATTGATGTACCGTTTATGTAATATTGGGCACTGTGTCTGGCTCTGTTATATGTTAAGTTATGTTTTACGAAATGCAAATAAACAAATTTAAAAAAAAACAGGCACTGCATCCTAAGCATTTCACACAGTGCACTATATAATTCACTCACTGAAGCAAGGTACTGTATGCTGAAAATTCAAAGGTCACACTGTACCTCATTCAACAGTGCTGGCACCACATGCTGATTACATCACATGTTACACGCTGCACGCCTGCTGAAAAATACACAGGGCACACTGTACCTAAGCCACTACAGAAAGGAATCACATGCTGAGGATTTCACAGACGCAACTGTACCTTATTTAGGGCAGCTCGGCACTGCGTGGTGAAAATTCCACCACACACTGACTTTTTTTTTTTTTTTTTTTATCCTCATTTGCCTCAGACCTCAGTTGACAAAAAAAAGTAAGATGTCTATCACCGTTACTCGGTTTTGAGGAGACGTAGGCATCAAAATTGGAACCGGGAAACAACACCCGCCTACCAGTAAAGAGCTATCCCACATAGTGTCACTGTCCCCGTTTTTGAGTATAGAGGTAGGTCTCGCTCTCTTCTGATAACCTGTGACCGGAGACTGTTTATGTTGGCCAGCTGAATATAGGAGCTTCGGGAAGGGCCCAACACAGTCGAAGAGCATCCAGGAGGCTTAATCATAGGATCCAAGCAGTTATTATTGAAGCAATTAATGCGACTGAGACCACTTCACTAAACAATCCCATATTACTTTTTTCCTACTACTCTGCAATCTGACCAGATCAATCTTAGAGGTCTTATATAGGGAGGACAGCCACTCTGCATGTGTGGGGGGTGTAACCTCTACCCATTTCTTACAAATTTCTCTCCTGGCCAGCAATATTGCGTAGAAAAGGAACCCCCTAGCAGGCCCTGTTACTTCGCTAGCTATACCAAAAATGACCAAGAGGAGAGAAAAAAGGACGGGGAACCCCAAGATATCCGATATAGTTATACCTACTTTCCCCCAATATTCAATTATCGCAGGGCAATGCTTGAACATATGGATATCTGAAGCATTTACCAGACCACACTTCTTACAGCTAACGGGGGGACCCTTCGCTATTTTAGATAGTTGTGCTGGAGATAAGTAAGCCCTGTGGGTGGTAAAATAGTGATTCCTTCTCAGCCAAGCTGGTTTTACGGTAGCATATAAGATGTTGAAGGAAGTTTGCCACAGATCTTCCAATTGTTCATTTGGCATGAAGGTTCCCCATTGTTCTTCGGCTAGTTTAAAATCTCCATCTATGGCTTCTTGTATGGCCCAGTAAAAGAAAGAAACCTCCTTCCTCCCCATTGGCCTAGATACTAGTTGCTCCTCCAAGATGTTTCCTGTGCCTATAGGTTTTTTAAGATTCTGGAACCAACTCTGCAGCTGTAGATATTTAAACCTAGACATACCTCCCTCTAGTCTGTTATGGAGTAATAACCATGGTTTTTGGGAGCCATCAGAAGCCAAATCCCTCCACACTTTTAATCCCGCTGTCCTAAGTGGTGTGGCTAGTTTGTCTTTTAGACAGTCAGGAGCCCCTGGAGAATCCCACAGGGGGGCCATGCTCGAAAAGTAATTTAGGCCAGTACATTGTTTAATTCTAGGCCACATACGCGCCATCCCCAGCAAGACTTTCAGCCTGATCTTTTTGAAAAACTTCTGGTCACCATACTTAAACAGAAATCCCTCCTGGGGGAGGTCCCCTCCTTTTAACATGGCAGAGAACATGGCCCCCGTCCCTGTATGATCTGGAGTTTTTAACAGCATTCTTGCATGCGATAACTGAAATGCCCAAGCGTAATACTGCAAGTCCGGTAGTGTTAAGCCCCCTTCTCCCTCCTGCGCCTGAGCTTCTTCCAAGCTATCCTCGTGGCCCTGTAAGCCCATACAAATGAATTGATTGATAAATGGGGGATCGACAAACTTCAGCAAGCAAAGTGTAAAGGAATAGTGTCGAAAAGAAATGTGATTTTCGGGAGTATGGCCATTTTGATCAAATTAATCCTGCCCAAGATGGTCAATGGGAGATGAGCCCAAGATTTCATAAGCCTCTGGCATTCTTTGGATACGTTGGCAAGGTTAGTCCCTGAGATCTTATCAATATTTTGGACAATCCTGACCCCCAAATATCTTATTTCACGCTTGATTTGGTACTGAGAATCTGGCAGGTTCCACGCCATGATCTCTGTCTTTCCAGCATTGACCTCATAACCAGAGACCTGCCCGAAGTCTTGTGCCAACTTAATAACCTGAGAGAATGATGTCTCCAAGTCGGAAGAAAGGATCAAAACATCATCCGCATAGAGAGCTACCTTCCTCTCCCATGCCCCAAACCTGAAAGATGGAATACCCGGCTCATCCCTCAAACGCTGAGCAAAGGGCTCAATGTATAGGTTAAAGAGAAGCGGGAGAGGGGGCAGCCCTGTCTAGTTCCTCTGGTGATTTTAAAAGGGTTAGTCAGTTTGCCATTGTCTAGAAGTCTAGCCGAGGGATCATGGTAGATAAGCTGAATGACTCGGCAAAAAAAAATTCCGAAGCCATACCTATCCATTACTGCTGCGAGGTATGCCCAATTGACCCTATCAAAGGCTTTGGTAGCGTCGAGTGTCATTGCTGCTAGAGGTAGTGAGAAGGTTGAGGCCAGGTCGATAGCGCCAATAAAATCATAGGTAAGATTAGATAAATTCCTGCCCCTCACAAAGCCCTTCTGATCAGTGTGGAGTAGTCCACCAGCTACTGCGCCCAACCTGTCTGCTAAAATCCTCGCGAAAACTTTATAGTCTGTATTTAAAAGTGAAATGGGTCTATAAGACCCACATTCCGCTGGATTTTTCCCAGGTTTCAGAATCAGTGAAATGGTGGCTTCTCCCCATGAGACGGGAAGCTTAGCGCCTTCCGATAGGATCTTATTAAAAAGTGTGGTCATGGTCGGAATTACTGCCTTTCCCAAGAATCTATAGAGTTCGGCTGGCAGCCCATCAGGCCCTGCAGTCTTTCCTCCCTTACAGGCTGAGATTGCCTTTCTGACCTCTTGCTGGGATATATCTAGCTCCAGATTTTCTCGCTGGGAAGAATTGAAGCAGACAAGCCTGATTCCCATTAACCACTCACTGGCGCTAGTTTTATCAACTGCATTGTCTTCTTCATATAGATCTTGAAAGAAGGCGAAAAAAGCATCCCCAATCTCTTCATCGGTGGACACAGAGGTACTGTGATCCTCACTGTCTATTTGCTTTATTATGTTTCGTGTCCTATCGGCCTTGACCTTCCATGACAAGAGTTTACTGGCCCCCTCCCCGTATTCAAAGTGGGCGAGCTTGCTAGCCTCCCATCTTTTAGTTATCCTTGATTGAACGATAGTATCCAGCTGGTCCTTCAAACTCGATAATTTCGCCAGATGTTCTTGGCAGTTTGCGGGGACCCTTTCCTTATTCAAGCTCATCTCCACTGTCTTCATCTCAGACTCTATTTGCGCTACCTCTTCCCTGTACTTCCTGTTTTTATGGCTAACCCTGCTCATCACTATGCCTCTTATATAAAAGCCTTCCAGGCATCCCATACTACAGAAATCTCAGCAGAACCTATATTCGTGTTAAAGAAAAACTCTGATTCCTGTGATAAGTACTTAACTTCAGGTTCATTGAATAGTAGAGAGCGGTCGAATGTCCATGTCCTGGAATGTTCTTTCTTTTCCAGAGCTAGATCTAACCATACAGCCGCATGGTCAGACCGATGTGGAGTCAAGTAGCCCATGTCCTTGATTTTACCCCTCAGGTCATGGCTGACCAATATGTAATCAATTCTGGACTTATGTCGGTACTTATTATTATAAAAAGAAACACCAAGTTGAGAGCCCGATCTCTCTCTCCACACGTCGCACAGTCCCATCTGTGCCATCATCATTTGGAGATATGTCCGGGACTTAGGTGATGTATTCGCCCTACTGCTTGGAGACTTATCTAATAGAGGGTTAAAAACTATATTAAAATCGCCTGCCATTATAATGGGCTCTGGGAATTCCAGAAGATTTGAAAAAATGGTTTTCAGCGAGGAAGTGTCATCTTGGTTCGGGCCATAGTAGCCCACCACTGTCATCAGAAAACCTAAGATGGACATTTTAGCGATGACCCACCTGCCACCTGGGTCTACCATAGAGTTTAATACTCGAGCCTTAGCTTGCTTTTTGACCAGAATAGCTACCCCTCTGATGTTAGCACTCTGATTGGAGCTAATAAGATGTTCAACCCATTTTACTCTTCTGAAAATTTCAGACAGTTCTTCCTTCAGGAGATGAGTCTCTTGCAGAATAATGACCTGAGCAGGGGAATCTTTGAGATATTGCAAAATCTTCGCCCTTCTGGTTTTTACCCGCAGGCCATTTACATTCCAAGATAAGAACTGAATGCTACTCATGGTGGTTTGGGTACCAGAACCTTTAGCATGCTACATCTCCCACCATGCTGATCGCAGGATAAACACATCAAACATGGCCAATATAACAAGTGTGAGTTAATCTGACTAGAAGGCAGATGAGGATTTTTTTTCTCTTTTTTTACCCCTATGCTCCCCACCCTGTGCTCCCTCTCTTGCCCTGCAGGAGCCCCCACCCTATTTCCTCCCTGGAGAACCCAGCCCCCATTTACCTGGACTGATAGTCCAGATTCTGCTACCGGGGCACCCATGAAGTCCCTCTATGCTCAAAATACTATACAAAAGAAGGGGCGATGAACCGAGACCCCGATAGAGACACCCTATCTCCAATTTTCTTTAAGTTTGGGCTTAAATTAGGCTTCTGGATGCAGCCCCACAGACTTAGGCTTGGCAATGATTAGCTAATACGTCAGTATATCCTACCTATTCTTCTAAAATCTAATCTCTCAAAAGCATATACACCTAAAATAAGATTGCGATTACCCCCAAGAGCAAAAAGAAAGACAAAAAGAAAACCTTATGTAGTGATAATGTGAAACTCCATACTAAACTATTTTGTGGTCTTGCCTAGGCTTTCCAGCAGTTCGTCTGCCTCTTGAACTGATTTTAAATTGTACATCTTGTTGTTGTACATAACTTTCAAGAGTGCAGGGAACTTCAGCTGGGCAACCGCACCAAATTTCTTGAATTCGTCCATTTTTCTCCCCAGCTCCCATTGTCTGTCCAACGTGGCACGAGCCAAGTCAGAGCGTAATTTCATAGGAAAAATCCCTGGGTTTCAAGGATTTTTGCTTCAGAGCACAATTTAAGATCTTTTCCTTCAGGGAAAACGTGAGAAAGTTTATGAGGATCTTCCTTGGTTTGGACCGATTCGGATGTTTCCTAAAAGGGTCCCTGTGGATCCTCTGTATATCCTTTTTCAAGTCCTCCTCTGACTCTTCTATCTGTAGTGAGTCTTTTATGAGGGTCACAATGAAGGACTTGATGTCGTCTCCTTCTCTGCCTTCCGGGACATTCAAGAGACGCAGATTGTTTCTCCGTGAATTATTCTCTAACATCTCAAGCCTGTCCCGGAGTGATGCCTCATCTTTCTTGAGTTGTACAATTTCTGATCTGGCGACTCCCAGATCGTCCCTTATCTCTTCCACTGAGCTTTCTAGGGCCACGGTCCTAGAATTTAGGAGGTCGATTTTCTTCTCCAACGATTCGCAAAACAGCCGGATCTCCCCTTGATTTGCTTCGGCGACAGAGAACCCCTTCCTGATGTCCACAGATAAAGAAGAGAAAAGAGCCTCCATAGAAGCTGCTGAAGGTCCTGCAATTCCCTGCTCCTCGGAGGCTGTAACTTGCTCTGTACTGTCATTGTCCGCTCTGACTTGATTTACCTCTTGCAAGTTGCCATCGTTTATGCCTGGGGCCCTAATTTGGGCTGATCCTGAAGCTGCCAAAACCATTTCAGGAGAAGGCTGTAACGTAGAAGGGGGACTGTTCCATGCTTCCATCCTGTCTTGAGAGGGTGCTAGCTCCTGCTGCCCCTTTGAGCACTTTCTCAGAGCCTCCCCCTGTTTAACCACGTCTAACACTAATGGCTGCACTTTGAAATAGGACCGCAAAGACGGAGTAATTTTAATCCTCGAGTCCAAAGAATGCTTTTTAGCTCTAACTGACTTGATACTCCTGCCTTTAACCTCACAAAACTGAAAAGTGGAATGGCTATTAGCAGTCACTATATCTGGGGTCACGCCGTCTTTTTTCTCCTCCCCCTGACTTAGGCTATTACTTGTGCCTAATTTTCCTTCTTGAATATGCTTATTAATTTTGCTAGCCAACTTTGCCTTTGTCCCCCCACCACCTCGCCTCTTTCCTCTTTTGCTGCCTGTTGTTGAAAGCACTGTGGGGGCAGTTTTGTTACTGATAGAACTGGTACAGTTATCCCCCCTCCTATGTGCCTCCTGTTCCAATTTTTTAAACCCCCGCTGTGGCTGTGACCATATGGGCGTGAGTACAAGCTTGCCTACCTCCGTAGACAGCGTGGCACTTGCTGGCCCTGCAACCCCCCCTGCACCTGATTTTGTTGGTCCTGCTGCGGAGGTAGTCGCTGTTCTGACGATTGTAATTGCGGCTGCGGCAATAGTGGCTGAAGTCCTTCTTCCTCTGGAGACAGGAGTGTGCACAGCCGCCTCGAAGAAATTCGCCGTGGTGCCGGTGAAAGCTGTCTTGTGCTGCCTCTACCAGTGACGGCCTGGAGGAGGCCACGAGCCGCTGCTCTGCGGCCCCTCCTCAGCTCCAGGGCGGCGGCAAACCAGCGCGGCAGATCCAGGGACGCGCCGACACACATCCCACGGCGCAAACAAGGAAAAGAAAGGAAAAATCTAGCCCATAGACGTTGAAAGAAGAGAGGCACTCGGCAAAGGCGAAGGCGCTGCGGATCTCGGCTTCGCCTACATCACAATGCGGGACGTGTGTACCTCCGGTAGCAAGCGACCGCTCAGCTAGCGGCCGCCATGTTCTCCTCCACACACCCCTTGTCACTTCCTCCACCACACACTGACTTGTGACAGGACAGGGCCAACCTCAACTGGTCTTTCTGCCAGAACAATTAACACACCTCCAACACCCAGGCCATTGTCCCTGCTCTGAAACCACTACATCTAATTTTCCCAAAAGAATTAAATCATAATGCCATGTTGGGGCTAGAAAGGTTAACTTTGAGAGAGAGCGAGCAAGAATGAAAGACCTTTCTATAACACTAGTTTATCTCAACAGAAATAATATGGCAAATGAATGACAGGGAAACTTTCAACTTAACTTTTCGTGCAAGGCTTTGCCTACACCTGGAGAATTTAGAGAATGCAGAGATCTCCTTTATCTAAACTAAGAGATGAGGCCTGCAATTTAAAAAATGCCTCACCATCAGGAACTGGTTATGGTGATAAGTAAATCAAAAACGTTTCAGTAGCAGACTCAGATAGCTTGTTAAGCAAGCTACACAAGGACTTATACATGCACTGTGAAGTAATGAGCAATTTGTTCTAGACATTATGGCTGCATTTTTTAATGTAACTAGTTTTTTCAGTGATTATACACATATGTAGTACATAAGCGGATGCACAAAGCGTAATATGCTATTCATAATCATTGCTCAGCATGGTGGAGAGCAATGACTCATGAGTAGCAAAGCCTTGAGCAGGTGGCTAAGCCACCTCTGCCCCTCGAAAGTATACAATCATAGAAACATGCACAGGAAACAGACAAAATGCCTCACCTTTTGATTTTCCATCGGTTTCAGCTTTTCCTACTTCTATACTAAACGCATTGGCTACTTTAGGACCCGATGGTTGGGTAGGCAATGGCTGAAAATATGCAAAGAAAAAAAGCAAATATTATAATAGCAAGATCATTGAAGAAATGAGAATACAAAATCCACCACTGTAATTATGCAGCTACATGCAAATTGTTAAATTGCAACCCAAAAGAGATCTACCAATACTGCCTTAACAAATTCTACTACTTTGAACACACATCTATCTGGATGCATTAAGAAACATGAATCATTTAGGCTGAGGCACAGTGACAGCAAGTACACTTTAAAACAAAGCAACAACAGAATAAGCAGCTCTTCGAGCAAATTATTCGCCAAAATACTTGCAATATTAGATCTCCATCACAAGTATACTAATTAAATTCATGAACAAATACCTCTGACCCTGTGCGGGTACTGAAAGATCTTTTCTTAATACTTTTTTTTTTATATACAAACCTGACAGCACTATTTTCTGCTCTTTATATTTCACATTAGTACTGAAAACAACAATCAACTCGTTTTTTCTCAGGGAGAAAGTGTGCACTATCATTTTAAGGAATACCACTGACCAGGTCACTCAAAGTGCAGGGCAGTAACAATCCGTTCATTTTAAAGTGTCTGCTAGAGGGTGTATTGTGGTCAATATAGTCCATCCATTTGCAGGCTTTATCAGGGAGGGGATTAGTTTATGGTTTTTATGAAGCTATCCCTAACAGAAAACTAGGATTACATGTAAGTAACATTCTTTTCTCTTTCATTACCAATTGCATCAAGAGATAACGAAGGCAGAAGGAGTGGCTAGATTACCAGCAATCTTCATTACTCAAACCCACATCATTCTCCTCAAATTCGATATTATTTAATCTCCTTGATAGTAAATGGTTTGTTTTTATCAACCTAAATTGAAAAGGAACTGCTTTTCGATATGTGTGAATCTACGTAGAGATAGATGGCCCCCTATTACATGCTCTTAAAGTGTTTAAGTGTCTTTGTACAGTTATTAATAAGACTATGTATGGGGTGATGGACAGCATCTGAGCAAACACTGATAGCAGTATGCTAAATTTATGAATTCAGATCTATAAATATCATTGGGGCGTAAATTAAATTGCAAGTTTCACTATGTAGCTGGCAATAAGGACTATCCACTTTTAATGTGGAAAGGAACACTGATTGAGAAACTTATAGTTGTTCAATGTTTCAGCTACCAACCCATATAAAACATCACTAGCTGATGCTACATGATGCATCATGTTACTCTTTCAAGGTTAAGTTAGTATAAATCTGTGAAAATGTGCTTTGGTCTCTCTTGCCGACAGGGTCAAAAACATGATGAAATATGCCTCTCGGTTCTCCCAGAACTCAGTTTACTCTCTCAACGCTCCCACACCATGGCGTGCAGGAAAATAAATCCTAGTACAAGTGGAACTGTATCATTTGTCTATGCTGAGGAGTTCTTAGAATTGTTTGAAGACTCCAAAACATGGAGTTGAGGGGGAGGGGGTGTTCCTCTTCAAGCTTCTGAAACAATCCTCTAATATTATGCATGAGAAACCCAAGCCTACCTTGGCTGAGAAAGGGTTGAAACTATCAACTGCAATGAGATTTCATTAACATGAAATGAAGTTCTATGTCATTTAACTTCTTTCTAGACAACTGTAGATCTGTGGCTTAGCATAGTCTGTAGTTTACCAAACTTTGTCAATAAAAGCAAGAAGATATTTGTATGATAAATGTGTCAGAATGAAACTTTTTGCTCAGTTTGTTATGGATTTACTCTCTACTTCTTGGACTACTTGATCAGTCAATTGCAATGAGGGGGGGGAAATGGTTGTTGGTTATTTATACACACTTTTACCAATTAAAATGTTTGAGAAATGATCATACTCCACTTCCTTCACTGTCTGCATACCACCGACACAGATCCCAATAAAATTAATGTAATTTACCACCCTTCAGGGGTTAATCTGTCTTTTGCTTAAATGGTCAGAGTTCAGTCTAATCATCCTCGAACAATATTTCTTAGAGGACTTCTCTTTTCACTGATGTAATTCCAATGATACAGCAGTCTCTCCGCTTTACTACTCTTTTCAACGACCTCATATTGAAGGAATGATTTAGATCTATTAATTCCCAAAGAAGGAGGTCTCTGGTTTGAGACCCTCTTTTCCACCTCTGTAAACCATCTGACTAGTTAAGTCATTTCCTAATACTTTTCTTAAAGGTTGTGTTTAATATTGCACCAAAAAACCTAAACACAGTGTCTCTATAATACTGTCAAGACTCTCCATTCATTTGCAATCCTTCTCACAAGACCATGAGATCAACTGCTGCATGGGTCATTACAATGAGACCATGGCATACATTATGAATGACTGAGGCTCTGCAAAATGAAAATTATAGGAGACAAAGAAATGCATTCGGCGGTAATTCAAAGACATGAATTAGGACAGACAATTTTCCAGGACAGACCATTTTCCAGGGATCCTGAACATTTATGGCACCAAAACCTCTTTTGCTAACCTGAGATTATTTGTAATGATGGTGTAAAGTATAAGAAACTAAATTTTAGGCCATGGCTACATTATTTGATTATATAATCGATCTGGCTAAAAACTGTCTCAAAATACTTAAAACTGTTAAGCTGACAACTAATTTCCCTTCTCTCAATAGCAGCAATTCCTGACTTTTTGAGCAGAAATGTAAAAAGATTGAACTTTTCCTCACATTGCCTGCCTGTTTGGAAATACTCTGTGCATGGGCGTCATTCAAAGCAATTACTCATTTTATTTCACTGAGTGGATGCTAATTTAATCATCACTGCTACAGAGGGAGGTCTATTTAAAACTAGGACAGAAACATTCATACTGTTCCTGTTCCAGCTCGCGACAAATTAGGTTTCTTAGCAAAAGTCCACTAATGTTTGATGCAGACACAGTTTGAACAATAAAAACCCCAAAATTATCTAGCTTTAATCTGGCTTTAGAGCGAAGTATAGCACGCAGAAATGGTAAATATCACTCATCCCGCATCCGTGACCCCGCATGTTATTACAACGCGGTCGTTACAACGACCGCATTGTAACTAACGCTAATACCATTACCCACGAAGTCGAAACCACGACTTGCGGAGGGGGAGAAGGTGTTGAATTTAAAATCCAACACCTTCCCTACTGTCCGCACAGACTGGAGTTGGAATAATAAATCATACTATTCCAACATCCAGGGCCCCCCTCCGCAAGTCGTGGTAACGACTGCTGGGTAATGGTATTGTGTTAGCTACAACGCGGTCGTTGTAACGACCGCGTTGTAATAACATGCGGGGTGAGGAAAGCGGAAAAGAAGTGCTATTCCGCAGAAATAAGGTTCCGTATAGCAGCTGATGTACTGAGCATCCTTAATAACTGACTGAAGCCTACTCATTCTTGTGGTCTTAAAAGATAAAAGGAGCAATCACTATTTGCTTAAAAATCCTCAAAGAATGCACAGAAATGAGAGCCAAAAAACACATCTACACTCTCATATCAACTCTCAAGCAAAAGAACCCAATAACAACTCAACTTCTTTGGACAATACATTTCAACGTACACAAATCAGATTTCACAAACTTACTACAATTACTCCTATTTAGTGTAGACTATAGAAAATCTATGAAAAGGTTAAATTATAGAAAACCACTACCAAACCAACGACACACCATGCTCCTCTGAAGGTGGTTGTACATGCTGCACCCTGGCTAGCTTTGGGAGTCAAACGCTCCGACTGAATCACTCTAGTTCTCATCCCACTTTATCTGTTTTCCATTGAAGTTGGGATTATATTCAAAATGTTATGTAATGTACAGATAACTCTTTGAACTGGAGCCTGGAATCTAATCGAAAACTGGCTTGTTATTCAATAATTGAGATCTTGAACAACTTACCCACCCCACAAAACGATGATGTAACCTGAAGAGTACTATGCATACATTGCTGTAATCACCTAGTGTATTCGCTCCTTAGCTGGTCTTTTATAATCATCCCTGAAAGCATATTTACTTTCATCACAGTACCATCAGTAAATCACAGCAGGAGTCAGGTTCACGCTATATGCAACACGTAACTTCTTGTAACATCTGACTTAGTATATCCTACTAGCTCTTTCGCATAACGTTCAGTTTATACAATACTATCCTCACGCACCAGTTTGTAGGTGATGACACAGGATCTGCCGCTGAAATCTGGCTGGTTGTAACTCAAAGCTCGGAATTTTAGCCCTGCTCCTGCATAGACTCGAAACGCACACCGAAGGGCACTCCCACTCTCCCTCTTAGGTAGAGAGGCACTGTTTAAAATGATTACTTTGCCTAAACTCACTTATGTCCTATTGAACAGCCCCTATGGGGTGTTAGAGACCTTCTTCCATAATATTAACGGTTGTGTGAGGACATGGTTGTGGCTGGATGGACCACTGCGAGTGGCGCTCCTCATCCTTCAAAGGTCTACATAAGATGGCAGGATAGCCTTTCCAGATGTTCGCAAATATTACAAAGCTGCTCAGGTCAGCATTATGAATGAATGGGCATTTGCAGCACTGGAAGATCCGGCCTATCGACATGACCAAGACGCCCCAGGGATGAAGGGATATCTTCATGTCCTCTATGGTGGTGAAACAGACGCCGACACCCCAGAAGCAACCGAGACTGTGTGTAGGATATGGATCACCCTTTTGAAGGACAAGGACTGGGGGACGAGGCTGACCCCCAAAACCCCATTATGGGTGGGCAAGAAACTTGGGGCGGTACCAAACCTGCAAGGCTTCAGAGGATGGGACCTCATCGGCCTCTCCATGCTCTGAAATGTATGAGATGCGAACGATATGGTGCCGGTCATAAATCTTAGAGAGAAATAAGATATGGCACCCTCCTAAAATCTTAAATAGTACCAATTCAGACATGCCCTGAGAGGAAGGATTGCATCAGATGAGGACATGATGGAGGAGTCTTCACCAGAGACGGCTCTTAGATGATCATCTGACGATTAAAGCAATCTCATTAACCTATAAGACCCGCATGGATAACACACAAAGGGAACTAATACATTTGTGAGTGAAATGTCAGGTGGATGTGAGCATTTTCGAGGATGACGAGTGGCAGGAGGCACTACAGTTTCCGAGGGAGGTGGCCATGCAGGCGCAATTCCATTTAATTCAACTAAAACTCCTTCACAGAATGTTACAGTAGGGCACTCCTGCACAAGATTGATACGGCTGTGATGGACGGATGCCAGAGTGCCTGTGGTCAGAGAGTGTTGGAATTCCTGACAATGCAAAGGAACTGCCTCGACTTGGTGTCCTATGATGAGACTTAATTTGTGATACTTGGTATACTATGTTTTTTCGATCATGATTGGGGGGAGGGGATTGTGGGTGGGGGTCAATGCACCTTTTTCTTTTTGTGTGGTGTTTGATTATATGTTTTAAAAATCAATCCATTTATTAGTAAAAAAATAAAATAATAAAGCTCAGAATATATTGCCATGCCCGCAAATTATCACAAATAAGACGCAGCCTGGTAGTGGGTACCCTCTGACAGAGGACACCAATGGCCCTTCGGCCATGTTGCACTTACCTAAGTTAGTTTCTTCTACTATCTCCAAGTGCACACTTTAAATCAGTATCTGGATGTCTGCCTCTCTCTTAGATGGTTGGTGAGATTAAGAGTGACAGCAGTAACATTCAGAAAAGGTGCTTCCCCGGAGGTCAATCTCATTGCCACTTTGGTCATGATGTACGGAATTACTGGTGTGTTTCAGACTGTGAAACATATTTATCATATTCTTCTTCTGTTTCACAATTCTTTTCCAATCATAACTATTCAGTCTTGCTTAAGACATTAAATTATTGCATAATAATCCATGAACATTAAAGTCTTTGCAACTGCAGTTTCTTAATTATGACTTGAGATACTCGTTTAAATTTGTTTTTCTAAATTAGTTTTTGGTTAGGATCAGTAGCTCTATTGTTCGCTCATTGTTTGCTCATTGCTTGCTTCTGCATGCTTTCTGATGTGAGGGTTAATGATGTTGCTCTTTGTGTTTTTTAATGTATCCCTAATGGAGGCTTATTGATGTTATCTGCATTCAAAGCTTTCACTTAGCCTTCTTTACAGACCTTTGTTTCAAGATCACTGCCCACCTTTACTTTTTTTTTTTTTTTTTTTTTTTAACTGTCAGCAGCAAAAATACTTGGTATCTTTCTCAGTAATTATGCTGTCTACTTTTCATGCACATTGTTTAAATCGCTTGTTAATTTTGCTAGTTTAGAATATCATCTAAGAATATAGTCTGCCTTCACTCTCTACTACTCACAAAATACTGCCAGAAAGTAACTGAGCTTCTTCAGTAAGAGTGAGTGCAGCTTGCCTCAGGGTCGCCCTTGGGTTGTGGATGGCTTCAGGACCCCGCCTAGGAGGTCACTGCAATATCCTCTCACTCCACGCTCTGAAGGCAACCACATCACAGCTAAGCCGAACAGTGGAAACTGGTTGCACGTTTGTGGAAAGCACACCACTGGAGCCAGGCGGATGGCATGCTGACTGAGGAATGACGACTACGCAGGACTGTTTGGCACAACTACAAAGCCTTTGTGGATGTATGCAGTCTCATAGGTAAAAGGGTGATAGGCATTTACAGTGAGGAGCTGCACGGTTACAGGTGCAGTATGATTGAGTGAATCTTGCTTCCTGTTGCATAATAATAATCAGGTTTGCTGTAGCAATGATTTAGGAAAATATAACAAAGCAAACTGGAGAATAAAACTGCAGATCCAAAGAAAAACCTGTAATCTAAACTGAAGGTCTATTACAAAGGGAGGTGGGAGGGGCGGAGGGGTCTACTACTCCACCCCATTGTTGCAACTGTGGACAGTTTTGAAAAAAGACCAGCATCCAGAAGGTTTCTTCCTTGATTAATTTATTTGGGGCTTTGAGGTCCAAGATGATCTGTACTCCTCCTTTGGGGGTTCTTTTCTTTATTAGGAAATAGAAGGAACAGATGCATTTGCTCTTTTGATTGTAAAGGTCATTTTTAACACTTGTGTTATCAGTGTCTGAAACTCTGAACAGCCAAGCGATCAGGTATTATCATTATAGGTAATACCCTTGGAAAAGAATACATGAACCCAAGAGTGAATGATTGAACAAGTTAAATGAGAACTGGAAGAATGATGGCTCCACTAAGTTGGACATGACCAGATGCTTGTATGGCAGTACTGAGGTTCCTTGTGAGTAGGGCTCAGCAATTCAAAGAGTGCAAGAAATGAGGACCTGGGACATTGAGACAAACTTTTAGAGTAAATGTTCAGAAGGTTCAGTATAGGTAAAACTGTGGCGCCGGCTTACATCGATGTTACGCATGCAGGGCCTGCACACACATAAGGTAAAGTAATAATAAAAATAATAATAAATCAATCTTTATTCCGTTAATAAAATATAAAAGGCTGCTTGACAAGTAATACAAAGCTCTTATGTCAGTGCTTACTGGCAGCATCAAAATACAGCAAAATGGCTGAAAATATGTTTCAGTGTATGGGTAGTGCTCAGGGTTAAAAATTTCTTGGCTGAAAATCCTGGCATTGTTTCTGTATCCATGTTGAAGGAGGGGTGCAGCTTTATGCTTTCTCCATTCACGCATTCCACATATGCAGTGTCCAAAAAAAGGCATGTTACTAAGCTGCGTTCAGGCCATCACCTCCTACCTCCACACCACCATTGATAAGAGTTTTTTAGATTTGCAAAAAGCTGTTTTCCCATCAAGCCTCTCCAAACGTTACACAAAAAATAGCTACTGCTATTGGCGGACACATATGTATATCTAGAAGAGGTTTTGCTACCAAGAACACATCTTTTTATTGAATTTGGTACCAGAAAATAAGACCTGTCACAATACTGACAAAGTAATCACTTCAACTTCAGGTTTTTCCTTAATTTGATCTTTATATTAGAACTTGTGCCCTACGAAAAATTTTAATTGATTTGTAAACGTACAGTACTGCTATGTCGTATGTGCGAACCTCTACTTAAAGAGAAGCAAGATTATCTTCATACCCAACGGTAGAAGATGATTTCTGGTTAGGTAGATGTACTGAATGCTAAATACTTATTGAGACAGTCCAATCAATGATTAAGTAAGGGAGTGTTTAAAGCAAAGACGGTTAATGTGACAAAACCCCCACTTCCAACTTGTGACTGGAAAACCCCATCTTTCTCCTCAGCAATTAAGGCAACTAAGCTAGTTGCTTAGTGTTAAATGATTTTGAAATAAGCATGTATGCATACTGGTTTGCGATAAGCATGGACCACATCCTTTGAGAAAAGGAAGTCTGAAAGTCAACAGTGCTGCAGAATGTTTACAGGTAACTTGACAGCCAAAGTATACCAAATTAATATGAAGTAGATAGGTCTACATCCTCCCTCAGGAGCTCACAAAGTTGGACATCACTGAGAAATATTCCAGACCATATGCTACCAAATCACTCCTCTGCCAGCAAATCAAAAGCAGCACTGGCACCATGCTGTTCCTTTAAGAAAGAGCATCCATAACAGCTAGGATACTGCACTTGTAGTGGGGATCTTAAGGTCACCTTGGGTAATGCAGAGGTTACTGGCCTTTTGTCTCCATCTCTGGAAGCTGCTCAACCTTAAAATAAGCAATCTAGCCAAGATTACAAAGCCAATGCTATTATCGGAAAGTACATACACTAGTGTACACCTAGCAGAAGGCGGAGGACAGGAAGCGAGGCTGCCTACACCGGACTCTAATTTTTGAAAGTGGACAGAAGCAGTTGATAGACATACATAATTATCTTATATTGTTGGGTTTTTAGATTCCAATCATTACTATATCCTGCATACCTTTTCCTGTTTTTTGTCTTCGACATCAGAACTGGAAATCCTAGGTTTGAGTTTCACACCTTCTTTAAAAATATCTCCCAAGCCCACTCCTCGAATCTTCTTTGGCTGTGTCTGAGATACAGATTCAAATCCATTTCCCGGTGATAGCACTGGAGAGACAGGAGAGTTCAGACCTAAAATGCTAGGCTCTACAAAAACAAGTGAAAGAAAAGATATTTTTTGTTAAAGCCCAGTTGTATTAATGTTAGAACACAAATTAGAACTACGAACATCTCCACATCCAGTAACATTTTTTTTTTATGAAAACATATGATAAAATTATGGTTTTTACCTACAAGAAATATTGGTGCAGGATAATACTGGACACATATTTGCATTACCAAAACACAATCTCCGAACAAGAAAACACTTGCAAAAAAGAAAATGATCTCTTACAACATGTTTTCCAGGGCAGGTACCACCCTCCCAGCTTTAAGTGTGAAACAGGCCACCCCATGCTTCGACAAACATCGGGCCGCATACACATGATTAACAGAGTGCCCAGTAATAGAAGGCTTCAGCTGTTTAAGATACATTACTCATTGGCCGTAGGAGTGGGAACTCGGTGTAGTCTAGATTGATTCTACCAAATGACAGAGCTCTAAGCTTCAGCAATTAAGAAAACAGGCCTGATCCAGACTCATCACTATGTTCACTACAGTGTAGCATCCGCAAACAAAACAGTCTGTCAGCCATCAATATATCCCTTTACAGCCTCAAATTCTTGTATGACATTCAAATTATTAGACTACAAGTATGTGAATACTAGTAATGTTAATTTGCATATATTGATTAATTTTAGCATTAAGAACCACTGCAGGTGCATCAAAGCCCTTAATATGAAAAGTTATGGACATGAAAATGTAGCAACAACCGGACCAGCTTTTCATATGGGCAAGCTGGGCCCAGGGCGCCAATCAGAGGAGCAAAAAGAACTGCCTGCATAAAGGTCCGGCAAACAGCAACACCCCTATCTTGGCTTCGGTGATTCTGTTTGAAGTGCGTTTAATCGTTTTTAACATGCTGCAGTCGCTGTTGTCTAGCACCCTATCAGCCCCAACCTTGCCCTCCCATCTACCTCTCACCCCCTGCCACCACACATCAACACCATCTCCCCACCCAACAAACATCTTACAAACCGTCGGAGGGAGCTAAGTTGTTGGTGATTAAGGTGAGTTGGGTGAGGTGCGAGATGTGTGATGTGTGTTCAGAGGCAAATCGCTGCCTCGATGTAGCCAGTCAAGGATTGACTTGTGAAAAATGGCTGCTACCTCAAAACAAATTGTTTTATTCACCAGCAGTAGCAAGTTCGACACATTTCTTTCTGCACAGTGTGCTAATGGGTCAAAGGCCGGCCCTGAGTAACAACAACATACCTAACTCATCATATGCTCCGTAAAACAAATATAAGCGACAAATTGTTTAACCGCTTAAGAACTCCACCCTATCTCTACAACATGGAGTATGTGATGTTCACGCCCTTGCATTAAGGGCACGGAATCGCCCTGGTAGTCACATCAGAGGGATTCCCTTTTTTTGCTCTCACTGCGGGCTGTAATGGGAGTACTGCCCTTGCAGCCCAAAATTTATTTATTTCAATCTCAAGGACACGCAGAGCACCATGCATACTGATAATACAGAAACTGAAAGCAGCCAGAGTCTAAAAACTCTGGTTGCTTTTGGCGTGATTGGTGCTCAGGCACATATTAGCCCCAAGCACAAATCTGCACAGGATATCATAGGAAATAAAGGGGGTTTGGGGAATTGGATGGGAGACTCCCCTTTCCAGCGGTACAGCTCCCTAGTGGATCCCTGCTTGGGGACTGCCATAGGAGGGTGGTCCTCAGGCAGTGATGCTCCCACTAGCCGCAAGGGAGCCTAGAATGGCCAACTGCCCCCAATCACCAATGGGCCAAACAGTCTTTCTGCTCCATCAGGGAAGGGTGACTGAAGGGGTTTACACTTAATCATGCTATGCCAGGGGTTGTACTAAAGAAAGTGCTATGGGAATGCAAAAGGTATTTGTGCCTGCTCCTTGCACCCCCCGGGCCCTAAGGGGTTGCAGGTGCTTCGCAGAAAGACTATCTGGTGCCCGGGATAGGACCCAGTGACATGACATCCCGATGCTCCACTCCATTCCTTGATCAGACCCCAATCTCTGGAGGATGACTGCAACATTTTGGCATGGGGTCCGCCGGCACCCAGGGATCCCTACAAACCCTGAACTTTTCTGAAACAGAGACCTAGGGGAATCCAGGCTGGTGTAGCCTGCCTGGATGCCAGCATGTTTTATCACACAAGTGGGGTACTGTTTTTAATTGGGAGAAGTGAAGGAACCCTCGGTAGGAGGATTTTATTTGTCAATTCCCACAGATTCCAGAACTTTCCTTTACAGAAACGTGAGAAACACAGGATTTTAGCCTAAATTTAACATTTACAGGGCATTCTTGGTATATAAAAAATTTGTTTTTTAAAAAACAAGTAGCAGGATCCATGTAAGCCAAACCACACTGGGTGTCTAGCTTTTAGAAATATGTGGGGTAGGTAGATTTCCCTAGGTGCTGGGTGACACTGGGCACAAATACGACAGCTGTCCATATGGTGAAATCTTTGTCTCCATATTGCATTTTTTGGGTTTTCCTGTTGTGGATAATGGACCCACCCACACAAGTAGGGTACAGAACATGGAATAGCAAAACAATTATTACCTACTGAATTTCTCCTCATTTTTGACTTCCAAATGTAGGTCAGTGTGCAAGAAGGAAAATGTTTTTAACTCCTTAACCGCGGCGCAAATTCCGCCGCGGGAGTTCTATTGAGTGGGCGGGGCCGCGTCGGCCAACGGACGTGCGCGGCACTAGCGAGGTAGTGCTCGCGACGGCCGTTGGCCGACGGGCGCACTTAACGGGTTAAACACCCTTAATCACATGATATCATGGGTAACTCCAAATTCAGAGTTGCACAAAAAACATTATTTCTAAACACTATCTTGGGCACATATAAAAAATGCATAGCTTTTCTTCATACCCATTATCGTTTATTGCATTTTAATCATATGAACCGATGCATGGTCAGTACACAATGAAAAATCATTACAAGCTGCAGCTCTGCCAATCTTTCAGGGTATCACGTGTGTTTGGACAAACAACAAACACTATGTATCCCTGCAACCTGAAAGAATCTGACAGATGCTATGATAGGTTACTTTTTATTAGAATGGCCATGGAGGGGGAAATATTACTGATGGAAATATTGTAACCTATTTTTATTTTTTCCTATTTACTTTAATTCGTTTTTTTACTTCAACTATTAGTTTCTTTGGAAAAACCATTAGCGACCTACACCAATGGCCACTCGCTGAATTAAGAATTTTGTCTACTTCTCACAAATTTAGAGCATTCCAGATCCACCTATGGGTTTCACAACTCTTCCCTCAAACTCCACGAAGACAAACTACGAAAATAGGAAATATTGACAACCACTTGTAAAACTGATCTCGTCCCTAGGGGTAAGCTTTGGCAGATCCGTATGGAGATGGGGCTGCCCACAGAAATTCTGTCACTACTTATAAATATACACACCGAGAACTTTGCCAGGGTAAGATGGGGAAGACAGGGACAAGTTACTGATCCTGTCAATATTAAGCGTGGGGTCCGTCAGGGCTGTGTTCTGGCTCCAACACTGTTCTTGTTGTATATCAATCAAGTGGTCGAATTTCTAGAAGCAACTCCAGCGGACGTGCCCCGTCTAGGGAAACAGAAAATTGCAAATTTGTTCTTTGCGGACGATACACTTCTCGTCTCTAAATCACCTATGGGGCTGCAAATCCTATTAAATCAATTCAAGACCTTCTGTGATGAGAGGGGTCTTGAAATAAACACCTCCAAGACGAAACTGATGACATTGAACCCCCATAAAACCTTCAAGGGGTGTTTAACCTTAAATAACATCCCCCTAGAGAGATTGAGCAGTTTTGAGTACCTGCGCATTAGACTCTCTGAAGGCATGGCTTGGAAACAACATTTAAATAAGGCCCACCTCAAGTTTTTACAGATAACCAGGGCAATAAGGAAGGAACACTGTCGGTTTTATACAAAACCAGTAGCACCAGCTCTGGAACTAAATAAAAGTAAGGCTGTAAGTAGTGCCCTGTACGGGACAGAGCTCTGGGGCTTTGAAAAATTGAGCGACTTAACAGCAACTGAGAACAAGTTCCTTAGGAATTTAGTGTCCCTCCCATTGAGCACACCCCTTTGCCCCCTCAAACTGGACATGGGCATAAGATCAATCAAGGATCTAGTAAAGCTTCGCCCACTTTTATTTTGGCAGAGGCTGGTATCTACCCCAGAATTGTCCCTGTATGCATCTGCCTTAGATGAGGTTTGCTTATTAGATACATCGAATAAAATAGGATGGATCAAAAATATTAGAAACCTCATCGCTAGTATTGGCTTAAGGGGGCATAACATCAACAGCCCAGCACCATGTTCTAAGAAACAAATTAAAGTACTGTATTGGGACCGGGTAGCACAGTTGGAATCAATGGCTAGTAATCGGGGCAGACTAACCAAGTAATTCACAGATTTTAAACCAAGCTGCTCACTGAAAGGCTATCCTGACCTCATCAAGGTACTGGCAGATAGAAAATTATGTATGCAATTTAGGCACGGTTCCTGGTCGGTAAATTTATTAACAAACTCTTGGTCATGTAATGCTGCCCAGACTAACGGCTGCCCCTGCTGCCCTGCCCCAATTGAATCAATTGGCCATGTTTTCTTTGCTTGCCCTGCATACTCTAGACCCAGGGCAAAGTGGCTAATGCCCATCTGTAAGCAGCTTGGAACTCGTGATTCCAGAGCAGCTCTGCGCATACTAAAAACAGATACTAGACCATCATTAGTGTGTGCGACTGCGAAGTTCCTGGGTCATATGTGGGGCCTAAGAAGGAAGGGCAAGAGATTAACCTTGATCTTACCCAAATACGACCCGACTTTGATGGCAGAGTTCTTGAGCTTAAATATGAGGGTATATTACTATTGAGTGAGCTATTGGTCATTGATTTTATGTCATTTTATGTCTTTTTATGTAGCAGAAGCATAACTACAACAGATTCCTTGCATCTGAATGGACAGCAATCGGACAGCACAAATTTGATCCATTTAAGCACAGATACTCAGAGTGAAAATCTTCCTTCTTCTGACTCCTTTTCTGAAGGAGGTCTTATGTTTGCTTCTGCATTCTATCTATCAATCTCCTTTGGAAGAACTGTGGGTGCATAACCTTTCTAGAAAGCAATTATATTTCACATTTTAATTAATTATGCATTTTTGTAAATGTATGCATTAGACATTAGCAGTGACATAATTTAGATAAGAAAAGTCATTGGGGAACACAGTTCCAACCTTTGTGCTGTCTAATGGATATTGATAACTTCATACCAAAGCCTATTGCTGCACATGATTGTAATTAATCAAATATTGTGTTGCTAGTGTTACTTCATTATGTTTTGCAGTATATCCACTGCAGTGCATTCATGCAAGTATTTTGCATTTAGTCTGCACTTGATTTGTATTTTGAGTGTTGTGTCAACTGCTTTGCATTCCATAATGAACAATCGTTAGTATTGTTTAAAAGAAAAACGAAATGAATGTTTCATTTGCATTAGGATTGACAATTGCTCCACCACTAGGCATAATTTCACAACTTGCGCAAACATTATTGAATAAGGTAGGTATAGGAATGGGAAGACACTTTAGAGTTAATTTGTAGGGGTCTCACCCGGCGTGGTGCTACTGGTTTTGTTGCCAGATCTGCAAGAAAAAATAATTACCAATACAGTGGAGACGAATAAGATGAAGCAAAGTCTACACTACAAAAGTAAAAGAAATAAAATAATATTAATTTACTTAGTAAAAAAGGGTGGTGAAGGGTTGACTATGGTAGACATTTTTAGGTCTCGCCTGAGCCAGCGCATGCGCTGCTCTGGCGAGACATTTTGTGAGTGGGCTTTCAAAAGTCCGACCACAGCTTTTGGGGTGGCATAGAGCGTGCGGTTACACGCACAATGACGAGCAGAGGCGCCATCTGGCTTTCCTCTCTCGTCATGGTGCGCGCACATCGCACACCACTCGCCAGCCTGCTTTCACTTTTGCCGTCGCGCGGGCACCACTCGGTTATGCCAATGCTTGTTTATAGTGCTAGTGTAGCGTTGCGGTTTTTTATAGTGCTCGTGTAGCGTTGCTGTTGTTTGACGATCTGTTGAGGCAGGGCAAAAGACTTTTGCAGAGAAGCAGCGGGCAGACATTTTAGAAAGGCAGTCTTCAAGCTTATTCAAGTGGAGTATGAGAAACCGACTGCGCCTTCCAAGCGACAAGAACTGTCTGTCACCACCTCCAGAACATCCCAATTGGTCCCGCTCGTGATTCCATAGTGATGCAAGAGTGTTCTATCTATGGTAAGGGCATCACCGCAGAGCATTCCAGTCACCACACCACCCTGAGTTGTTAACCGCCTGCGCGATTCTACCTCAGCCCCGAGCTCTCCGAATAGTATTTGACTCTCGGAATCCTTTTTCTTTCTCGGTCAAATTTCTCTCTCAGGCACTAACCGCCAGAGCTGCCGACTTTGGAGCTGGGGCACCAAGTTCAAGTCTAGGCGTCGGCTCAACATCCTGTGATTAGGGGCAAATCGCTTAATCTCCCCATGCCTAACAAAAAATGAATGTGTACTGTCCATGTATAACCCAACTGGTGCTCTTGTAAAGCGCTCCAACACATTCGGGTCGCATTCGCGCTATATGAAAACTGGAAAAAAAATCTTTTCATTTTGTCTGTCTCTTGTTTTCCCTCCTTCCTTCCCTAGTCTGTATCTCTCCATAATGTTCCACCCTGTTGGGTATTTCTTTCATCTCCTTCTCCTCACCCTCACGCACTCATGCTTTCATTTACTAGTTACTCCCGTTTCTACCATTCCCCCTTTTTTTGTGGTTTTATATAGGCAGACTTCACTTGAAGGAATCAGAGCGCTTTACATGAGCACTACTTTTTCTTTCTTATTTTATCAGCATAGTGAGATTAAGTGATATGCCCAGCCTCACTGAATTTTGAGCGGAAGCCGACACTGGAACCTTGGTCCCCATAATTAAGTCGGCATCTCTCTCTCGCACAGACACACACATACACCTCTGTTGTCCCTGAGGCACCCCTCTTTATGCACACAGGCATGCGCTGTGTTCATTCCTGGTCATCCCGTCTACCAAAACCATATCTGACGCGCTGCTCCCAATAATTGATGCTTCCCCTCGTGACACAAGAACGACGTTGTATTCCCGAAAACCTAATATAATTCAGACAGAGTAATTCAATTTTGGAAATGTTTACATTATCATCCTCTCATAAGAGTTCATGGTCGGTGTGGGTCTAAAGCATGCTATTACTGAAGTTGCAGACAGCCTTCAGTAATATATCGCGGATGGTTGTTGATAATGAAATAGTAACCGGCTGCTTTCAGTGCGCATGCCACTGCTAACAGTTACTGTTTCCATTTAAGGGGTTTATTTTATGAGATAAACAGCAAACGTTTTGAACCATTTTACAGTCAAGGTGGGTTTATAGTGGGGTATATGTGCAGCCCTAGACATTCATGACAAGGGTGCCAAAAGTAAATGCCAGAGCAAAATAAATATAGCCTTTTATATAAAGTTATTTTGTTAATACAAGCATTTGTGTATCATTTTAAAATAATCAAGGGGATAATTGTGTGAACGATTTCATTTGATAAAGGTATAATCCTTACAAAAACCATACTGATTATATTTGAGATGAATCTTTCTGAGTATTGTATTTGTCATTCGACTACTACTACTACAATAATAATAATCGTGCTATTTTATCAGTTTTATTGTTGCTGTCGATAAAAGCATAATTATTCTTAGTAAGATTTCGTCATATTATAAGTTTTATCACAGCAAATAGTAATACCACTGTAAAAAGCATCAAGAGATGAATAGTAGTATCCATAGAAATATATATTTCCTTCAAATCGTAGCAAAATATCGAACGTTTAAAAACGAAAATTCATAGAACACAAAGAATAAAAACAATCTCCCCGTGATTCTTTTTGATACCGAGAAGGTAACTCAAATAAAACTAGAAGCTAGATGCCTAATTCATCTACAAAACTAACACTTGCATGGCATTTTGTGTAGTAGTCTTCCAGTCAGTGTGGTGCGTGTGCCTCCCTCGCTGCTGCGGATTTCAGTGTGTGTGTGTCCAGTTCTCCTCAGTGCAGTGCCTGACCCTTGTACGTCCTCAGTGTCACTGTGTGTGTGTATTTTTCCCATGGATGTGGGAGCTAGCGCCTGGAACACGCTGCGTGTTTGTATACGCAATAGTATTTTTATAATATTAGGTTTCGCCAAGAACCTGTTTCTTCTATGTTTTTTAATGAATGGCATTCCCATGATGTCGATCTCATTCTGATGAAAGCCATTTTTGTTGAAAAATAGTCCCTTCTCTGTGCTTGTTCAGGATCACATACATACATTCATTGTAGGGAGGAACCCATTCTACACTCCCCTTCTTTTCCTTCTTCAATGCTTCATATTTTCCCTCCCTCCTTAACTACATTTTTTCTTTACCACAGATGCTACCCCTGCCACTATCCACCTATTTCCGTACACAGGCCCAGTTGCACTCCTTCTCACACCCTAGTCCCTCTATTACTTTCACCCGGTTCTAATACCCTATTTCCAAGATAAGACATGCTTTTTGCTAACTTTATCATGGGAAATATTGCACCATTGTGCACCAGAGACCCCCTTGGAAATTAGGGGAAATAGTGTATGCCTACCACTCCAAAAGAGGTTTTAAAGAGCACCTCTCGAAAAGGTGGGGCACCACTCAGATAACCTCTTCCAGAACACATTTGACACTGTACCTTTTTAATAACATTTGTGTCAGAAGGAGATGCATTTCAGTGATCCCTCCTTACCGTTTGTTGTCATCATCAGTAAACAAGCATTGGCATAGCCAATAGGTCTCGCCTTTGGGACCTTATAAGTGTTTAGCCATGCAACAGTTGATGTTGTTGCATCAAGGATATTGTGCTGCATAACTAAACACTTATAAGGTCCCAAAAGCGAGACCTATTGGCTATGCCAATGCTCGTTTAATATAGCCAAGTGCAATAAAAACTATACATAAGTAAGGTGTAGTTACAGAAGACATAATGGGCTGAGAATTGTCAGATGAGAAGCCTTAGCATAAAAATAACCCAGTTTACACAGAGTGGTATATGCACTGAACTATAGTTTAGCAGGAGTAAGTATTACAGAATCAAAATGAACCAGGAAAATAAGAGCTATACTACTGATATTAATAAGAGAAAATATATAGAGCTGAAGTAAAGTCTATTGTGATAAAGCATAGACAGAAGTTATCAAACTAGATTATATTTAATTTAAATGTTTGGAAAATGCATTCCTCACCCAGAGAGTACTTAAAAAGTACTACACACAATAGCATAATTCCAATAAACAAAATACAAAAAAAGGAAAACAAGAAGAAAAGAAAAACTTACAGCACACAGACAAAAAGAAAAAGTTACTTACCTTCGATAATGTTTTATCTGGGAGAGAGACTGTCCAGTCACAGATTCCTTACCTTAGAATATTCCCAGATGTCAGACTGAATCCGGAAATTTTTGAGCAATCCACCATGCACGCCGGTAGGTGGTGACGTTCAGCTACACGTGGCATCGTTGGAATTGTCTGCATCAGAAGTGACATGCGCAGTGCCTATATATGCGACACCCCAGTGTGCTGACCTTAGTTCTTGACTTTGTTTTCCGCACCATAAGGACAGAGCCAAGCTGAGGAGGAATGACTAGTGTGCCTGTGAGGTTCTAAAGGATCTCTAAATGTGATAAGACAGTTCACAGAACAGGGAGGATCTGTAAGGAATATGCTGAAATAGTCTCTACCAGATAAAGGGTTACCGAAGGTAAGTAACTTGTTCATCTGATAGAGACTTCTAGCCGCAGATTCTTTACATCAGAATAGATGCCAAAGCAATCACTCCCCAGTGGTGGGTCTGTGGACTGTTTTAAACTAAGAAGTCCTGGAGGACCGAACGGGCAAAATTCCCATCTTGCCAGTCCAGACAGTCGAGGCAGTAGTGTTTAGCAAACGTGTGCAACAATACCTACGTGGCTGCCTAACCGATGTCCAGGATTGGGACACCTCTAGCAAGTGCAGTGGGTGCAGCTGCAGCTCTGGTCGAGTGAGCGTGTAAGCCACCAGGAGAGGCTGTTTCTTATTGCGTAGCAGATCTTAATACAGAGGACGATCTACTGAGAGATTGTTCTCTTCTGAATTGCCTTCCCTTTCTTTGCCTCTGTAAATCCAACAGAGCTGATCGTCCACCCAGAATTCTTTGGTATGATCAATATAAAACGGTAACGTTCTTTTTGGATCAAGCCTGCAAGGTCTCTTTTCTTCTTAAAAAAGGATGCTCTAGTTCCAAGAACCAGCTTGTATGGGAAGAATGAAGTATAGGGAGGTTAACTGAAAGTGCCTCCAATTCGCTAACCCTTCTGGCAGATGTTATCACCACAAGACAGTTTTCAGAGTTAGGAGCTGTAGAGGGCAGCTGGGCATCTGCTTCAAAAGACAACTCACTAAGAGAGTGAGAACTAAAGTCAAGTCCCATTGGGGTCTAATGATGGCCGTGGGAGGAAACATATGCTGAAAACGTTTACGAAATCTAGTCACAACAGGTGACTTAAACAGGTAAGGTTGATCCGACAACCATAGAAAGGCAGAAATGGTGCGCCAAAGCCTTGCAATATCAGGGGGAGAACAAACAGAAGAACTTCAGACAACGAAGCAGACAGAGGATCAATTGATTTAGATGTACACCAAGTAACAAACTTGTCCCATCGGTAGGCGTAGATGGTTTTGGTAGAAGGGCACCTGGCTGCCAGAATGACATCACATATTTCAGCAGGGAGATCAAACATCCTCAACTGTCACCGCTCAATCTACCCGCATGAAGGTTGAGAGTGGACATGTTCAAGTGCAATACCCTACCCTGTTGCTGCTCCAAAAGGTCCTCACGAAGGCGCTGCTTGACTGGAGGAAAGTCCGGAGCGACTAACATAACTTGCACCTGGTCGTTCCTGTTCTTCTTCAGAACTCTGGACAGGAATAGTATCTGCGGAGAAGGCGTATAGGAGTCCTGACCTCCACTCAAGACGAAATGCATCTCTGAGCTAGAGCTGCTTTGAAAATTCCAGCACGCAGAAGTGCTGACTTTGCACGTTCTAGGCAGCGGTGAACAGATCTAACCAAGGTTCTCCCCAATCTTGGAAGAGGCCTCATACCACCTGCAGATGCCATTTGTGATATGGTAGGCAGAGAGAGAGCTAGAGAGAGAGAGAGAGAGAGAGATAGAGAGATAGAGAGAGAAAGAGATAGAGAGAGAGAAAAAGAGAAAGAGAAAGAGAACGAATGAGAGAGCGAATGAGAGAGCGAATGAGAGCGAATGAGAGAGCGAATGAGAGCGAATGAGAGAGAATGAATGAGAGAGAGAATGAGAGAGAGAGAATGAGAGAGAGAGAATGAGAGAGAGAGAATGAGAGAGAGAGAATGAGAGAGGGAGAATGAGAGAATGAGAGAGAGAGAGAGAATGAGAGAGAGAGAGAGAATGAGAGAGAGAGAGAGAATGAGAATGAGAATGAGAGAGAGAGAGAGAGAGAGAGAGAGAGAGAGAGAGAGAGAGAGAGAGAGAGAGAGAGAGAGAGAGAGAGAGAGAGAGAGAGAGAGAGAGAGAGAGAGAGAGAGAGAGAGAGAGAGAGAGAGAGAGAGAGAGAGAGAGAGAGAGAGAGAATGAGAATGAGAATGAGAATGAGAATGAGAGAGATCTGCTGTAGACCCAATTGCGGTCCTTGAGCCTGAAGGTCTTTTGCAGTTCCTTCCAAAAACTGGACCAGGTTGGAGAGATTCCCGATGCTGCGCCCACTGCATCTTCAAGTCCTACTGCAGAGCCCACATATGCTAACGGGCATGCAGTAGGCAGTGAGATCCAGCAGCCTCAGTCAGTCTAACCGAAACACCTAGCAAACAAAGGCCTCAAGCCTCCCTGAAGAACCATGATCAAGATAACCATGAAACAAAAATCTTACCACACTGTCCCATATCATGGAAATCATAAATGCCTTTTTGCAACAGGGAAGTGCACCTACCGCACTAAAAAAGGCCATAATAACTACCATATTGAAAAAACATAACGCAGACCAATCAGGGCCATCAAGCAATTGACCCATCTCAAACCTCCCCTTCATCAGCAAAATTCTGGAAAACAAAGTCACTTGGCAATCACAAGCATTCATGGAAACCAACATCTGCTACATGACCATCAGGTTTCAAACTCAGGAGGGACATGGAATGCGTATTAGCAGATTCCAGGAAAGATGTTGCATCTTACATTGATTTTAAACACCCTGAAATTCTTATCCTACTCGCCTTATAAGTGGCATACAACACAGTACACCACAAGTCCCTACTTATATGATGAGAAAAGTGAGCAGAGATTAATTGAACAGCACTTCGGTGATCTAACAGTTCCTTTCAAACAGCTGCCAGCAAATCAAAATTGGTTCATGCGTCTCATTATCAAGACACATCAGCTGTGGAATTGCTCACGGATCTCCCTTATCCCCGATACTAATATCAACACGAGACCCTTGGCACAAATGATATAAGTCTACCAGCTCCTATTCCAGATATATATGCAGAGGATATACAAACCCATCTCAACCTAGGTGACCCATCAAACCAAAACACTAATATGTCAAGTCTGAAACGTAGCTACCACTAGATGAAGGACTGTAACCTCTAGCTAAACAGCTTGAAAATTGAAATCCTGATAACTGGCAAGACTCATAAAAGGGTGCCTCCCAGTCAAATGGTCAAGGTAAATAGGTGATGCCCCAGCTCCAAATCAAATGGTCAGAAATCCTAGGATCTGGTTTCTGAAACATCTCTCCTTTAAACAACAATTTGCAACTGTGGTCAAAAGCATCACACACCACCTCAATCAGAAGGATCGCCCCTCTACTATAGTGAAGAACCAGGACCGAACTAAGCAGAGCGCTGGTCCTATCTCAGCAAGACTATTGAGACACTATCACACAAGAAGAATCTCCAAACCTTCACAGGATACCAAATTAAGCAGCCAGAATCTGTCTCAGTGTAAAAGAAACAGTCTGACAGGACCACTCATATCACTCCAGCTCTGAAAATTCTCAATGGCTCCTTGCGAAACAGAGGGTCAAATTTAAACTCCTATGCACACTTTCAAATCAAAGGAGAGTAAAGGTCTGAAATACTTTCAAAGCCTTACCTAAACTTACACACCTAGTTGGGTTCTTAGATCAAGCAAAGTTAACCTCATTGTTAAAACACTCTCCTGCAAATCCCATGGAGAACGCAGTCACATTGCTAGGTGCGTGCGTGTGGAACTCTCCGAGCCCATACCCTAAGACACCAGCTGTAGGAAATTGGGTTACTGGTTGAGGGGGGGAAACCCTACTCAAACAGCAACCACAATTCTTGTTAGGGTGAAACACAAGCAAACTCCAAATTAACCTGTGCTTAAACCTCTGGTAGCTAGGCCCCAAGCAATCAGTCTTAATTTAGAGGCAATGTGTAAAAGTATTTATGCCGCACTTCAATCAGCAATAAGGTGAAAACACAAGAAAAATCCCACAGTAGATTAGGAAAAGAGTAAAATGTCATAAATTGAGACTAAAGAGACAAACATCCAATCAGTAGAACCAGAGATATGTTCAATGTTAAAGATTTAAGGGAAAAGAGTGCTTAGAAGCACAAAGCACCAAGTATGATTATCTGGTCGTCCCAGACCGGAACAAAGGCATAAGCTCAGGCCGACCACGATGGAGCACGGACTGGGTACAGAGACCAAGTTAGGCCTGCTGAACAAAGTACATTTAATCCAGGTTGCGGAGCATTACGAAGTCCTGTGCAGAGGATGCTTTGCGCAGTTGAGGTTATGATGGGCTGCGATGCAAGGTCCTGCACTCAGATGTGGCATGCAGCAGCGATTCCGAGGGGCTGCGGGGCGATGCATCGTTTCTGCGGGGACCACAGGTGGGCTGGTAGAGCACCTTCAGGCCACCTTCCAAGGGTCCAGGACTAGGGCGGCACCACTTGGGGGGCAAGACTCACCGCAGGCAGAGTCAAGGTGCTGAGTTCAGGCGGCCAGCCAACTAGCGCTTTGAGTCACTCTGATTCTCCTGGGTTCAAGATGCAAACCCAGTCCTTCTCACTCCGGTAGTAGTCCTTCTTGCAGGGCAGTGCTTCTGACTCTTTCACAGGTCTAGAGGTGTACTGAAGAGCTGGGTCTGAGGGTCCATAGTTCTACTTGGCGCCCCGCTTTGTAGTAGGAGAAGATTCTAGATGTTTGCACTCCCAGAGGCGTCTTATTTTCTGCCTCCCTGCCCTGGCACCAGCTTGTCTTTGGGCACAAAGGAGTAGTTTCAAACCCTTAGTGAGTGTGCTCAAGCAGATTCTTTGTGATGTGCAAGTGTGGTAGGTCACAATCACACAAGGGATCTAGCAGGAAAGGAGCAACCAGATACATACTACTTTCTCTATAATTCAACTCACACAAAAGTACGCCTGATTAAATACTAAGAATAAAAAGAGTTTGCTAAGAATTAACACATATTGTGTGTATATATGTGTATGAGTGGTGTGGTATCTCGAGAGAGCTTCTTTTAGGACGAGAACCCTCACTCACCCAAAGAAGACATGCTTCACATTGGGTTGCTTCCTCACACCCGAACCGCAAGGTACCACGTATGGGCCACAACTTCCCGAAGGAAGGACCTGAGGCGTTTTTTTTAGCGATGAGACATTTTTAGAGGGTGAGAGGCAGAGTGCAAAAATTGAATAGAACCAACGTGATTAAAACTATCTCCAGAGGGCCGAATCAACTTTATTCAGTGGTCCCCTAGGATAGAATTAAAACGAGGGGCCAGAGGGGATTTCAAACAAATATACCCCTGTCAAAGGTCAACATGTTTTTGCCCATAATTGACCCCAAAAAGGGTTCATGGGCATTCATCAGGACCTTAATGATAAATCACTCTGCAAGTATAATCGTGCAAAAAATTATATATAAATGTATATGGGCACATAAAGGTTAGCCTGATCGGGACGGTGATGGCCCGAATATATTCTGAGTCCACCGGCTTTCTGAAAGAAACAAACAGTCCAAGAATTAACAATAAGGAGCTCTCAAATCACGCAGTACATTGAAAAAACAGACATGGTGTTTGCTCATATAATTGATTAAAGTGATATGAAGTATCATAAAACCAGGAAGTGCCCAGTAGGGAACTCCACGAGTCATCTTACCTATTAAAAGACCGAAAATGACCACTCTCAAGCCACTGGGTAATGTCCCTGCCACAACACTAAAAGAAATGGAACCAACAACAATAGGGAGCGGAGACAAACCAGCACAAAAACTCAATTACCCATGAGAATACTTCAAGCCCATCTACTTCAATGGTCCGTTTGACCAGGGATATTACGAATCAATCAATCAATCATGTCACTTATAAAGCGCACTACATACCCGCGAGGGTCTCAAGGCGCTGGGGGAAGAGGGGGTTGGTGCTGCTACTGATCGAAGAGCCAGGTCTTGAGGAGTCTTCTGAAGGCCAGTAGGTCTTGGGTCTGTCGGAGGTTGGTGGGGAGGGTGTTCCAGGTCTTGGCGGCGAGGTGGGAGAAGGATCTGCCACCGGCGGTCGTTTTCCGGATGCGGGGGACTGTGGCGAGGGCGAGGCTGGTCGAGCGGAGCTGGCGGGTGGGGGTGTAGAAGCTGAGTCGTCTGTTGAGGTAGGCTGGTCCGGAGTTGTGGAGTGCTTTGTGTGCGTGGGTGAGGAGCTTGAAGGTTATCCTCTTGTTGACAGGGAGCCAGTGCAGGTCTCTCAGGTGGGGTGTGATGTGGCTGCGTCGGGGGATGTCGAGGATAAGACGTGCAGAGGCGTTCTGGATGCGTTGCAGCCGTCTCAGGAGCTTAGCCGTCGTTCCTGCGTAGAGGGCGTTTCCGTAGTCCAGCCTGCTGGTGACGAGGGCCTGGGTGACTGTTTTTCTTGTTTCGGTGGGGATCCACTTGAAGATCCTGCGGAGCATTCGGAGGATGTTGAAGCAGGATGAGGAAACTGCGTTGACCTGCTTAGTCATGGAGAGGGTGGGGTCGAGGATGACCCCTAGGTTGCGTACGTGGTCGGTGGGTGGCGGGGCTGTTCCCAGTGATGTTGGCCACCAGGAGTCGTCCCAGGCTGAAGGGTTGGAACCAAGGATGAGGACCTCCGTCTTGTCCGAGTTCAGCTTCAGGCGGCTGGTCCTCATCCATTCGGCGACGGCCTTCATTCCTTCGTGGAGGTGGGCTTTGGCGGTGTGAGGGTCTTTGGTGAGGGAGAGGATCAGCTGGGTGTCGTCGGCGTAGGAGATGATGTTGAGGTTGTGCTGTCGGGCGACGTGGGCGAGGGGTGCCATGTAGATGTTGAACAGCGTTGGGCTGAGGGAGGAGCCTTGGGGTACGCCGCAGATGATCTTGGTGGCCTTGGATCGGAAGGGGGCGAGGCGGACGCTTTGTGTTCTGCCGGAAAGGAAGGATGTGGTCCAGTCCAGGGCCTTCTCTTGGATCCCGGCGTCGTGAAGGCGTGTTCGTAGTGTGTGGTGGCAGACCGTGTCAAAGGCGGCTGATAGGTCCAGGAGGATGAGGGCTACTGTTTCTCCGTTGTCTAGCAGGGTCCTGATGTCATCGGTGGCGGCGATGAGGGCGGTTTCGGTGCTGTGGTTGCTGCAGAAGCCGGACTGGGAAGGGTCCAGGATGTTGTTCTCCTCGAGGTAGCGGGTCAGTTGTTTGTTGACGATTTTCTCGGTGACCTTCGCGGGGAACGGGAGCAGAGAGATGGGTCGGAAGTTCTTGAGGTCCTTGGGGTCTGCCTTGGGTTTCTTGAGTAAAGCGGTGATCTCGGCGTGCTTCCAGCTTTCCGGGAAGGTTGCTGTCTCGAAGGAGATGTTGATTATTTTCCGGAGATGGGGCGCGATGGCTGTACTGGCTTTGTTGAAGATGTGGTGAGGGCACGGGTCTAGCGGTGAACCGGAGTGGATGGTGTTCATGATCTCGCTGGTGTCCTCGTCGTTGATGTTGGTCCAGGAGAGCAGGCGGTTGGTGGTTGTGGGGGCAGTGGTCTCGGTGGTTGCCGGGGCGGTCGTGGTGTTGAAGCCGTCGTGGAAGTCGGCGATTTTGCGGTGGAAGAAGGTGGCCAGTGAGTCGCACAGGTCTCGCGACGGCTGGATGTCGTTGGTGTTGGAGCTGGGGTTGGAGAGTTCCTTCACGATGTTGAAGAGCTCTTTGCTGTTGTGTGCGTTGTTGTCTAGGTGGTCTTTGAGTGAGGCCCTTTTGGCGGATCTGATGAGGTGATGGTGACTGCGGGTGGCGCTCTTGTGGGCGGCGTAGCTGTCCGCTGTCCGTTCGTGGAGCCAGATCTTCTCCAGTTTTCGGCATGTTCGTTTGGAGGCCTGGAGGTCTTCGGTGAACCAGGTGGCTTTCTTGCTGGTGTGGCTGTTGGGCGGATTCTTGAGCGGGGCGAGGGTGTTGGCGCAGTCGTCGATCCACTGTCTGAGGTGGCGGGCGGCGGTGTCGGGGTCGGAGGGTTCGGCGGGTGGGCTCAGGGCGAGGGTTGTGGTTAGCTGGTCTTCCGTGACTCTGCTCCAGCAGCGGCGAGGCATTTGTTCGGTGCGGTGGTGCGTGGTGGGCTTCCTGTAGGTGAAGTGGATGCAGTGGTGGTCAGTCCAGTGGGGTTCGGAGGTGTGGTTGAAGGAGACGTGTGGGCTTGCGGAAAAGATGGAGTCGAGCGTGTGGCCGGCGGCGTGGTGGGTGTAGTCACGAGCTGTCTGAGTCCGAGGGTGGCAAGGTTGTCGATCAGGGTGGTGGAGTTGGTGTCCTTGTTGTTCTCGAGGTGGAAGTTCAGGTCCCCGAGGAGGATGTAGTCCGTGGAGGCAATGGCGTGTGTGCTGACGAAGTCAGCGATGGAATCGCTGAACTGTGGTCGGGGTCCGGGGGTCTGTAGATGAGGGTTCCTCTGAGGGTGGTGTTGGGATCGGTGTGGATCTGGAAGTGCATGTGTTCGGCGGTGCTGAGGGTGTCGTCGGTGTTGGTTGAGACTCTGAGGGTGTTCCTGTGGACGATGGCGATGCCTCCTCCGACTCCGTTGGTGCGGTCCCTGCGGGTGATCTTGTATCCGTCCGGGATGGCAATGGCGATGTCGGGGGCTGAAGCGGGATTCAGCCAGGTCTCCGTCAGGAAGGTCCCAGAGTTCGATGGCGTGTTTGCGGGCGGAGCGGGTGTTGAGGAGGATGCATCTGAGGTAGTTGGGTTCTTTCCTGGGCGGTGGTTTGGCGGGGCGGGTGCTGGCGAAGCTGCAGTTCTGGCAGGTGAAGGGCCCTTGGGTGCGCTTCGGGGTGGCCTGGTAGCAGGCGTGATCTTTTCCGGGGTTGAGTGCGTGGAGGGTGCTGGCGTCGTATCGGCGTCTGTTGATGTGGTGGGCGCGGGGGATGCCCGGACCAGGGGGTCTGGCGCTGGGCGCGGGCGCAGACGGGCTTGCCTTAGGCGCGCCTTCGGCGCGCCAGCGGCGTGCCGCACAGCGGCCGCCATAAATGGGGAGGTGGGAGGGAGGAGCAGGGAATGGGGCAGCGAATGGGCAGTGAGGGGCGGGGCCGCAGGCGCAGCGGCGGGAAACAGGCACAGAAGGGAAAACGAGCACAATCAGGGCATCAAGGGGGCACAGAAAGGAAAAAAACGAGCACAATGAGGGGCAGCAAGGGGGCACAGAAAGGAAAAAACTAGCACAATGATGGGCAGCAAGGGGGCACAGAAAGGAAAAACGAGCACAATCAGGGGCAGCAAGGGGGCACAGAAAGGGGGAAAAAAACGAGCACAATGAGGGGCAGCAAGGGGGCACAGAAAGGAAAAAACTAGCACAATGAGGGGCAGCAAGGGGGCACAGAAAGGAAAACCGAGCACAATCAGGGGCAGCAAGGGGGGCACAGAAAGGGAAAAACGAGCACAATCAGGGGCAGCAAGGGGGCACAGAAAGGAAAAACGAGCACAATCAGGGGCAGCAAGGGGGGCACAGAAAGGAAAAAACGAGCACAATCAGGGGCAGCAAGGGGGCACAGAAAGGGGAAAAAAAAACGAGCACAATCAGGGGCAGCAAGGGGGCACAGAAAGGAAAAAACGAGCACAATCAGGGGCAGCAAGGGGGCACAGAAAGGAAAAAACGAGCACAATCAGGGGCAGCAAGGGGGGCACAGAAAGGAAAAAACGAGCACAATCAGGGGCAGCAAGGGGGCACAGAAAGGAAAAAACGAGCACAATCAGGGGCAGCAAGGGGGCACAGAAAGGAAAAACGAGCACAATCAGGGGCAGCAGCAGGGCACACAGACGGAGCTGTGTGGTGGGGGAGCGACCTACCAGTCAAGGTCAGGGGTAGCTGGAGACGAAGAAGAGATCTATTCCTTGCATATAAACAGTATGTACTAATGTCTATGTATAAGGGTCAAGAGCTCTTGGAGTACCAGGGAGCCCGTCACGCCACTCTAATGGGAATGCCCAAACTACCTGGGGGGGGGGGGGGGGAGGGGGGGACGACACAAAATAGTGGGGGCCACGTCGGTCTTATAATTAGTCCAAAAATAATAACAATAACCGCCCACGGAGCAAAAGTCGAGGGACATACAAATAGCACACCCATTGTAATCAGCAACCGGGCAGCTGGGTCTGATCCGGGTGCTGAACTGGCCCTTACCTGCTGAAAGTCAGCACGGTTCACCGGAACATCCCGGCAAGGATGGAACCAGACCACCATCTGTGTTCCACAGACATACTTGGGGAAGGATGTGTGGTGACGTCGTGCCGTCAGCACGCCGTCGGGGCATGTATAGTGCTCATGGGGGTTGTAGTCTAAACCCCAAGTACACGCAAGCTTAACCACAAGGATCACATTAATTGGGGTGTCACGCTTAGAGGGGATTGCAATGCTGAAGTGTGGTAGGTGACAGCTCCAGCCACTCATCAAGTCAGAGATGGCCCGTCCTGACATCACCTATTACCCTTTTCTCCAACTGTCTGGGACCAATACACTAAAACCAACTGCTACATGTAGTCATGTAAACCAGACAATTCCTCTGGTGCGACAGGTTTAAAAAAAGACAGCCCGAGCTATAAGCAGGGGGTTCGAACCACAAATTGAGACCCCCGGTGATAGCTCGGGCTGTCCGTCTATCCATATTTCTTTGTTGAGGCTGCGTAAATCAACGCACACCCTCAAAGTTCCATTTTTCTTTCTAGCCACTAATGGAGACAACCATAGGCATGATTCAATGGGGTCTATAACCCCAGTCTCACCCCTACGTTTCAACTCATCCGCTAAATCCTCACACTAAAAGGAACATTTTGCAATTTGTGCTTGATTAGGGTAGCATTTTCCTTAACTCCGCTTTCAGGTCTGACTCCTTTGATATGGCCCAGCTTCTCAGAAAACAATTTTTTGTAAGCGTTGGTCCAAACCTTTACTTCACCTTCATCTCATCACCCACAATCAATACCTGCTCATTGGTCCCTGGTCTTAATGTCATGCCAAACAACCCTTGGTGATGCCACCCCAAAATCTTCAAACCTTTCTTGGCCACATATATTTTTCCCTGAATAACACGATTTTTTAATTTACGATGCCTGTTGAAGTAACCATCTATTTCAATACTCCTTCCCTCGTATGACACGGGACTCCTGTCAGGTGACTAAGTGTTTGCCAACCCATTTTTCTTCAAACAATTCCTTAGTGATCATGGTCATTCTTGCACCAGAATCAACTAACAAATTCTAATCTCTACCATCTACATTAATAGTGGTGTATGAATCAACACAATTCTCAGACTTATCCTTGAGCACTAAAATCCCATCGCTTATAGCATTAACTGTGCTTTCATATGTTTCGTATTCCCTCTCTTCCTGGTTCATACTATTTATTTTTTCCTTGGACTGACAAACTTTAGCAAAGTTTTCCTGTTGCTCGTAACTGCAACATGTTGCATATTTTGCAGGACAAGGATGTCCATTAGGGAAATGTGATGTAAAACCAAACCGGAGCAAAACATTTTTGGATCAAGCTCATTTCCCTTTTCTTACATTCTAAAAGGAGTAAACTTTTTGTTAGACTTAGCAGTCATATTTTGTTTTACACTCTGCTCCTTACTGCTCCCATGGGCAGTTTGTCATTTTTTACTAACAATTTTTACTATATCAACAGTTTCCTGCAAAGACTTATTCTCAAGTGTGAGCAACTTCGCTTGGACTTTCTTATCTATCTATCATATAACAATTTGGTATCTTATCAACGGAGACGTGAAATCTTCAAATTCCCATTGTGGAGCCAATATCTGCAAAGATGCAACATGATCATCAATGCCCTCGTCAGTCTGTTGTTCCCTGGTAAAGAACGTGTGTCTCAAAACAGCCAAACTTGGTTGTTCATAAAACTGCTTCTCCAATCTGGAAACGGCATACTGAAATTCATCCACCTCATCCTCTCCATCTGTAGCTTCCAACGGTGGCAAATGTTCAAGGACAGCCTGCCCCCCCCTCAAACCTCAAATTGAGTGCCAATATGAACTTTTTCCATTCAGCACTAAATCTGTTCCGACCTACTGCACCTAGATACTTAGTGCCACCAGGAGCTCAGGCCAGTTTAAACCACAACATTCCAATGGAACACTGTATATGTCATATCATCTCAAACATTAAGAATACTACATTTATCATTAAAGTGTATTAAAAAGAAAGACATAGGCCTGGCAAAAGGCTTATTTCAGCAGGCCTAAATGGCAGTTTAAAACTGTAAACACAGGCTACGATCTTCACCAAAAAAGGGGGGTTTGATCCAATTAGGCCCAACTGTGGGGAGGGATCTACTATATAACAACAACACTAAAAAGCCCACATGGTCATCAATGTATGACCATTGTTTTCACAGCATCCACATCAATCCAGTGTGTAGGAGACTTAATCTCATGTTTATTTTATACACTTATTTTTATCAAAGATTTTTCATTCATTATTGGTCTTTACCGTCTGCAGTACAAATTACAATTGACACTATATACATCATTTAATTTAATAAACAAAGAACAAAACATCGACACAGAAAACACAAAGAAAAATGTTTTAAGAAGTTATTCATTGAACCACACAATCCAAAGACCCATGAAAGTAGTGAGGATAAATGGTGTCTAGGTTATTTTTTACCTCACAACACTTGGGGCCCGATCACGATGCGGTTAGGAAAGCATTCCTACCTCGGGCCTGATTACGATGCGGTTAGGAAGGCCTAACTGCATTTGCTCCTTCCGGATCGGGAACGTGTCTTCCCGACCGAGGGCCAGATTACGATGCGGTTAGGAACATAGGCTCCCATATTAGTCAATGGGAGTCCAACCAAATCGTATCTGGAAGCATCCGGATGCATCATACTCGGTCGGACTCTCCCGAGTCGGTAGGAAACCATTTCCAAACCGATTCGATCGGGAAGAATTCCTAACCGCATCGTAATCAGGCCCTTAATTTTTCCCCTATGGGGATGATAATAAGTTTCAGTGATTCCCTCACTCTTTTTGCCTGACCACTCATTTATTTTTAGTGCTTATTCCATATCCACAGATAAACTGTATTGTTTTATATTGAGAGCAGGGTTTCAAAACTTCTTCCCCAAGCTTCTTTGCCAACGCGTTTCGACCACTATTGTAGACGGAGATGTATAATCATAGAAACCATACCATTTATGATTGCTTCGTAAATGGTAGTCGCAGCATCGAGACTCTGGTGGAGGTGAATATCGGCGGTTCCCAATTCATTTGCGGCTGTATCGCTTGTAATTAAGAAAATCATTCAAAAGTTCCACCTCGTGCCCAGAACCTAAATATAATAGGAGAAAATACAAGGAATCACGCTATTGGCACTACCAGTTGTATCACCTCTCGAAAACCCGTCATGCCCTGATGAAGACCTCGTTAAATACATCCCCGTCTACAAGAGGTCGAAACGAGTTGGCAAAAAGCTTGGGGAAGAAGTTTTGAGTCCCTGCTCTCAATATAAAACAATATTTTATCTGTGGATAAGGAATAAGCACTATGAGTGATCACAAAAATAAATTAGTGGTCCGGCAAAAAGAGAGAGGGAATCACTGAAACGTATTCTCATCCCCAGGGTAAATATTAAGTGTTGTGATGTAAAAAATAACCTAGACACCATTTAACCTCACTCCTTTCATGGGTCTCTGGATTGTGTGGTTTAATGAATAACTTCTTAAAACATTTTTCTTTGTGTTTTCTGTGTCTATGTTGTTTTGTTCTTTGTTGATTAAATTAAATGTTACATATAGTGTCAATTGTAATATGTATTGCAGACGGTAAAGACCAATAATGTATGAAAAATCTTTGATAAAAATGAGTATAAAATAAACATGAGATTCTCCTGCACACTGGATTGATGTGGATTTTGTGATAACAATGGTTATACATTGATGGCCATGTGGGGCTTTTAGTGCTGTTACACAGGCTACAATGGCAGGCTTGAGACCAGTTTGAAAGGCTACTTAAGTGGATGGCACAATCAGAGATGCAGGTCTACTAGTAGCATTTAATTTACAGACCCTTGGCACATACAGCATCACTTTACTAGGGACTTACACCTAATTGGCACATTTAATTCACTTGTAAGCCAATTTTTCCATGCTTAAAGGAGAGAACACTATAGCACTGGTAAAGTGTGCAGACTCCTAAAGGGCAACAAAAACGGTTCAGAAAACAGGAGGATTAAGATAAAACGTTTGGGGAGGACCTTGCCGAGAAGGCCAAGTACATCATCCCAACCTGATGTGTTAAAAAAAACAACCTGAAAATCAGTCTCTTCAAAGAGGCTGATCCAGACTGTAAGATGTCCAAGGATGAGCTTTTCCTCTTTCTTGAGGTCAGGGTCCCCTGGAAGAGACTTCTTCTAGCCTGCAGATGTGCAAGTACCCTTAAGAACCTCTGGAGCTTATTCACAGTACAACAGCCGACACTACTGGAGAATCCCACAACATCTATGAAAGAAACAGCACTGGTAAGTAAAAACATGTGACAGGATTGTGCTTCAGAAATATTATAATAACAGTAACCACAATAATATGAATATTAAGAGCTGTCAGGAGCTGGAGCCCATTTGGAAATATGGGCATGAAAGACAGTTTATAATAAAATCGAGAGAATAACCAACTGTTGCATGGAATGAAGAACCAACAAGAGAAGAAATACTTAGAGGGAAATTTTAAAGGTGCACAACATAAAATCCTAAATGGTATCCAGAGTCCCACAGTGAGTGGATGTTGGAGAAGACAGACATCTTTAGATAGCGTTAGGTGTTGCCTGCATACTGGGGGATAAAGCAGCCAATGACCAAGTGGGTAGGTACAGACTTGACAACATGGGCGATGGGCTGGACCCCGAGACACCCGACACAAAATACACGGTGGACCGAAGTTGGAGAAGCAAACTTGAAAAATCTTTGTCCAGATAAAGGAAAACCCTAAAGGACGTTTCTTCAGATAGTCAGGCTAAAAAAATAGCAAGAAAAGTCTTGTGATTTACTGTGTCAAAAGAAAATGTGATCAAGGGTAATAACCAAACAGACTCCTCCAACCATTTAACATGCCCACGGCATATCCAGCACCTAAATGGCACCCATTTTAGTGCTGCATTAAGATTTATTGATCAGAATAGAGAGATGATAGAATTTGAAAAAGGTTTATCGGGTGTCACCCTGCATCAATAATCCTATATTTACTGAGTACATCCCAGTAGCAGGCAGCTGCCTGATACCAAGATGTTATCTATTAACAAGTCCGCTATCTGTTTACATTTACCTCCTCGCAAAACACTGAGGAGAAATAAGCAAGGCTGACTTTGGACTTTATTAATGTAGGCACATCATTGATTATATTAAGTTTAGTGAACCTTGCTCATTCTACAGAATCTAAATCATTTTTTTTCTAATGGTATAGGTCATGGTACTTATTTCAGTTTGTCACCTAAAACAAAAATGTACCACTCAGTCCAACAAACTAACGGAAATAAAGGTCTGGTAGATTTGTTAAGGTTTACCAAATTTTATTAGACATTGATACACATAACCTTTAACATCTCTGCTTTAAGTACACAAACTTAATTTGCCCTCATTGTGTGATTCCACTATTCATATTTCAAAAATAATTTCATCACAGCATTATCCATTTCTCTGGAGGGTGTTTCCAAATAATTATAACGGGCAAGATGTAGGGCAAAAGTAAGAAAATACATTCAACATATCCCTTTTCCACTCCCCTTTCCAAGAGCATCTTACAGTTCCTGAGACAACGCAGCACGTTAACACATGCTACGCAGTCTCAAGCTAAATACTGTCTGCTTCACTTTGGCTTCCCCACTTTTAAAGTCTGGTTGATTCCCCACCTGTAAAAATATAAGATTCAATCACCCAGGTACAACACTCCAAGTAGAAGGGCAATGTTCTAGGGTAGGAGCTGCGGGGTATTTATAACCATCAAGAGCTTGCTTGCGTCCTCTGAAGTTTTTTTGCAGGTGCAGTAAAAAAGAAACCTCCCTTTGAAGTGGACCACCCAATTTCACATCACAGCTTTCAGCACGATTTCGCTCAAGATTAGCAATGACCTATCATAAGCCCTAATGTCACAATAAATTTCAAAGTAGGATTAGTTCCATCTAGTAGTGATATGTGCTCTTAAACAAAGTTAACCATAATGCTTTTGAGGCCCTGCTCTCAGTCACCACGTGAACCCCCTATTGTATGCTTCTCTTAGGCTAACGGGGCAGCAACAAAAATTATAGGAGCAGTAGGTTCAAAGTTAAAAAAAAATTTTTAAAAAAAGAGTGCACGTTTGCAAAATGTAACAATTTGAGGCTACTATATTGTTCCTAGAATTCCCTTTATTCTATGCAAAAAGAATGGAAGCAAGATTTGTAACTTGATTTTGTGTACTCAAAAGATTTGCAACTTGAAAAACTGAAGGAAGGATGCAGGCAGGCAGGTTTGCTCAGCTATTGTGCACGTTGCTTTCAAAATAAAATGCACCCCAAAATAATTTGCTACTTGAAAAAAGTTCGAAGATTACAGATTATTTCACTAAACTATACTGCACTTAGTTTAGTGAAATGATCTGTAACCTTAATGTGAACTATAAATACCATTTCTCTAAACCCTCATTTAATTAAACGTCTAATGCATTCCAAATTCAAACAAGCAAAGGCAAAGCTAATAGGTCTGGCTTTAATGTGATGCACTCTACACGCTCACAGGCACACCACTCACAAGCAACCACACTGGTAAAATATTTTGCCTCTGGTATACTGAGAATAACAGTGAGAAACAAGGTAGACAGTCTGCCTGGTCTGGTTCAAAGGAGCATGGGCACAACCAAGAGTGAATGAGAAGACAATTCCTAAAATACGCTCAAGTAAGGCACGAGTGGAGGGCCGAGCGGCTCCCCAGGGATGGTATCCCAGAATATTCCCTGCTAGAGGGATGGCTATTACAAGAGGAGCTGGGGAGGGGTGCGATCTCCCCAACATATAAAACCCTTAATAACATGCCAGGCTGGACTACATAAGCTGTGGGGGAAGTGGGTGGAGGAGGTGGGGATAAGGAAGACATTGATTAGGAGGTGGCCCTAATGCACCCGAGGGAGGTGGCAATCAAATCAGGGCTACATCTAGTACAATTGAATATACTGCATCGAGTGCACTATGATAGACATCAACTGTATGTCATAGGGAGGGCGCAAACCCCGCATTGTCTGAGGTGTCAGAAGAAGATAGTTCCTTCTTTCGTACACTCTACAGTTGCCCCCTGATTCAGGACTATTGGGTTGAAATCACTGGGAAACTCAGTGTGGTGTTTTCGGCACAGATCCCATTGGACCACAAGTTCCTCATTTTGGAGATCCCTAACCACATTGACTAACTGCAGGCCCAGCTCCTGCTCTGCGGTCTCGACCTAGTGGTGGCCAAAAGAGGCATCTCTCGACACTGGGGGGTGGTACGGGAGTGCTCAACACCACAGGAATGGAGTCAGGCATGATATGGGGGGTAAAAAAGCTACATACGCCAGCAGGTGCTGCCCCCGAACATTTTGTAAGGCATGGGGTAAATGGATACAGTACTACTCTTTGGAGATATAGGAGGACAATGGGGGAAAAAGTCAGGTACTGACCTGATGAGTGTGGGTGCTCTGTTGCCTGATGTATTGCAGCTCCCAACGTGTAGTTTTGCAGGTAGAAGAATTTTCTGGAATCACATGCTGTGCATTATTCCGCCATCTAGTGGTTGGGTCCGGAATTGTTGTATTTGTCCTTTTTAGGTCTCGCCTAGGCAGCGCGCATGCGCTGCTCTAGGAGATGACCTTTAGAAATCGGTCTGCTCCTTTTCAAGCACACTCGTGCTTGTGCTGGCATCCACCTTGCGGGAGACGAGCAGCGGCGCGCATGCTAATTGAAAACATATGGCTCTCGCACCGCCGCTGATCGCTCACGCAAGGCGGATGCCAGCACAAGCACGAGTGCTTCAAAACAGCTGCTGCTTGTGCTCTTTTGTAAGCTTCGTGTAAAACTCCCATCACATACATGCCCCTCCCTCTGCTGTGAGCTCCTCGAACCTGGGCAAACCTCACTGAAACCAGCGACGCTCCTCCCTAAAAGACCATTAAATAAATAAACACAATGAACAGACCTGGCTCGGGTTACAGATTCCTGCGGCGCTCAACCCAGGGAGAAAGAGAGCAGCCCGGAGTCCGAAATCTGCTGCTCACAGCAACAAACTAGCGACACAGAGTAAGTTACCGAACCCCTGACTCAGGGAGCTGCTCTGATAGCTGTAAATGAAAAGAATCCGTTACGACGCCAATGATGCAAACAAGACCCGTTAAAGACCCTATATGATCCCTGCCTTGATTGACATGGTGCCAGGGTTTAAACTTTGATCTTTAGAGTGCACGAGGTCACGCCATTATCAGACCGGCTTGCTTTAAATAACGAGCTCTGGACTCTTGGAGGCCACTTTAAAACTGCGTTAAAATTACTTATTTAACTTGTAAAGGAGAACGAAGTAAAAACGCAGACAGTGATAACTTTTGTTGGGCAAGGAACATTTTTCAGATGTTTTTCACATTTTCGAAAATGAATGATGTCTTTTGTATCACTCTTTTATTCATTGACACAAAACTTGAATTTTGAGTTGTTTACCTTCCGGTATTTTTCTGTGTATTTGAAGGGAATTAGGCCGCTCTTTTTTAGCGGATTCTAGAGAGGGAAACTGACTTTCTTTTTTTTTATATTCTTGGGTTGTTTTTGAATGATACAAAGCTAACACAAACGTCATAAATAGTCCCCTGGTTAATTTGCTAAAATGCAAAGTTCTCTGATCATCGCGTCTTTTGAAGGACGTCCTTCTAAATCTGTGCTGATGGCCCAAGGCTTGTAACTACAGAGCCCGACTGACGCAGACGCCACTGACGCACTTTGCACGGTGCTGCTAGACAATCCTCAAGGGTTTGACAGGTTTGTGGAGCTTAAGCGCCCAACAATCATTAAACAAAGGCATTATTGTAATGCTGGGAATACACGGCCACGCTCATCATCATAAGTCGACTACTCCACTCTAGAGCACAGGCGAATTTAGACGTCCGACTATGCAATTTTTATTCAGAACAAAATTATTTCGCTGCTATTGGACTTACTTTGTAAGGAAGTGTTTTTGAAAATTGTGCATTAGCCGAATTTCTGATAGCTAATGGGATATCTTAAAAATCGCGAATTTGCTTTCACGTAATTATGTAAAAATTTCAGCAAAAGTATGCGAAACTACACGTGAGATTCAAATCTGTCATATTGCACAATATTTTAGCAAGAGGTGCGTCTTGTCATCAATTTTTGGCACAATAATGCATTTAACCAAAGCACCATGAACAACAGCCGCTCGTGTTCTTTTGTTGCACACCACCTAAGTACCACCTTCGCTCAAGCACACCAGCACCTCCGCAGCACCACTTCAGCATTAGCACAGCATCACCTCAGCACCATCTCAGCGTCACTCAGCACCAGCACAGCATCACCTTCGCACCACCACACTATCACCCAGCACCACATGAGTACCACCTTCGCTCAAGCACACCACCTCACTATCACTCAGCACCTCCGCAGCACCACCTCAGCATGAGCACTGCACCTCCTCAGCATCAGCACTGCACCTCCTCAGCATCAGCACTGCACCTCCTCAGCATCAGCACTGCACCTCCTCAGCATCAGCACTGCACCTCCTCAGCATCAGCACTGCACCTCCTCAGCATCAGCACTGCACCTCCTCAGCATCAGCACTGCACCTCCTCAGCATCAGCACTGCACCTCCTCAGCATCAGCACAGCAGCATCTCAGCATCAGCACAGCACCACCTCCTCATCAGTGCACCACCAGTGCAGCACCAGTGCAGCATCATCTCAGCACAGCACCAACTCAGCATTACCTGAGCACCAGCTCAGCACCACCACCTCAGCATCAGCACAGCACCATCTCAGCATCAGTCCACCACCAGTGCAACACCAACTCCGCATCAACGCAGCACCACCCCATCAGCTCAGCACCATCTCTGTATCAGCACAGCCCCACCTCAGCATCGGTTCACCAGCACCAGCACAGCCCCACCTCAGCACCAGCACAGCCCCACCTCAGCACCAGCACAGCCCCACCTCAGCACCAGCACAGCCCCACCTCAGCACCAGCACAGCCCCACCTCAGCACCAGCACAGCCCCACCTCAACACAGCCCCACCTCAGCCCCAACACAGCCCCGCCCCAACACAGCCCCACCTCAGCCCCAACACAGCCCCGCCCCAACACAGCCCCGCCCCAACACAGCCCCGCCCCAACACAGCCCCGCCCCAACACAGCCCCGCCCCAACACAGCCCCGCCCCAACACAGCCCCAGCACAGCCCCGCCCCAGCACAGCCCCGCCCCAGCACAGCCCCGCCCCAGCACAGCCCCGCCCCAGCACAGCCCCGCCCCAGCACAGCCCCGCCCCAGCCCCACCTCAGCCCCAGCCCCGCACCAGCACAGCACCAGCACAGCACCAGCACAGCACCAGCACAGCCCCAACACAGCAGCAATTCAGCACCAACACAGCAGCAATTCAGCACCAACACAGCAGCAATTCAGCACCAACACAGCAGCAATTCAGCACCAACGCAGCAGCAATTCAGCACCAACGCAGCAGCAATTCAGCACCAACGCAGCAGCAATTCAGCACCAACGCAGCAGCAATTCAGCACCAACGCAGCACCACCTCCCATCAGTGCAGAATCACCTGAGCACCAGCTCATCACCACCACCTCAGCATGTCTCAGCACCACCTCAGCATCACCTGAGCAGCACCACCTCAGCACAGAACCACCTTATCAGTGCATCACCACCAGTTCAGCACCATCTCAGCATCAGTACAGCACCACTTCAGCATCAGCGCAGCACCACCTCAGTATCTGCACAGCACCACCCCACCCCCATAACAAAAAAAGCTGTACCAAACACACATTAGAACAGAGAGGAAAAAGTTACAAGCATTGCAAGGACAAAAAGACTAGAAGCCATTTTTTATCTTCTTTTTTTTTTTAATAGGGTTGTTCAGTTGTACATAATGTCTTCTTGGTTATAAATGGTAACAAAAATGCTTAACACTTTATGATAACTTTTCAACATGCTGTTCAGTAGCTTCACATGCTCTACAACATAGCTTAAAGACCTTGGCAAAGGCAATAGCTCTGGCTAACTACTTACAAGGTCCCAAAGGCGAGACCTATTGGCTATGCCAATGCTTGTTTTGTTTGTGAGTGGGCGTCGACATCCCACCATTTGGCGTCTTTCTGTGACGTCGACGTGCTTCCTCCGGAAGCTCCCACCTTTGGTCGCCATCTTCGGATTATTATTTTTTTTTCCTTTCCTCCCTTTTGTCTCATCTTTCTTGGTGGACGAGGGTGGGTTCACTAGTGAATCCAGAAAATTCTTCAAGCTGCAAAACTACACCGACAGGTAAAAATTCTATACATTTTGCAGCGTGAATCTTTTCTGGATTCACATGCTGTGCATAGACTTTGTAGCAGTTTGCTAATCTTGTGGTGGCTAGGTGGAAGATGAGAGTTGGTTTGTGAATAGATGTGTCAAGACTTTTTGTCATACTTGTGCTTCATTATTCGTTTGAATGTCCACACAGTAATGTTTCGTGAACATGTGCACTGACGACCATGTTGCTGCCATGCAAATGTCCTGAATTGGCTAGAAAGGCGATTGTTGTTCCTCTCTTGTTGAGTGAGCCTGTGGGGCTATTTGTAATGTTTGCCCTGCTTGATTGTGGCACAATTGTATGGCTTGTGCAATCCATCTTGCAATTGTGTTCTTGGTTACTGGCCTTCCCAGAAAACTGTTTTCAAAAGATACAAAGAATTGCTTTGTCTTTCTGTATTCCTTGGTCTTTTTAATGTAATACAGGACTGCTCTTCTAGCGTCAAGAGTGTGCAATGACTTCTCTGCTTGTCTCTTTGGACTTTGGAAGAAACTTGGTATTTGTATGGATTGGTTTATGTGGAATTTCGATACCACCTTTGGCATGAAATGTGGATGTGTTCTCATGACGATTCTGTTATTATGTATTTGGAAGTAGGGTTCCTGTAATGTCAGTGCTTGCAACTCACTAACTCTACATAGTGAGGTTATCGCCACTAAAAAGGCTGTCTTCAGTGTAAGCATTTGTGGCGTTGCCTTGTGTAGTGGTTCAAATGGTGCTTTCATCAGCTGAGCAAGTACTACATTTAGAGTCCATGTGGGTGCTGGCACTGTGTTTGGTAGGGCAATTCTTTTTGCCCCTTCCAGGAACCTTTTTACCACGTGAGAAGTGAAGAAGCTCTTCCCTGTGAGTCCTCTTGTATATGCTACAATTGCTGCTAAGTGAATTTTCAGTGATGCGTAGGTAAGTTTACTCTGCAGTAGATGTGTTAAGTACCTTAGAACTGTCTTTTCTTTTGTGATTTTTTGGGAAAGAACTTCTCTGAAGCACCATAGAGAGTATCTTTTCCATTTTGCCGTGTAACATTTTCTAGTGGTCGGCTTTCTCGCTTCCCTTAGGACTGCCATAGTACTTTCTGGTAGCTTTAGGTGCGCAAATTCTATGCCCTCAGGAGCCATGCAGCGAGGCTCAGTTTTTCTGGATCTGGGTGGAGCACTCTTCCTTCTTGCATGGTTAGCAAGTCTTGTATGTTTGCCAATTTGTGAATTGACCCTTGAGATATCTCCATTATCTCTGAGAACCATGTTTGCCTCGCCCATTGTGTGGCAATAAGAATCATTGTCATTGGCTGATCTTGCACTTGTTGATTACTTTGTGGAGCAGTAGTATCGGGGGGGAAAAGCGTAAGCAAATCTCCGTGCCCAGTTTATTCATAGCGAATTCCCTAGGGACTGATTGCAAGGTTGCCTGGATGCGAAGGGTTGGCATTTTCGGGTGTTGCAAATAGGCCGACTTCTTGAGTTCCCCATTTGCGAAAAATCTTGTTGAGTTCGTATTGATTCATCTCCCACTCGTGGTATGACGAAGCTTGTCTGCTCAGTCTGTCTGCTTCTACATTGTCCTTACCTTGCAGATGGATTGCTATTATGTTTATGTTCCGTGGGATCGCCCACATCCAGAGTTGCTGAGCTAGAGTTGAAAGTGCTACAGAATGTGTTCCTCCTTGTTTGTTTATGTAAAACATGGTGGTTGTGTTGTCCGTTTGAATTAGAATTGTTTTCCCGTACAAATCTTTCGGAAAGGCTTTTAAGGCTAGGAACACTGTCTTTAACTCTAGGATGTTGATGTGCTGTACAGCTTCTTGCTGTGTCCACAGTCCCCTGACCTTGAGGTTGTTCATGTGAAATGAAATGAAATGAAATTTGTACTTGTAAAGCGCACTTATACCCCCAAAGGGGTGTCCTGGCGCTGTACGCATACCGCTGTGGAACCCTTCCTGGCTTTTCCCTGTGAAATGTCCACTCCTGGGCATCCCCAAGGTGAAGCCAGGCATCCCAGCGCTGTTGGGGCCGTTGTGGAGATTAAGCAAGCTATTGCCCAGAGTTGCAGAGTGGGACCCATGATTAGAATAGGCACCGAGGCGAGAATTATCAGGTCCGAGGAAATTGAGCCCAAGACCCGCCGAGGCGGGAATTGAACCCTGGTCCCGGGCCAGATCTCTGCATCAGGGTCTGCCGCTCTAACCATTGAGCCACACATGTGAGCTCCCCATCCTATTTGTGAGGCATCTGTTATGGTCACTGTTGGAGTTGGTTGCTTGAAAGGTCTCCCTTGGGATATGTTCCCCTTGTTCCACCATGCTATTTCTTCCTGTATTTTGTGTGTGACAACCACAAGATCCTCCCAACTCCCCGTTGCTTGTGACCATTGTGCTTGAAGTCATTCTTGGAATTGTCTCATGTGTAGGCAGGAGTTTGGAATTAAGTGAATGCATGAAGCCATAATCTCTAGTAACTTCCCCACCATCAGAGCTTGCCCCTTCCGGTTTAGCTGTGTCTTCTTCAATAGGGATTTTGTTAATTTCTCGCTTGGGAATACTATCCCCACTACTGTATGTATTCTTACTCCTAAGAACGTTTTGACTTGTTCTGGCTCTCGTGAAGATTTGTCCCAGTGTATTGAAAAACCGAGCCGGATTAATGTATCTATTACCTGGTGTATGTGCTGTTTGCAAACTTTGTATGAGTTTGCCCTTACTAACCAGTCGTCTAGGTACGGGTATACATGTATTCCCTGTCTTAAGTGTGCGGCTACTGCTGCTAGACATTTTGTGAACACTCTTGGTGCTGACTTTAGACCGAATGCTAGCACTTGAAAATGGTAGTGTGTGTCGTTGACTACAAGTCTTAGTAACTTTGAGTCTGTTGTTCATTGGGATGTGCAGATAGGCATCTTTTAAATCTATCGTAGCCATGTAGTCTCCGTTTTGTACCCGAGGTATTACCTCTTTCAGGGTCGTCATCTTGAATCTTTGTGTTCTTATGAACTTGTTGAGGAATCTGAGTTCTAAGATAGGACGTAGTGTTCCATCTACCTTTGGGATTAGGAAGTACGTAGAGTAATTTCCCTTGTTTCTTTCTTTGTGTGGTACGTGTTCTATCGCTTCTTTTGCTTGTAGTTCCTGTACTTCTTGGAGTAACAGAGTAGTTTCTCCTTTGGAAAGTATTTTCCTCTTTAGTCTTCTATTTGGAGGTGTTTTGACTAGTTCTATGCAGTAACCGTACTGTATTATGTTTACGATCCATTTGTCGGAAGTGATTTCTTTCCATTTTTGGTGGGAAATTCTTTAGTCTGCCTCCTACAGGTTTAGAATGTTGTAGGAACTGTTTGTCTGTTTGATGTTTTGATTCTTTGTGTGCATCCTCCGTGATCTTTCTGGAGTTTGCAATGCAGTCATTTAGCTTGTGTGGCTGCTCCCCCTCTTTGTGGAAGGCCTCTTCCACGGGGGCGTCCTCGAAAGCATTGTCTGCCTTGTTGGTATTGCCAATTTTGCTGCTGTCCTTGATGTTGTCCCTGGTTTCCACCTAGGTAACCTTGTTGGAAAGTTTGATGTGAAGTTGTGGGGTGATGGGTCCCTCTTCCTACTGGTCTCCTTGAGGGGGTGGTTCCTCTATGCATGTTCCCTCTGAATTGTAGTGCACCCATAGACCTTGCTGTTTCATTGTCTTTCTTGAACTGGTTCAGCGTGTCATCCACAGGGCTTCCAAAAAGCTGTTCCCCGTTGAAAGGTGAGTTCAGTATGTTGTTTTGCACTTCTGAATTGAATCCCGAGATCAGCAGCCATGCGTGGCTTCTTTCCGTGATGCCAATCATCTGTCTGCTTGATGTTTCTGCGGCATCTAGGGCAGATTTTAAGCATGTATTTGCTATATTCTTCCCCTCTTCTACTAAGTGGCTTGCTCTTCTTTGGTATTTTTCTGGTAGGTGTTTCAGTAGATCTCCTCCCAATGTTGGTCTGCATGTCTGTTTAGCAAGGCATTGGAATTGGCGATGTGCCATTGGTTTGCCGCACTTCACTCGACCTTTCTCCCCACAAGATCCATTCTTTTGCTTTCCTTGTCTGGTGGTGGACCAGTAGTGGTAGGCACATTAGCCCTTTTCCTGGCTGTGATGATGGAGTCCGCAGTCACCGACCCTTTGATGTAAATAGGGTCTTTGGAGGAGTGTTTATATTTCTTCTCTTCCCTATGAGTGACTGCTTTACCTGTGGCAGGCTCCTTAAATGCTTCTTTTCCTTGGTCTAGCACACTTGGCAACATAGGAAGGAATTGGTTATTGATTGAATAGGCATTAATGTTTCGAGCAAAAAACATGATTGTGGTATTTCTTCTTCCAGCTGTACCCCCAAAGGTCTCTGCAGCTTTCCTGATGACCTGGTTGTACATACCAATGTTGTCTGGTGGGGAAGGTTTCGAAGGATAGGTGTCGACAGCTTCCGCTGGGGAGTCTGTGTCGAGGTCTTGCCATTGTAGGTCTTGAATCTCAGAGATTTCAGATTCCAGGTAGGTTTGTTGTTCTTTCTCGAAAAAGAACTCCTCCTGTTCTTCTAAAGGTTCTGGCGTCAGTGGAGGTTCTAACTCCAACGATCTTTTCCTTCGAGATTTTCAGCTGTATATTGAATTGCTTCAAGCTCTCGTTGAAATCCTTTTTACGTTGCAAAATACTGGCCATTTCTGCCTCCCGTCTCTTCCTTTTCTTCTCGATCCCCGAAGCGTGCATTTCGGCGTCAAGAGTTTCTGCTCTTCTTTTTGCGGCTGACTGCGCCTTTTCTGTTGAAGCGTTCGTCGGGCCCTGCTTTTCGGGCTTCGACCTCTCTTGCTTCGACATGGATACGCCTCTTCCTTGTCCGTCTTTCGACGTCTTGGATTTTTCGAGGGTCTTAGCCGTTACGTAGTCCTTGTCGAAGGATCCTACGGAGTGTTTCTTTTGGGATGCAATTGCAGACATCGAGTGCTTCGATGCCGCTGCTCCCTTCGAGGCCCTTGAGTCAGTCTTTCTGGACTGGTCTACTTTCTTCGAGGACGATGGTTCTTTTACCTCTCTCAAAGTTTTCTTTTCGACCTCGACAACTTTGAGGTCGATGTCTGTTTTGCCTTCTGGACCTTCTGCGACATTGTCCTCTTCCTCGCTCGACATCCCAGGTCTCGTAGCAATGGTGCTGCGCTCTGGCACTGCATGTTGTAGTTGGCTCTTTTCTGTCTCTCTCTTACCCTCAACATCTTCGGGGTGAAAGCCGAACACGCGTTTAAATCTTCACTTCGGTGATCCACCGGTAAGCAGAGGTTGCAGACTGGATGCTGGTCCTTCTGGGCGTATTTAAGACGACAATTTTGGCAAAACTTGAATGGTGTGTTGTCCATTACCACGCACAGGGAGCCCTCTGCATACGCATTATCCGTTAAATAGTCAACAAGGTTGTTGTTTCCACTGTCGTCGTCATTTGGCCCCTCGATTCGAAGACCGGTACCTTGAATTGTCGTTCTTGAAGTTTTTTCGCAATTTTTCATCGATTCTTCGCTCCAAATCCTGGAGCTCTTTCCGTATCGATCCAGACCCACCTGCGGAAAAAAATAATCTGAAGGTGGCGACCAAAGGTGGGAGCTTCCAGAGGAAGCACGTCGACATCACAGGACACCAAATGGTGGGATGTCGACACCCACGAAAATAAAAACAAAAAAAACGGACAAATACAACAATTACGGACCCAACCACTAGATGGCGGAATAATGCACAGCATGTGAATCCAGAAAAAAGATTCACGCTGCAAAACTTGGTGCTTATTTCTGCTATCGAATCTGTACTGGCTGACGGGTGTCTGGGGAAGGAGGGGAACATGAGGGGATGTTGAATGTTCACGATTGTGGCACTATTATGCAATCAATGGGGTTGGACTCCAGACTGGTTGTATGGTACTCTTATTTGCTCTTGTTGCACTGTTATATATATATATATATATATATATATATATATGTGTGCCTGGTGCCTGTTTTGCTCTAACGTACACTTATTCTCTCATTTGTACAAACACATTATTTCCATCTCTCGCTCACTGTCCCTTCTCCTACACAAATACATGAACACACTAAATAGCCGTCTCATTGTTTCTTATTCTGCCTCAGTCACGTCTCACACAATCTCAGGCGCACTTATCAATACAGTCTCACACACAGTCACACTGTCTTTAATCGACAGATATTCTCATCACACACAAATACTCTTGTACTCACTCAAGTGCTCTCTCGCCTAAGTCAAGCATATTGCCCCACCCTCATACAAAGAACACTTATTTCCCCTTCTCATATTTCTACCTCATACTCTGAGACACTCTATACATCTCTCTCTCTCACACACAAACACAACACCTTCTCTCGTCCTGGTCTCCCTCCTGACATTTCTCATTCCATTTACCGGTCTTAGAAATAGACTGTTTTGGAACCCATTATGCTATGTCTGTTTGAACCACAGACCCTAACATATAAACATACTCTATGAACTATGAATCTAATTTGGACAAAATCCCATCAAGTGGCCATGTTCTCTCTATACATGAGCACTATATGCACACAAAAACGCATACTCTGCTTCTCTCCTACCTTCCTTTCACTCTTTAAACACCAAAATCGCATTACATTCTCTGTCTCTCTCTCCCACATACACAGACATCTCTCTCCATTGTTAGCCATCTTCAAAGAGAGCTGCAGGGCGATGGGTGTGTCACACCGTTTGGCACTCCCCTTCACACATACAACACACACTAACAACGCACACACTCTTACTTCCTGTATCGCTGACCCACCATGTGTCCCTTTCTTTTACACTCTTGCACATATGTTTATCTTGTGTGCACATATACAAATTCTCATATAACTCTCCCATTTATCTCCCTCTTTCGTGCATACTCTCTGCCTTACACACAGCGGCTCTCTATCCCTCTTTGGCTCTTTCTGACACACACTCTTACACAGGTGCACACACTACTCCTCTCGCCTCCACTTGTGCATACACACACACGGAAACAACTTTTTTTAACTGTACTTTTCATTCTACCTCACTGTCACGCTGATGCACAAATACATTGTCACACACCAATGCTACCTTTCTCTCCTGCACATTCACACAGAGTATCACACAAAGGTATACGATCGGTCTCTCTGACAGACACAGATTGTCACATATGCGCTCTCTCGCTCACTAATACAGTCGCTCGAGACGCTCAAACATTACCTCCCCCTCACCAGCTCGTTTTCTTTCAATCTTGGATACATACTCTATTCCTCTCTCGCGCGCTCACACACTATATTCGCTCATCATCTATCCTGCTTGTTTTCTCTCATTCCACCTGACCGGCTTGCATGTAGGCCTATGTACTTAATGAAGAGTAGAATCTCGTGACCCATGTTGTTGAGTTTGTTTAAATCACAGATCACTGCATATCAGCATAATGCGTGCAATATTGTTCTACACCGGACATAATTCAATCAAGTGTCCCTTTTCGCTCTCTACATGCACACCTTTCTTTCTCCATAGGCAGCATCAGCAAACACAAACATACTCGGCCACTGCCCTTCCTCCCTTTCTGTCTCAGTCTTTGCGTGTGTCACACACACAAACACCATTTCTTTCTCTCCCCACACACATACGCTCTTGTGGACCATACCAAAAACATATAGTGGGGCTTTAAACACAACCTTTGCTTACCATTAGTCGGCTTTCTGGTCACTCTTAATTGCTTGCTTCATACACAATGGGTTTCCTTGTTCTTCGTGTGTTTGTCCGAGAGAGAAAGCGAAAGAGAAAGCGAAAGAGAAAGCGAAAGAGAAAGCGAAAGAGAAAGCGAAAGAGAAAGCGAAAGAGAAAGCGAAAGAGAAAGCGAAAGAGAAAGCGAAAGAGAAAGCGAGAGCGAAAGCGTGAGTGAGCGAAAGCGCGAGCGAAAGCGAAAGCGTGAGCGAAAGCGTGAGCGAAAGCGTGAGCGAAAGCGAAAGCGCGAGCGAAAGAAAGCGCGAGTGAGCGAAAGCGCGAGTGAGCGAAAGCGCGAGTGAGCGAAAGCGCGAGTGAGCGAAAGCGCGAGTGAGCGAAAGCGCGAGCGAGCGTGTGTGTGTGTTGTCTTGCTCTTTTGTGCTTCTCTCCCCCAAAAATACACCCCCGCCCGCATAGTCTGAGTTGCTCCACAGTCCCAAACAGGCTCTCTTGCTGGTGTGCCTATTCACCTGTTGGAATACGTTCCCCCACATTATGCACTCTGTTGTTCCCTTCTCCTCCACATCCTACTGATCTCCCACCCAATGCAGTATATAACAAAAGACATTTTTAATATTTTCGGCAGGCCCAGCAGCTATCATTCGCTGCCAGGACTCTTCACTTTCATAAAGCGCTTTCAGACTAGTACAAATTCATTCTTTTTATTTACTGTTCCAAGTGGCATGTGCTACACTGAATCAGTAAATATAAAAAATACAAGGGTTCCTAGATCATGACGGGTACGCAAGACTACGCGCCTATGGAATGACACAGCTGCCAACAGCGTCATGACGTTTGCTCGCTTTATCTCACCCATTTCTTTTTTGTTTTTGGCAATGCTGCACAGCATCACCAAAAAATATTGGAAATACCAACTGCTCAAAAAAGCAAGACCCGTTGGCTCTGCCAATGTCTGTTTCAAATACATTTCTCCAACTGTGAAGTGCATCCTCTTTTCTGTTCCTTAGCATATGTGGGTTTGCGGAGAAGAGAATCTGGATTACACTATGAGGAAATCCAGTAGAAGGCTTTGGCTGCTAGGTAACAGCTAACACAGAAGAGGAAGAAGCATGGGAGCAGAGGGGAGGAATGCCACTTGAACCAAAGAAAGAGGGGATACATACCTAGCCGGTATGGTTTTGAAAAAGGGAACATATATATTTACCTAAGAGAATCATACTACATTAGTACACACTGCATTACTTCACCTGAATCGTCAAGGTCTTCTTGTGTTTCAAAATCATCTATCAGCTCAATCTCTTTCACAAAATTTGACGGAAACAATCCACTCTTCCCATTAAGTGTTCCGCTCCACCAGCCTTCCTCTACCTACAGAAAGGAAAACAGGATTTGTAAATTTCACCACCTCAAAATACAGCTATTTAGAGTGCACAAGCTTAGAAAAGCACACGCAATATAGAGTCAATATTTCATAATAAGCGCACGTAGGTAAAGTTAGAACGTCTCAAACATCAAGTAAATCACTACCAAAACATTTTGGCCATCATTACCTGTTACCCGACACATGGGCCAGATTTTCCCACCCAAAGAGTTACTGATACCAGAGGTTGGGGGCGATGGGAGGGAGTCGGGGAGACGAGGACTTCCAGTTACTGCAGGTGTGGGGAAAATGCGATCCAGTTCAAGTTAAACCCCTGGGTCTGCTTCCCCTTGTAATTCAAAGTGAACGTTTACTGTTCAGCTGTGTTCCTTTGTTGTTATCGACCCCATCGGAATTAAGAGGTCACTCATAATGAGCGCTTCTGGAATGGTCTTAAACTGGTTATAAAAATAATACTGGGAATGTTGAGAAGGATTTTGAAGGCCAGGTTTTATAAAGAAAACCCTCAAAAATATTGGGGAAGTCTCTGGGCACCTCACAACCTGGGTACATAATGCTATAGACTACAAGGTGTTCTGTTGGGAATCGCAATTTTTTGTGTGAAAAAAATACATATGGTGCCCAAAATGTCACACCTATGTCTAACAACCAATGTATGATCTGAAGGAGAAGGAGTGTGGGCCTATCTTGACCATTTATTCAACACCCCCACAGTACAATTATTAAAAAAGACAACACGCAACAATACCATTAATTGTCAAGTATATTCAAAGTCATATACCCAAATGAAACAAATTTCTTATGCGGCTGTCATGAATAGAAATAATGAACGTGATTTGGTGAAAAGGTGACACAAAGTGCAAAAGTGCTCTACACAACACAAAATATATATACATGAAACAATTAAAGAAATGCCCATCCTTTTTATATCAAATAGTTCAAAAAACAACCTTTCTCATTATTAGTTTTTGTAAGGAAGGCTGACCAAGAACATAGACCAATAAGGTTGTCGTCAGCGTTTGAACCCTGTATGTATGTGTTAATGGATACACATCACTGCAGGTCTTCCTCAGGACTAGTGAGTTGAGGACATCCTAAATGCAACGAGATTTGGGAATCAAGACTCCTTCAATCTAGGATGGAGCCCACGGCAAAGATCAACAAGTATCCACACAATTTTTATTAAGGAAAGGGGAAATTTAACAAAATTACTGTTTTGTAACTTAAGTCAATATCTACTAAATATGATAAACTAGACTCCTCCAACACAGGATGGAGCCCGCAGTAAGGATCAAAAAGCATCCACATGAATGTCTTCAAAGAAAAGGGGGGGGGGGGGGCTTTGGAGGGGTTGGTTATTTTAACAAAATTACTATTTTGTGACTGGAGACAAAATCCACTATATAAAATGTAGTATCGTTTCACAAACTCCACAGAATCCCCAGAGGTTTCAGAGACAACTTTTCACTCCGAATAAAGTCTTCCAGTGGCGCGGACACCATACATATTTTTTTCACCCAAAGAAATTGTGATACCCAGTGGAGCGTATAAAGCAAACCCAGCAAAGTGAATGCTAGTCTCACAATAAACTCTGATATAGTACAGACATTGAAAACGCACAAGGGAACCATAGGTGGGCTCTTAATCAGAACATCAGCAAATGAGTAGTTACAATTAGACCCCTTGCTGAAAATCAGCTTGAAGACTAAATTACAAGCACCAGTGCTAAAAGGAGACACAAATGTTCAGTCAACAGGTGACAGCTGAACCAGGCTAGTACCATGAGTCTAGAGCTGCCGTCATGGGTCCACAGAGGGCCCCGGAACCGAACTGGCAAAACTATAGTTACATATCATGGGAGTTAGGTTGTGCTTTGGCACCCAGTTTTCCGGTTCATAACGGAAAAGGCCTGAATTTGTCAAGTTGCAGTGCTTATTTTCATATCTCCTGATATCAATATCGGATGGAGGAATCACCTTCAACAAAGATGGCACTTTTATGTATTTTTTTTTTTTGTATTCTTATCAATCAGACGTAATAAAATGGGATCCTGTGTGGGTGACCGAGAACATTACAGCCCTCATATTGGGAGCCTCACTGACAAAGCAATGGACAAGCGCACCCTCCGAAAACTCAAATTGAATGAGAACTTCCAGACAAAAGACTGTGCTGCCTTGACCACAGAAAACAGAGTGTGCAACCGATAACTGACATGGACAAAGTATGAGCTAAGAAGGAGTAAAGTTCACATAGGTTTCTGATCTACGTTTCCGGCCATGATAGGCAGCCTTCAGATCTAAACTTGTGTAGATGCAGCATAAGATGGAGAAAGAGGCTACAAAATTCTTCCGCTGTGAGACTCTGCACTGGGGACACAATGCAAAATTTACTGAGGGGCCCCTAAAATGTCTATTAGACTACATGAATTAAAGGTATTCAGAGACTTGTGCCAAAGATGTAAGCACCGCAGGATACTATGCCTGTGTATTACTTAAAATACGTCAAAATGAAATCAAACAAAAAGGTTTTCATCGCAATTTGTGCCCCATGTAAAAAACAATCTATCACAACCTCAGTTTTGGAGTGCTCTGCTGAGAGAACCCCCCCATGCTCCAATAGGCTTATGGTCAGTTCATGGGAAGAACACCATAACAAGGCTAGGATCTCTTATGCTCTTTTCTTTTTTCTTTAAAGGGTTTTATGGACCACAGACACATGCAGGTAACAACACATGCTCAAAAGGTGATTAGGTCTGGCCTGTGAGGGTGGAGGCCTGCGAACACATCCCTTCTTGCTCTGTCAGTTTTAGGGTATATGAAAAAGTCACAAACTGCAGACCAGTCTGTCATGGTCAGAACCCAAACATCACATGCATTTGTGGCAAAGAATCTCAACCAACACAGGTTGATTTTTGACAGGCTTATTACACAACATTTTTGGGAGAAACTAGGACCATCTGCTATTGCTCCAGGACACCCTTCTGTACCTCTGACTGGCTGCAGTGTGGGCTTGAGAGGTAAGAGCTGGGACAGAGATGGGCAGCCAACGCACACTTATCAATCACTCCTCCAGGTCTGCAAAGTTAGCAGTGGCACAGGGACCCACTGAGGCTGTAAACCAGCAGCAAGCAACATACAAGGACCGACTGCCTGACAGGAGAGACAGGGCCCCAGCCACGCTGGCGTCTCACATTCGGTGGCCCGATGGGGCACCGGGACCAGGCCTGGTGGCGTCAGGTGAGGGGGCTGGGCCAATTTGGAAGTGCCACAGACAGTCCTGCAATGGCAGTGGAGGAGAGAGACACCCACTTGAAGGACATTGCACAAGGACACAGGTGAGGGGGTCTACACTATGAAGTGGGGAGAACGGGGTTTGAAGGAGGCCACCCTGTGGGATTTCCCCCCACTTTTTTTCTCAAAACACACACAGCTGGGACAACATGGGGACCCAGCAAAACACTTCAGACTACTATCATGCTTTTTCGCAGTTCATCTGGAAAGCCTCCACCCCTTTCTGGGAATGGCAGTGGGCTGAAAAGCCTCCGCTCTCCTCTGGAAATGGCAGAGGGTCAGGAGTTCAACAGCGATGGGTGCTAGGAAAAAAGAATGACCAATGCTCACTAAACAACTTCACTCGAGTTGCATGACTCAGCGGGATGCAGATGGGGGTGCTCTTGCTGGCCCTAGTTTCCTCATCTAGAGAACATCAGGCCCGTACGGATAATGGCCCATGTCAAGGCGAGTGGACTCCTCAGACAGAGCAGACCATGATGAGTTATCTGGAAAGTTTCAAACCTGGAGGAGGTGGGTGGGGGGAGGGGAGGGGGAGTATGTGGCCTGTGGCTAGGCAGAAGACTTTCAGACGTGTCATCTACACTCTCTCAGATAGAATCCAAATAGGTGCAGCCCTTGGCCAGATGTCTCAGCATGGTGAAAGAAAAGTCAGACATTTCTTAAAATCCCCAACTCTTCCTAAAGTAAACTTGCTCACCAAAAGTGCCCACAGAAACCGTTCAGCAATGGGGGGTCCCCCCCAACACTGACCCAAAGGAGCACATCCATTTGTCCATCCTCTGTCATTGAAATGACTGTCCAGGCAATTCAGAGCTCCTGACCAGTCCTGGACACAAGGATTGGAGAGGTCTATGTAGATGGCTAACTGATACATTCGCATTTACGAAATGCAGTTGATATAGTCACAGGGATGAATGGCCAAATCTCCAATCTGGAGGACACTGTGAAAAGATAAGAAACTTAACTAGCCCACCTATTGAAGTCATCCAAAATCTTTGAGAAGCACATGGAACACACATAAGGATGCAGGAGATGCAACAACTGATACTTTGTTGGCTTTCCAGAGAGTATAGCGGGGCACACACCGGGAACGCTTTATTAAACAATTCATTGGTAACTTAAAATGACTGTTGGAACAGGAGGCTCTCTATGAGCTCCATGAGGGCCGGGATCACTATTAGTAAAAAATCCCCGAGTTGCCCTGGACATCCACCCTCCAAAAGGAACCAGCTTGAAGAGCCTTTTGCAAAGGGAGCCGAGACCACACCCTGAGAACGTTTGCTGTTGAACCCGCCACCACTTAACAAGAGGATAAGGACTGCCTTGTTGCCCTGGCTGTACAGGGCAAGCAGTCTCTGTGAATGCTGTGCCACCACCGGCACTGATCGAGCGGAGAGCGCAGGACGACCCTTGCCTCATAATCGGAAGGCCATCTGCCCCGCAGGCTGCAGAGATACTCCAGGGCCCAGTAAAGAACAGTGCAAGAGCAGGGAGAAGGTTCAGCCCACCACCACAGAAACAGAAGGTCAGGTCTACCTTGTTGGCTTGATTGTGCAGGGTGAGTCGACTCTGCAAGAGCCGTGCCGCAGCCGACCAGACTGTCACATGGCCCCCATGGAACCTTGAAGTGGCAAGCGAATCCCTGCTTGATTGCTGATAGTTATAATGTGGGCACTGTTTGCACAAGAGCATTGGAGACTTAAGCAACCAGGTCTACCTTTATGGCAAATCGCTCTTCACTTCTCACCTCGCTGCTACTCGCTGGGGGAATATTCTTTGGCCAGTCTGTCTTGAGGGGAAGACCCTGCTGCACGCTGTAGGGGGGGAGATAACCAGCCTCCCCACCTGTTCTTTGGTTGTGGAATCCATTTTAGTGATCCCCATCACAATGGAACCATAGAAACTGAAGAGGTCCTCACCAGCCCTTCCTCACAATAACAGAAAGAGGACTGGGAGAATCAGGAGCAGTGGCCATCTTTGATTGGGCTCACGCTCACCAGCCCTTCCTCATAATACTAGAAAGAGGACTGAAAATCAAGGTGCGGCAGCAGTGTTGGATTGGGCATACGCTCACCAACTAAAACAGGACTGATGGCCATGTTAGAATGAATCAGCTGCTTAGCAACTGTAACCCATTGCTCATACACCTCTCCTCAACAAACCACAAGCATAACCCCAATTGAGATCGATCTGTAAGAAATTGGATCCTTACACACTTCTCACAAGCTCCAAACAACACCTCTGAGAACAATGTGTAAGAAATTGGGTCTTTACACACTCAGCTCCCAGGACGGCTGATAGACATGGAGCCCTCTGATGACACTCAGTGGGCTGGAATTTGATCACTGTGCCCCGGCAACCGGTCGCTGCTCTCTCTAGATATCCAATCTGAGGGGTATAAAAATAAAGCGGCTATCCTAATTTTGCCATACTGTGCCCAGACACTCCTGACCTAGCTCAGATGCCTTGTTGCGCAATGCTGTTGTGCTGCATCTACCCGGCACCAACTTCCCATCTGAAACCTCACAGAACAAACTCCTTCTCTATAACCCCCTCGCCCCCAACCTATCCACCACAGCAGCCAAAAAGCTCTAAAAAAAACTGATTAAGCATCACCCTGAACTGCTCATCGCGGACTTCTACCACAACACCTCAAAAGGCCTAAAGAGAATTGATTTAATCTTTTACACTACCCATCCTGCAAAATGGATTGCAACCATAACAAAATACCTTTACATTACCAAAACCACCAACATCCTAGCACAAACTAACAATCTGACTCGCCCACATTCAAAGAGAATACCATCATAATCATCTTCAAAAACGGCACCATCATGATTCAAGGCAATGATGCCAACTTATGCACCTTTGAATCCATATTCCCTACACTAAAGACCACCACATCACTGCTGCAAACCTCTTAATCCGCAAGCAATTCACCCCCTCAGAATATACAAAATGAAACACTCACGAGTCACACCACTAACTCCACTCCATCTCACACCACTCACCCCCGAAACACCCACAAGTCACAAAGAACTAAGCGACTCCTCTAATCGCCCCCTCCCCCCGATTCCCCACCAACACAACCTAAGACTTCAGACAGCCTTACTTACCCCTTACAAAGCAATTCACCACCTCAGCAACCCAGACTAGAGACAGCCTTACCCCTCTGAACACGAAGCGATCCACCCGCACTCCCTGCTCCCTAAAACTAAGACCCATGTCCAAGTTTAACGAGCGATTAACGCGCACAGACAATCAACTTGAAAAATTACTACAGGTCTCAACAATCGAACAACGAACCTAAACATATGTCCAAGTCCTACCCACCACCCCCAGCTACATGCATTAGCACACAACTCATAAGTCACACGTAGACACAGACTTGCAGCTGGGCCACTACACTTCTAAATAACAAAGCTCTGAGGCCCAAAAGAAGACTGAAATGCTGTTTTTGAGGAAGGCGACGGAGCTAGAAAATTTTTACAACCGGGCACCTAATAGACAACCCCTCCTATAAAATCCTGTTTATCACTGGACGAGGGAAAAATCCCACTCCAATCAAAACGAGCAGGCCACCAGCTCACCTCATCAACATCACATTGACCTCTTCCCCCCCCCCCCCTAAGATCTTAGGAAAGGCAGTGAGGCCAAGTGCATGCTCAAATTGCAGATCTGTAACCAAACAAACATGTTAGAGAACTTGAAGAAACAATCCGGAGCCACGACATTGATATCGCATTCATTATAGAACCATGGCTAAATGAATTCTCTTACCCGGTCATGGACACGCTAGTCCCACCGGGGTTTTCAGTCAGAGAAATACAGGAAGGACCGCCACGGTGGAGGCATCACCATTATCCACAAGAATAACTTCAACGTAAGTGAAACAGATACTTTCTCTTACAATACTTTTGAATATATCAGCACCACCATAAGGATGAAAGACAACAGCACAATGAACTGTCACCTTTGCTACCACCCACCAGATAACGTACCATCCTTTGGTGAATAGCTAGCAGATATGTTAACTCACTGCCCGTACTCACACACCAATATCATCATCCTTGGTGACCTCAACTTCACTGGAACAATAACAGCAACACTCTAATCCAGTCCTTAAATGACCTCTCATTCAGCAAGAAGCTCTCCCAGCATTGCAAAGGTCAAACCCACAATAAAGGTTAAACCCTAAAACTTTATAAATAAACAAACTCTGGATGCTGTCACAGCTCATGAAGAATTACTAACCATAGACAGCATCTTCCCCGTAGACTGGTCGGACAACCACCTCATTTTATTTCACATCAACAAAGTGCCCCAAACTCGCACCAAATGGAAGAGAAACATAAGGGAAGTTCCTCTTCTGGACCTTGAAGAAAGAATGGCGTCACTACTAACCCCCCCCCTCCCACCTCATCAGAGAACCACAACAACTGAACTCACCATCCACTACAACTCAACGATGTCCTCTATCCTGGACCAAGTAGCCCCTCAAACTGAATGAGGAGAACAAACTCCCTCGAGATCCTGGTTCAACAAAGACCTCAACACTGAAAGAAGACAGCTCAGAGCAATCGACAAACTGACAAACCCTTCCACAGCCCATCTGGACCAGCTTAGTATGGAACCTACTAAATATAAAAGACACATGAATGAAAAAGCCTCCTTTTGCAACGCTCTAGATAAGGCCAAAAACAACCCAAAAGAACTATTCAACACCATTAATCGCCAAACCTTAAAGCCCGACCTAAATATTCCTAATATTTCCATAGAACAGTGTGACAATTTTGCCATCTTCTTCAACGATACAATCATGAAGAACACTCCCTCGGCCTCAACCAGGTATCTATTGGGAACCCCCCAACCCAGAAATGTAGTAACAACCCACCCACCCCCCTCACTCCACAGCCTCCCTAGTAATGATCACTCCACAAGACACCTACGATAGCATCAGAACCCAAGACCCCCACATAAAGCCTAGAAGTTGTAAGGTGTTTAACCAATTCACGGAGGCGGACATATCTGCTCTGACCGCTTCAGCCAAACCCTCCTCCCACCTTGCAGACCCCCTCCCTCACAAAAATACTCAACCACGCCTTAACACCCATCTGAACTAAAATCATGAACAGCTCCCTGATGACTGGAGTGGTGCCAGACTGTCTCAAACTCAGTCAAGTTGCGCCTTTGCTTAAAAAACAAGGTGCAGACCCCAACAACCTCAACAACTTTAGACCAGTTTCCAATCTCCCCTTCCTAGCCAAAACTCTACAGAGATGTGTTCTCTCACAACTTAAACACATCGACAACAACAATCTCCTGGACCCTCACCAATTGTGCTTCAGAAAAGGATGCGAAAAAGAGGACAAGGGGGACCCTACTCACTAGGAACCAGGGTAAGTCATATGTATCCGAAAACAACGGTTCTAGCGGGAATACAATAAATCTATACTGGTAATTAAAAATGCACAATCGCGATCAATTAGGGTTAAGGATGTCAGAAAAAGAGAGCCTCGCAGACTTGGTGTTCATAATAATTCTTTTTTATCCAAATTTTTATAATTCAAAAACAATACATACACCGACCGAGAAGAACCACAATAGTGATTATATGTCCCAAGCAAATGAAACCATCCAATACATTGTGAACAGACATGTGATATATACAGAACTTGGTTTCCACAATTATTGAAAAAGACAACGACCACAACATGAATTGATAATAATTATAGCCTCTGTGTACAATAGTCAGAGCTATTTAAAATGGTTCGCTATCAATCGAGTCGACGACGTTTCGACCCTCTTGCAATGTGGGGTCTCCTCAGGACCAAGGGGTAAGGGACAATCTGATGGTAGTATTACAGCTGCGTGAGAGGCACATAAAGTGTGAGACACCCGTGAAATGAGAAAGAAGAAATTAATACTCACACAGGGACTCGGTCGAGCACCCCGTGTGAGAGACGAAGGGCTGTGAACTGGTATTAATCAATTGTGGCTCAGTCACAATAGTGGGCAGGATCAACACCACTCAATGTAGTGGTACCTGAGCAGGATCCTCCGCTGGATAGATAAAGTCGCGGGACCGGTAGTGCCACGGCAGGAGAATAAGGCTTTTGAAATATGCCACATAGGATGAGAACTGCTCTGGTCGTCTGCCTGGTAATAATTGTGGAAACCAAGTTCTGTATATATCACATGTCTGTTCACAATGTATTAGATGGTTTCATTTGCTTGGGACATATAATCACTATTGTGGTTCTTCTCGGTCGGTGAATGTATTGTTTTTGAATTATAAAAATTTGGATAAAAAGAATTATTATGAACACCAAGTCTGCGAGGCTCTCTTTTTCTGACATCCTTAACCCTAATTGATCGCGATTGTGCATTTTTAATTACCAGTATAGATTTATTGTATTCCCGCTAGAACCGTTGTTTTCGGATACATCAGAAAAGGATGCAGCACGGAAACAGCTATCTTGAACATAGTAGATGACCTACCCAAATCCCGGGATACAGACCGTTACTGCCTACTCATACCTCCCAGACCTATCAGCGGCCTTTGGCACTGTTGACCACAAGTTTCTCCTGTATTTCCTGCAAAAAAGAATAGGTGCGAATGGCTGGTTTACATCTTTTCTACAAAACCACGCTCAACAAATAAAAGTAAGCAATCAGACCTCGGATACAATGGCAATTACCCTGATGGTCCCCAAAGGCTCAGTCCTCTCACCTACAGTGTTCAGTATTTACATGGAACCCCTCACCATCATCTTCAACCAAGCAAAAATCCCCTTCCACCTATACACAGATGACCTCCAGCTCTACATGGAAATCTCCTCACTAGATGAAACACCCAGATTAAATACCACCCTCAAAGTCGTCCAACATTGGCTAGCCTGCAACCACCTAAAACTCAACCAAGATAAAACAGAATCCTGCTCATATCAAAGGCAGAGCAGTCCCCCCAGATCCAAGAATGGATAAACTCCACAGATCCCTAAACTGCAACCTAACACCAGCTGACACCGTCAAATTTCTAGGTATCACACTGGACTCCAAACTGTTCACTAAAGACCGTATAAGGAACAGTGGGAAGAGTGCTTCTACAACCTGAAACTACTGAACAAAATCAAATACTCCCTACCGCAGAAGGATCTCAAATCTGCCACACAAGCACTGGTGCCATCTAGATTGGATTATGACAACGCCACCCTCACAAGCACTGCTAAATCCCACCTTGCACCCCTTAGAACCACTCTCAATGCAGCAGCCAGACTCGGGCACGCTCATTCTTGGGCAACGCCCCAAAAATCTGGAACTAGATTCCAATCCATATCAGGATGAACTCCTCCTTTCTGAACTTCAAGAGACAACTAAAGGATCTCCTCCTCAAACAGCACCTAAAATAGCGAAACATCGATCGCCCATCGAGAAAGAATCTATACCCTCTGCTTTCCCGATACCCGCTGTCATTTCCCCACCCACGTGCCCAGCCACTGATTTGACTCGATTCGACTTGATTTATTCTAATTACTATTGTTACTCTGATGTTAACATGCACTGATGTAAATCGCTCTGATATTCTCAGGTCTGCCAGCGCTATATAAAACTCTTAAATAAATACATTCTTAAGACTCATATCTACCCATTCCAATAAATTAATCCTCAGGACTCAATCAATAGCACTACTAGCAACAAATAACTGATTCAATCACATCAATGACCACCCTTTTAAGACAATGTACCTGTATCGCTATGCTCCATTTGTCTGGGATTTCACCCGACCTCAATACTGCATGACACACTGTCACCAGAAACACACTCCCACCACCTCAGATAAGTGTCAGGAGGCACATTACCCCAATAGCCTGTCATCACAGCAGTCGACCTGGTAATATCACTACCAGCTTCTCCAGATAGTTAAAGAAGCATATTTTGCTTGGAAAGGGCATAATTTCTCCTCATACACTTTCCACACCTCCGTCATAAAAAGAAGTGACATAGGCAAATCATACTGCGTCCTACTGCTATTGCTCTTTCTCCAACATCTACATTCCTTCCCTAATGCGACATACAGGACCATTTGGCATTTCGAGGCTCAATGAGCTCCATTTTCTTTTAGTTAGTTCCTGTTGCCCTATTTTTTTTTTATTGTTAAGATATTTTTTTTACCCTACATTGATTATCTGATCATTCTTCTTTTTCCAGCTTGGACCAAAATGCAGCACTTTCTAATGTCTCAACTTACACATGTGCAGTTTCTTTGTAAGATTTCTATATCAAACCATATTGAGGAACATAACCCCTATTCTAAATTATTTTTCAATAGTTTGTACAATGGGTCATGTAAAATTATGACATTACAGGGAACATACACCTAGGTTTATTAGCATCAGTTTGAAACTCACTCCCTAATCTATATGTTAGCCATTCTACAATAATATCAATGAGAAGTGATAATCTCCACTGCCATTCAGATTACACCCCAACTGTCGCCTCTGAGAACACACTACTGACCAAAAGCATCAGAAGACATTGTTGCACAATGGCCCCCATCCACTAACTCAACAGGGGATTGAGTTCCAAAGGTCTTGAAACACTTACAGTAACAAAGAAACGTCCAATTAGGAAAGATGACATGCTCATCTCTTCTGAATATTGCCCAAGGATATCTCCCATTAGTCCACACAATTATATACAGTTACTAGGTGCGTGTAAACCTAAAATTGCTATATCTTTCAGGCCAATCTTTCATCCATGCAGTTGCTCTTTAACATGCCAAGCCACACTGAAAGCCAGTTCAGCTTTAGCACTCTTCGAATTGAAGTCTCCAGTGATCAAAGAAACCGCAACCCGAGAATCCTTCTCCCATCCTAATATAAGCTAGACAATGCTTCATATACAGAATCCTAGCTAGTTAAAACGCAACAGTTCTCTAGTATTGTTCCTCACTTTGTCTGAGCAGCATCCTATAAGCGAACTACTTACTGGGGAGGTAAAAGGTGGGAGTTTTTTCTATCTCTGGTGTGTATGGAGGAAAAGGAAAATCCTGCAAGGATGAAAATACAATTTGCAGCTGAACTTGATGTTTTGAAAACTTCTCCCCACCATGAGCAGAGTGGTGATGGAGTTGGTGAGACCTCTGGTGGCACACTGCAGGTACAAAGTACACATGAAACTCCAAGACCACATCTGCGTCCTTGCTCTCCGCAATTAAGGAGCAGGAGCATTTAAGAGCACCCGGCAAGAGTGGGGCAGGTCTTAGGGTGGAAGATATTTTGACTGATGTTGAATGGTGTTTGGATATTACACCTGGGCTTTGGGAACACTGCACTCGAAACTTCGGAGCATGGTACGGCTGCTCTTGGCATTTGAGGCTCCCAGGCATAGGAAGGCGAAAAAAGCACTATATCCTCGCACTGTGCTGGACAGTGTACCATCCTGTCCCCATCTGCTTTTCTGATTCACTCTGTACTGCGTCCCCCACTGAAATAAACACATTTTAGATTTAAGAGGGTTTTGTTTTTCATCTCTAAGAGAAGATAAGGCAATGCTGAACAGGGTGTACACACCAAGAGTACTCCGCCTTCAGTATAAAGTAGCTAATGCCCCACTCCTGTGGTTTTGGTCAGACTGACACTTGACATGTGGTGAGGACTATTTATAAGTGACTGGTCATAAGCTTTTTCCCAATCCCTAGGAAAGTGGGTCACCTTCACAGAAAATCTCGCAGCCCCTTTTAATGGGTCTATTACGTTCACATACCCTTTAACCGGGTCTTTTACTTTCACCTACATGTGTGCTGTGGCTGTGAAAGCATGTACAGATTTGAGAATCCTTATGGTGCGTGAATTGTGTCCTCCCTGTTCTAATTAACTATAGCACAAGATAAAATGTCCCCTTCAGGATGTCTTTACCCTAGTGGACATGTCAACCTGCTTGTAGATACCCCTTGGACAAATTCTGTATCACATCCTACCAGTACTAATTTTACCTACCCAGGTTATCCACTTGTGCCTGCCCCAAAACACATCCTTTCGATATGTATTCCTTCCACCATTCGCTGCCTCTTTTCTGTGTGCTGAAATCTGCCCGGCTCTAGGTGTTAAGCCTCTATCTAATCAGAGCTTTAATAAGCTGGCAGCACAGAGTCTGGAAAAGCCTTAAAGAGTGTGCCACTTACCAAGCACACAAAAGTAAACAATCACAATGTTGTTCCTGGTGGGTGCCGGTCCATGTGCAAGTTAAAAAGTATACACTATGGCCAATTTGGGATGCCCACTGGATTCCCACCAAGAGAATGCACTCCTTGGAGCCAGACAGCAGGTTTTTGTTTCTAGTCTTGAGCTGCACCCTTGGAGATTAACATGCTTAATCAAGAAGGAAAATAAGTAGTGAAATGTAACCTACTTCTAAAAGTAACCAAAAGTGTAGTTGCTCTCCAATTCCCATTTTAAAACTACCTGCCAGTGTTATCCTTATCTAAACACTAAAGCAGCGCTAAGCGGTCACTCTTCGACAATATAAAGTGCAAGCCACAGTGATCAAGAGCTGTGTCCCTCACTTTTGCCTAGCCTTTATCCCCACAGTGCTCTCTCAAATGAGTGTGCAAGTCAATGTGGTCAATTTTACTATACGTTTAATGCAATAAATCAACCATCTGAGCATTAAAAACTTTCCGTAAGGCGAGGTCTACAAGAAGGATTTGCCATGTGCTAATAGCTAAGAAACGTGAGATCAGTACTAGTAGCATTGTAATGACGTCAAGGGAACCAGGAGCAGATGAGAAGCAGGGTTGGCCAACGGTCAGTGCTTTAAATGGGCCGGTACTCACCGATACGGAGTACCGGCACTTTTTCATTTTCTACCCTTGAGTACCGGCACTTTTCCTAGAACGAAGAGTACCGGTACTCATGGAGACCTGACTTTAACCGAGGCAGCGCTCCCTTCATCACTCAACTGATACCAAGGCAGCACCTTTAACAAGCACTGCACGGAATTAATCACAGGAGCTCCTTTCACCAGGACAAAGTGTGAGCTACTTTGGAAGTCATCAGAACAGGAGTGTGGCTGCATAGTGATTAGCTTATCCACGGATCTTTCATAGTGGGTGTTGGAAAGTGGATTATTGGTAGGGGCAAATGTAGGTCTGCCACTGGCAATAAGGCCACTAATCATTGGTAGGACTCAGCATAGGTCTTAGAAAATTATTCCTATGCTCAACCCTTGGTAACGCGGCTGCAAGCAGACAGGCTTAACTTCAAAAACAGGTATGTAAAGCATTTAAAAACACCAATTCAGTAAATAATTAAGACACCACACATAATAAAAATCCAACACCAATTTATAAAAATAGGAAATATTTTTATCTTTACAATGACACCAAAATGACAAAAATCCAATGTAGGGAACCGGAGATATGAATTTTCAAAGATGTAATAAAATATAGCACTTAGAAGATTATAGCACCATATTGGGATACCTGCTCGCGATAGACCGGGGCAAAGTCAAAGTTTCAGGCCGACCGCGATGGAGCCCTGGGCGGCTACAGCTTGCGGCAGGTCCCGGTCTCAGTTTCTACCTTCACACTTAGAAACTTTTCTGGAGCTTTTCTTCCCGAGGGTCCTCAAAGCTCCCAGCCAGTCCGGATCCGGTGAGGCTTCGCCGGATTGACTTGTGACGAGGTACTGGTCAACTTCCCTGGAGCGGGCTTAGAAAATGTTCCTTTAACGCTTCAGCGGGGCAACCCAGGAATCCATGCCGACACGCGATGGAAGGCAGGCGGCTTGGCTCTCGCGGTTGCTCCCGGTCGCCTTTTCTACGAGCGCACTTAGAAACTTTTCTGGAGCTTTTTCTCGCGGGGTCTCTCGATGCTCTTCATGTAGCCGGATCCGGTGAGGGTTCGCCGGCTTCAGATTTCTTCTAGTCCCGGTCAAACTCTGGAAGTGGGACCGACGGAGCTTTTAGCGGGACGAACCTGGGTGGCTTGGCCGGCTCGCAGTTGAAGGCAGGCGGCTTGGCTGACCAGGTTGAGTCGGTCCCTCTATGGAGCTTTTTTTCAAAGTTCCTCCAAAGTTCTCCAAACTTCTTGAACTTCTTCCTGAAGTTCCTCAAAGGGTCCCAAAGTGTCTCAAACTCACTCCAAGGGTCTGGAAGCTCCAAGATGGTCCTTGAAAGTTGAGGACTTCAGTTCCCACAATCCACTGGGACGTCACCCTTACAAATACACTGGTAGTTCTCAAAGGTGCAGATTTAGTTGGTGATGTTCCAGATGAGCTCTTTTAACCTGTAGCTTTCAGGGAGTCCACTCTTTAGTTCTTTTTCAGCAAAATAATCCACAGGGCTGTAGTTTCAGATGGTGCCGTTTTCAGAGGTCAGGCCTTAGAAATCTTTGCACAGCAAAACTTCTCAGCTTGGCAATGTCTTGCTTCAGTAAGTTTCAAGCAGCAGATCTGGAGGGCTCTGCCCCTCTCAGATACTTATTCCAAGTTCTCTGGGTCAGACAGGAGGTCACTCCTGACCAATGGGAGCAGGGTAACTCCTCAAACATATGACCACTTCCTGTAGAGTGTGGCATTATTTTGTCCCAGAGTGCATCAAATCTTCCAAATCCATAATGGCAGATTTTCCAGCAGGAGGCAAGAGCTGGCTAAACACACCCCTAGGGTGGCTAATTTACTTAGACTCTCCCCACTGCATCTGCTCATACCTTCCTTAATCCCCCCCATCTGCCTGAGGTAGAAAGTTCAGAGTTGTAAATGTCACTGGGTTCTGCTTTTCTCTTTGAAGCCCATGGTTTACAACCCCTCCCCCTGGCCTGGCATTCCTGTGGACCAGCACACGGCCCTCCCAGCCCAGCTGCATAACCCCAGGGGCTCTTTATCACCTCTCCAGGCAGGCTGGCTAATCCACTTAACTCTGACCAATCAGGGCAGACCACTGGAAGGCTGAATCTGGACTTACAAACAAGAAAGTCTTATAACTTCTTGTAGGTACACTTTAGGAGAAATTCAACAATATATTGTTGGATTTATTAATACCATTCGGGGAAATCTTTGAATGGCACTTCTAGCCCTCTCCTATCAAGAGTTATTAATTAATAACTTCCTACCATGTTAACCTATGTAACAGGGGATTTGCAATGGGAAAAATGACTTGGGCCATTTTTCCAGCACCAGGACTTACAAAAACATTTTATAAGTACTTTGCTTATATCTACAGGACCCCCACCCCATAGGACAACTAGGGGAGACTTTAGGGGTTCTAAATCTGTAAAAAATATTGCAGATCCTCACTTCACAGTGCTCCTAGCATCAAAGTCGAATTTGGGCAGCACTTTACCACAATGGGGGGAGTGAAATGTGAAATTTCACTTAACCCAGGCATATAAAAACTCATTTTATAAGGGTGTACCTTATAAATATCTGACCCCCCACCCCTGGGATACCTAGGGGAGACCCTGGAGGTCCCTAATATGCCAAACCATTGTAGGTTATCCATTTTTAAGTGCCTCAAACCCAAAAGTCGAATTTGGGCACAATTTACTTTTTAAAAGCAGTCCTGGCACCCAGGGCTGCTTTTAAACTGACCTCAGGCTTCAGCAGTGCACACATGCAAGTGCAAAAAGAGCTGCTGGCCTCTAAACTGCCATGCCCTAGGGTACTAGGGACTTCTAGGTAGTTTCAATCCCCCTGCCCTATTATATACAAGGGGCTTATAGGGTAGGTCATGCCAATCACAGAGGTACCCCACCATACCATTGTGTACCCTAGTGTATGTAGGTGTTTTAACTTTATTCTAATGGGTCTCTTTCAGCATAGCACTGGGCCTGGTTAGGCAGAGCCCAGGGTCAGTCAGAGTCAGTTACCACCAGTATCAGTCAGCCAAAAGTTGGGGGGTGCCCAGGGCACAGGATGACTTTGCAACAGTGGGGCTGAGAGGGGGCTGTAAAATCTAATAGATGGCGGTGGGATGCAATGTTCAGGATAGAATAATTCGTGGACAGAACAAAAGTATGTTTGCTAATGCTTTCACCATCGCCACACATCTGAATTGCCTACTTGCATGTGTAAATAAGAAGGGATCTTGTTACCAAACTCACTGATCCCTATTTTATCGACCTTGGACAGACGGTAAGTCCGGTGAAAAATGTGAAATGCTCTTTGAACAGAGATGTTTGCATCCAGTGTTAAACCACCTGGACCTACATGCCACATGGATGTACACAGCTGTATTTTTATCAAAAGCCAGAAAATGTGTTGCATGGCTAGGAATGTGCGTGTTATTCACACTCATGGTTGCAATTTATTGCACACTGATCGAATGCCAAAAGCAAGAAAACATACATTTTTCATTTATTCTGCGCTCCCAGGTGGTCATCTGTACAAGTTACGTGGTACAACCACAGAAAACATTTAATTTGTAATAAGCTCCATCTCCTAACCAACACTTCATGTCATTGGTCATATTTCGATTCAGAAAGACCATCTTGCCTTTTATGTGACTTGAAAGCCTGTTCCATTTCGTCCACCTAGGACTATTTTCATTGAACCGGACGCCACGCTGACACTTTACCGGAGTAATTGTACTGCAAATACAACATCTACTATTCACATAATTATGAATATGCGAGAGGGTGACATATACTGAGCCCTGCAGAAGTCCCAGGTGGACGAAACGCGTTGGCTACTGCTCGTATGCTGTGATTTTAAAGAAAAGATGATGAATAAAGATGTTTTGTAAGAAGAAACCACGTTCACATCTGTTTATTGAGATGATCATGATTCATTATCCTGAATTGTGCTTCATGGATTGAAAACTAACAGTGTGCATACCTTGAAGTTTGAGTGCTGAACCACTGCTGCTAATGTATTTTAATTACACATAGTTCAGCCCAGTGGATACTTTATTCTTTCTGATCTCACATCTGCAGCGTGTTTACTCCTTCCACCACTCCTTTTCAACAACATAAAAAGGAATGTTGAAAGGCTGAGCCACCAACAGCAATATCGCTAGTGCCTGTGTGTCAGCATTTCTCATCCAGTGGCAGAGAGAGAATATGCTGCTCACTCAAGTCATAAAAAGTATGTCTCTTTGAAAGCAACTCTGGTTTCCAGGTTCGACAGAAACACCCACTAGAAGCTGAGGCCCTTCCCATAAGTAAGTGAGCTTGGGGCAACATAAGTAAAGTGGATAACTCTGGAGGTTAATGCACTTGCTAGAATGATCTGTGTACATTCGAATCAAAGGTTCAACTCACCATAAAATTCCATAGAGGATCAATGTGTCTGCTGGGAAGCACAGCATGCAACATGTAAATCACAGATTAGTTTTTTTTATGTAGATAGCTTAGTTGATTACTGTTTTTGTTGCATGGAGCCTTGTGTTACCTGCAGGTAAAAAGTTAAGATCCTTGTAATATAGCTTGGTGAGTTATAACCCTGCAGCAAGGACCTGCCTGCAAACAAGAAGGCATATATTTAGAACCTCGCTGTTTTATCTTCAATCTTTTCTTATTTTAAGGTTGCTATAAAAAAAAGGTTACTTTGGGTAGTAATAAACACTTATTGGTAAGTGCCATATATATAGTTATTAGTGAGATAACTAATGGACAGATGCATCCCACATTCTAACAATGCATGCAGATTTTGTGCATACAACCTTGGCAAGGTCAAAAAGCTAACTACGCCCCTTGTTTCGCCTTAGCACCGCCCTTGTGCCCGCCCTAAACTCCAACTACTGCTCCTTTTGATGAGTACCTGCACTTATTTTTTTCCATTTAAAGCACTGCTAACAGTCAACAGCGAAAGAGCGCGAGCTGCACCGGCCTCCAAGAATTCAACAACCCTAACTGATGACCACAGAATCGATGGAACCCAGCGCAATCCAAACATAACAATAGTCTCTATATACAGAAAAGCACAATAACACATCAAGACTAACAATAAGAAAAACGGAGGACCGTAAAAGCAAACCCCAGCACATAACAAGCATTCCAAGTAGTTTATAGTGCAGTGAATTCAAATTATTATACATTAAATGTACAAAAAAATACACAGTAATCAGACAAGTACTCATCTGTGGAAACATTTAAAAGATCCTTAGTCAACAGCAACAAGGCCCAACAAAATCGGAAAGGAGATGCAACAACATGTCTGCTTGCATAACAGATAAATGTTGCAAAACTAACTTCTCCGTGCACTGAAAACAATTCCTAAGGACTCATTTCAGTTTGGAGGGGTCTGAAAATCCTTTAATTTCTGGAAGAAGGTCTAAATACGGAGTAGGAGCACCCGGAAGAATGTCCTCCCCCACATGGATAGCCCGAAAATTCAGCCGATGCATTGTACTCCGAATTAAGATTGTCCTCCAGAACCTGGAGGATTTCTAGTTGCCTCCAAACTTTAAATGAAGCCCATCGTCAGTGAGTAGCGTCCAAGCAACCGCTAGGATAATCAATAAATGTAACTAACGCAGCACAGACATGATCAGACTGACTGTGAGAGCATGGTAATAACGCCCGTTTTCCAGTAGAAACTCAGTGAAACCAGTCTAATCAGCAGCTTTACTTTAACATTTATTTTCGAACATATTTTCTTATATTGGGACTTTGTCTTGTTTGTGCATTTATAAACTTAGAGAAACAACGCATTTTGGGATTGACAGCTGCGAACTGCAAGTCCCAGAACTGAACGCAACACGTGGACTCTATATTCTTGTCACATCTAACCTGGGGAACCTGAAAATGCAGTAAACACCTCGGTCACATTCCCGCGGCGCCCCGACGGCGGGCGCGGGCAGCACTTCCGCACTCACTGCCGTCGGCTCAGCACTTTCAACGAGCACTCAATTCCGAGCAGACATTTTCAGCCTCATGAAAAAATACTCTAGTAAAAAAGGCATGCTTTCTTTTCCCGCGCAAGGCCAAATAAAACATCGCTGTTTACCTTCAGATGATAATGTATAGACTTCAAATGCGAAACAAACTGTCAGAGGAGCTTAGGAGAGAACCCCAAGTCTGAAGAGACAACTGAAAACACGTTTAAAGAGAAAAAAAGGCTCAACCCTACCTCTCCGGTGATGTCGACGACGTCGTCCACTTTAAGTTCCAACTCGTCCTCGTTCTGCGGAGCATAGTCGAAGAGAACTTTACACTGCCGAACCTTGGCTTCTGGGGAAAACGACACGGCAAAGATATTGTTTGCAAACTTGAATCCATAAGACATGTTAAAACACTTGCTAAACGTTCTCCCACGAAGACAGGCAAAATATAACACTGTGCATAAATTAAATGTATCCCCGTCAACCCTGAAACTTATCAAGCTGTTTCTGATTTCTCGCTCCTTCAGAGTGCTCGTCACTGCCGCTGTCACGTAAGACACACCTTTGAGAGCAAATAGTCATCAGGTGGATACGGGGAGCCAATCAATGAGGGGGCCCTTAGCAAGCCACAGCACGGCTATAATTAGAAGAAACTGTGGGTTCAAGATTGAAGTTTTGCGTGCACTCGCAGGTCACGGATTCTCGAGAGCCTATCTCCCTTTCTCATCATAAGCACGATTGTTTGCAGATTTCGGATTAAGTAGCCCTACACGACACAAATAAAAGGTAAACATGGATGGCAGCTCAGAGTTCGATTTTTTGAGAATTAAAGAATGGCGTTACTCTCGAAGAGGAGCTGTAGTGCCAGCCCTGTTCCATCCATGGACTATTAATGGTCACTGAATTGCAGCTCCTCCCATTACAGCATTTAGCACGGGACAGTGTGTCGCCTCACTTCCACCACTGGGCTTTTCTGCTCGGAGCAATGGCATACTACCTAATCATATGCACATTTCCTTAGAAAGGAGAGCATTTTAGTGCCAGGACTAGCGAGCTAATACTTTACTTTGCCAAGGTTTTGTTTTCGTTCCCTTTTTTAATAATTCTTTGTAAAAAGTCATTCCTGGATCTCTAGACCATTTCTTCAGATTACAGTAACTAAAAGCCATAAGTAATTTATCTTCACATTAATCATATTTTTCTGTGATGTGCATTAAAACTAAAAAGGGTTTCAACACTCATTCTAAGTACACCAGCCTGCTGTGCAAGAGATATTGGCTTTGCCAATGTTTTAGCAATGTTGTACACCAGAGTGGCTGATGTGGGGTAAATGAGAGTGACGCGGAGTGTCGTAAATTGGAGTAGAGTGGCGTGTTATGGAGTGGCGTAGAGTAGCGTATAGTAGAGTTAAGTGGCATGGAGAGGAGTGAAGTGGAGTTTCATGGAGTAGCATACAGTGTTGTAGAGTGTTATGGAGGGGGGAGAGTGGAGTGGCATAGAGTGTCATAGGAAGTACCCAGTACTGTTCTAAAAAATATTTGTCAAAGTTCATTTATTATTTTTACTTCACTTGTTTTTTGTTTTTTTACAAACCTATGGCTGAAACTACTGCAGCAGCTTGGATTCTACCATTTCCATCTTTAATTTAGCATAGAGAATTTATTATAGTCCGGATTTTGAAAAAGAATGGGCGGCTTTTAACAAGCCAATCTGAAAGGGTAAGAACTTTGTATGTGGTATTTCTTACCTAAAATGAGGTTCAAGGTAGAGCCCTTTTTTATGGGTAGTTAAGGTGTGATATGTTGTCTGACAGTAAGGATTTGGGGAGAGCGGTCAGCGTCTTTGCCTTTTTTCTCAGTTAGATTCTCAGAAAATCTGATAAGAAGATATGATCTATTAGTGCTATAATCAAGCAAACCACGAAGGAAACCCTTTTTGCTGCCAGGTGGGTAGTATAAGATGTTCAGCCTTAGTGGGTTAGGTGCCGTGTTAATACCTTTCACTGAGGCATTAAAACCAGCAGTTGAGCATCAGTTTCCATTTTAAGTACTTCTTGTGGGTAAAGGCCCTCTGCACAGTTTTTTTTGCTAGTTCGAGACTGAGGACGTTGTACCCTAAAAGAAGGGTAGAGGCATGGAAGATGAACAGAACCACGTTTCGTAGAATACGACAGCAGCAAGACCAGAGCCCTGGATAATGGCAGATATGGAAGCTACATTAGAAACCACAGATCTACGGTTCAGGATGACAGCTTTAATGTGATGTGTAGGAGACCGGCCACTAGGATGAGTGGTGATGCTTATGGTGTTCGGGCAGGCTCATGATTGTGTTTACGACATCTATCTAGAGATAGTGCGAATATGAGTTTGAGGGTCTGTGATCAGAGTATTCAGTTGAACGGGTGCCTTAGAGGTACTGAGCATGGACGGATGCTCTGAAACCCTTGGGTTGATGCGAGTGTTGTGTTCTTCAGAAGTGTGTTGAGAGGTGTAATAGAGAGTAGGACAGCAGCCCTGGGAAGAGACTGGTTGTGGGAGGGAGAGATTTTCAGACTTTGTAACAACTCATGTGGTGATCGTGCTCGAAACTGAAGAGATTCATTTTAAGTCGCGCATTAGAGATTTATGCTCTTGTCTGTAGTAAGTTGCTGTACTGTGTATCACACTGTTCATGTGAATCCTGGGTGGTTGGGTCCTTGCGTTGAGGCAGTCTCTGTGCTGCTTTTGTAGCTGGGTAGGACCAGGGAGAAGGGTGACAGAAGGATACCTGGCAGAAGGATGCTGTATCGAGGAACAGTGGTGGCTATGAGTTTGGTTTTACCGTATTTCGACCTGTGTCAGTGTATAAGTAACTTTGCTCTAGCCCAAGTACCTTCATTAATGCTGGCATTATGTTGTTTATTATTATTTGCCAAGGGATTTGTGAATGAAAATTGGGGGATGGTTAAGAACGGCCAAGTAGCGCCGTAGTCAGTAGCGATGGGAGACATGGTACCTGTGCTTACCTAAGCCGTCATAGAAGCTTTTAGGGCCTCAGGGTACCAAATATGGAGAATATTTGGAAGATGATCTCAGAAGATTGGATCATGACCCCCTGATTTTCAAATATGTTAACCTGAGGTAGTAAGTTTCAGTTTATCCAATTAAGGGGAATTTGTGTTGAGACTACGCAGAAACATTAATGCATGCACACAAAAGAAAAAAAACGCGAGGGTCAGTTTTAATGGAACCCAGTCTGAGGCTATGGTATTTCATCCAGATATAGGCCAGGGGAGGAGTAAGATCTTGGCGGTTGTTGCAGGCACTCAAGAGGCAGATAGAATATAAGTCTTTCTTTGTTTTAGGTTTGGTGGCCAAGATCAGATCCCACAAAAACATACTTTAGAACAGACAGTAAGACTAATTCATAAAGGATGTGATATTTGCAGACCCTTTTAGGAGAGCTAACAAACCAAGCAAGCATTGGCAAGGCCAATAGGTCTTGCCTATACAAGAGCTATTGGCTTTGCCAATATGTTTTAGCAATGTTGTACACTAGAGTGGCTGATGTGGGGCAAAGGAGAGTGACGTGGAGTGTCGTAAAGTGGAGTTTTATGGAGTGGCACAGAGTAGCGTAGAGTTGAGTGGCGAGGAGTGGAGTGTCATGGAGTAACATACAGTGTTGTAGAGGGAGTAGAGTGTCGTGGAGGGACTGGAGTGTCGTGGAGGGAACTAGAGTGTCGTGGAGGGAACTAGTGTCGTGGAGGGACTGGAGTGTCGTGGAGGGAACTAGAGTGTCGTGGAGGGAACTAGAGTGTCGTGGAGGGAACTAGAGTGTCGTGGAGGGAACTAGAGTGTCGTGGAGGGAACTAGAGTGTCGTGGAGGGAACTAGAGTGTTGTGGAGGGAACTAGAGTGTCGTGGAGGGAACTAGAGTGTCGTGGAGGGAACTAGAGTGTCGTGGAGGGAACTAGAGTGTCGTGGAGGGAACTAGAGTGTCGTGGAGGGAACTAGAGTGTCGTGGAGGGAACTAGAGTGTCGTGGAGGGAACTAGAGTGTCGTGGAGGGAACTAGAGTGTCGTGGAGGGAACTAGAGCGTCGTGGAGGGAACTAGAGCGTCGTGGAGGGAACTAGAGCGTCGTGGAGGGAACTAGAGCGTCGTGGAGGGAACTAGAGCGTCGTGGAGGGAACTAGAGCGTCGTGGAGGGAACTAGAGCGTCGTGGAGGGAACTAGAGCGTCGTGGAGGGAACTAGAGCGTCGTGGAGGGAACTAGAGCGTCGTGGAGGGAACTAGAGCGTCGTGGAGGGACTAGAGTTGTTGAGTGGCATAGAGTGTAATGGAGTGGTGCAGAGTAGAGTAGATTTGAGTAGTGTTGTAGAGTGGCGTAGAGTGGTGCAGAGTAGAGTAGAGTTGTAGAGTGGTGCAGAGTAGAGTAGATTTGAGTAGTGTTGTAGAGTGGCGTAGAGTGGTGCAGAGTAGATCAATCAATCAATCAAGCATTTGTATAGCGCGCTACTCACCCGGAGGGTCTCAAGGCGCTTGGGGGAGGGGGGTCCGCTCCTGTTCGATCAGCCAGGTCTTGAGTTGCTTCCTGAAGGAGAGGTGGTCTTGGGTAAGGCGGAGGTGGATGGGTAGGGAGTTCCACGTCTTGGCAGCCAGGTAGGAGAAGGATCTTCCTCCCGTTGTGGCTCTTCGGATGCGGGGGACGCCGGCGAGGGCGTGGTTGGTCGATCGTAGCTGGCGGGTGGGAGTGTAGAAGGTCAGACGGTCGTTGAGGTATCTGGGGCCTTGGTTGTGGAGAGCTTTGTGTGCGTGGGTGAGGAGTCGGAACGTGATTCTCTTGCTGACGGGGAGCCAGTGCAGGTCTCTCAGGTGTCCGGCGATGTGGCTGTGTCGGGGGGATGTCCAGGATGAGTCGAGCTGAGGCGTTCTGGATGCGTTGGAGTCTTTTTGAAGTTTGGCTGTGGTTCCGGCGTAGGGAGTTGCCGTAGTCCAGTCGGCTGGTGACGAGGGCCTGGGTGACCGTCTTCCTGGTTTCGGTGGGGATCCACCGGAAGATCTTGCGCAGCATGCGTAGGATGTTGAAGCAAGACGAGGAGACGGCGTTGATTTGTCGGGTCATTGAGAGGGAGGAGTCCAGGATGAAGCCCAGGTTGCGTGCGTGGTCCGTTGGTTTGGGTGCGTTGCCCAGGGCAGGGGGCCACCAGGAGTCGTCCCAGGCGGAGGGTGATGATCCTAGGATGAGGACTTCCGTTTTATCTGAGTTCAGTTTCAGGCGGCAGTAGAGTAGATTTGAGTAGTGTTGTAGAGTGGCGTAGAGTGGTGCAGAGTAGAGTAGATTTGAGTAGTGTTGTAGAGTGGCGTAGAGTGGTGCAGAGTAGAGTAGATTTGAGTAGTGTTGTAGAGTGGCGTAGAGTGGTGCAGAGAAGAGTAGATTTGAGTAGTGTTGTAGAGTGGCGTAGAGTGGTGCAGAGTAGAGTAGATTTGAGTAGTGTTGTAGAGTGGCGTAGAGTGGAGTAGAGTAGATTTGAGTAGTGTTGTAGAGTGGTGCAGAGTAGAGTAGATTTGAGTAGTGTTGTAGAGTGGCGTAGAGTGGTGCAGAGTTGAGTAGATTTGAGTAGTGTTGTAGAGTGGCGTAGAGTAGAGTAGAGTAGAGTAGATTTGAGTAGTGTTGTAGAGTGGCGTAGAGTGGTGCAGAGTAGAGTAGATTTGAGTAGTGTTGTAGAGTGGCGTAGAGTGGTGCAGAGTAGAGTAGATTTGAGTAGTGTTGTAGAGTGGCGTAGAGTGGTGCAGAGAAGAGTAGATTTGAGTAGTGTTGTAGAGTGGCGTAGAGTGGTGCAGAGTAGTGTAGATTTGAGTAGTGTTGTAGAGTGGCGTAGAGTGGTGCAGAGTAGAGTAGATTTGAGTAGTGTTGTAGAGTGGCGTAGAGTGGTGCAGAGTTGAGTAGATTTGAGTAGTGTTGTAGAGTGGCGTAGAGTGGTGCAGAGTAGAGTAGATTTGAGTAGTGTTGTAGAGTGGCGTAGAGTGGTGCAGAGTAGAGTAGATTTGAGTAGTGTTGTAGAGTGGTGCAGAGTAGAGTAGATTTGAGTAGTGTTGTAGAGTGGTGCAGAGTAGAGTAGATTTGAGTAGTGTTGTAGAGTGGTGCAGAGTAGAGTAGATTTGAGTAGTGTTGTAGAGTGGTGCAGAGTAGAGTAGATTTGAGTAGTGTTGTAGAGTGGCGCAGAGTAGAGTGGCGCAGAGTAGAGTAGATTTGAGTAGTGTTGTAGAGTGGCGCAGAGTAGAGTGGCGCAGAGTAGAGTGGCGCAGAGTAGAGTGGCGCAGAGTAGAGTGGCGCAGAGTGGCGCAGAGTAGAGTGACGCAGAGTAGAGTAGATTTGAGTAGTGTTGTAGAGTGGCGCAGAGTAGAGTAGATTTGAGTAGTGGCGCAGAGTGGCGCAGAGTAGAGTGGTGCAGAGTAGAGTGGCGCAGAGTAGAGTAGATTTGAGTAGTGGCGCAGAGTGGCGCAGAGTAGAGTGGCGCAGAGTAGAGTAGATTTGAGTAGTGGCGCAGAGTGGCGCAGAGTAGAGTGGCGCAGAGTAGAGTAGATTTGAGTAGTGGCGCAGAGTGGCGCAGAGTAGAGTGGCGCAGAGTAGAGTAGATTTGAGTAGTGTTGTAGAGTGGCGCAGAGTAGAGTAGATTTGAGTAGTGTTGTAGAGTGGCGCAGAGTAGAGTAGATTTGAGTAGTGTTGTAGAGTGGCGCAGAGTAGAGGTGGGCGCAGAGTAGAGGTGGCGCAGAGTAGAGTGGCGCAGAGTAGAGTGGCGCAGAGTAGAGGTGGCGCAGAGTAGAGTGGCGCAGAGTAGAGTGGCGCAGAGTAGAGTGGCGCAGAGTAGAGTGGCGCAGAGTAGAGTGGGCGCAGAGTAGAGTGGCGCAGAGTAGAGTGGCGCAGAGTAGAGTGGCGCAGAGTAGAGTGGCGCAGAGTAGAGTGGGCGCAGAGTAGAGTGGCGCAGAGTAGAGTGGCGCAGAGTAGAGTGGCGCAGAGTAGAGTGACGCAGAGTAGAGTGGCGCAGAGTAGAGTGGCGCAGAGTGACGCAGAGTAGAGTGACGCAGAGTGACGCAGAGTAGAGTGACGCAGAGTGACGCAGAGGAGTGACGCAGAGTGACGCAGAGGAGTGACGCAGAGTGACGCAGAGTAGAGTGACGCAGAGGAGAGTGACGCAGAGTGACGCAGAGTAGAGTGACGCAGAGTGACGCAGAGTAGAGTGACGCAGAGTGACGCAGAGTAGAGTGACGCAGAGTGACGCAGAGTAGAGTGACGCAGAGTGACGCAGAGTAGAGTGACGCAGAGTGACGCAGAGTAGAGTGACGCAGAGTAGAGTGACGCAGAGTAGAGTGACGCAGAGTAGAGTGACGCAGAGTAGAGTGACGCAGAGTAGAGTGACGCAGAGTAGAGTGACGCAGAGTAGAGTGACGCAGAGTAGAGTGACGCAGAGTAGAGTGACGCAGAGTAGAGTGACGCAGAGTAGAGTGACGCAGAGTAGAGTAGATTTGAGTAGTGTTGTAGAGTGGCGCAGAGTAGAGTAGATTTGAGTAGTGTTGTAGAGTGGCGCAGAGTAGAGTAGATTTGAGTAGTGTTGTAGAGTGGCGCAGAGTAGAGTAGATTTGAGTAGTGTTGTAGAGTGGCGCAGAGTAGAGTAGATTTGAGTAGTGTTGTAGAGTGGCGCAGAGTAGAGTGGCGCAGAGTAGAGTGGCGCAGAGTAGAGTGGCGCAGAGTGGCGCAGAGTAGAGTGGCGCAGAGTGGCGCAGAGTAGAGTGGCGCAGAGTGGCGCAGAGTAGAGTGGCGCAGAGTAGAGTGGCGCAGAGTGGCGCAGAGTAGAATGGCGCAGAGTAGAATGGCGCAGAGTGACGCAGAGTAGAGTGACGCAGAGTGACGCAGAGTAGAGTGACGCAGAGTAGAGTGACGCAGAGTGACGCAGAGTAGAGTGACGCAGAGTGACGCAGAGTAGAGTGACGCAGAGTGACGCAGAGGAGTGACGCAGAGGAGTGACGCAGAGGAGTGACGCAGAGGAGTGACGCAGAGGGTGACGCAGAGTGGAGTGACGCAGAGTAGAGTGACGCAGAGTGGAGTGACGCAGGTAGAGGTGACGCAGAGTAGAGTGACGCAGAGTAGAGTGACGCAGAGTAGAGTGACGCAGAGTAGAGTGACGCAGAGTAGAGTGACGCAGAGTAGAGTGACGGAGTGAGAGTGACGCAGAGGTGACGCAGAGTGAGAGTGGCGCGAGGTGAGAGTGACGCAGAGTAGAGTGACGCAGAGTAGAGTGACGCAGAGTAGAGTGACGCAGAGTAGAGTGACGCAGAGTAGAGTGACGCAGAGTAGAGTGACGCAGAGTAGAGTGACGCAGAGTAGAGTGGCCGCAGAGTGGAGTGACGCAGAGTAGAGTGACGCAGAGTAGAGTGACGCAGAGTAGAGTGACGCAGGGTAGAGTGACGCAGAGTAGAGTGACGCAGAGTAGGAGTGGCGCAGAGTAGAGGTGACGCAGAGTAGAGTGACGCAGAGTAGAGTGACGCAGAGTAGAGTGACGCAGGTAGAGTGACGCAGAGTAGAGGTGGACGCAGAGTAGAGTGACGCAGAGTAGAGTGACGCAGAGTAGAGTGACGCAGAGTAGAGTGACGCAGAGTGGAGTGACGCAGAGTAGAGTGACGCAGAGTAGAGTGACGCAGAGTAGAGTGACGCAGAGTAGAGTGACGCAGAGTAGAGTGACGCAGAGTAGAGTGACGCAGAGTAGAGTGACGCAGAGTAGAGTGACGCAGAGTAGAGTGACGCAGAGTAGAGTGACGCAGAGTAGAGTAGATTTGAGTAGTGTTGTAGAGTGGCGCAGAGTAGAGTAGATTTGAGTAGTGTTGTAGAGTGGCGCAGAGTAGAGTAGATTTGAGTAGTGTTGTGGAGTGGCGCAGAGTAGAGTAGATTTGAGTAGTGTTGTAGAGCGGCGCAGAGTAGAGCGGCGCAGAGTAGAGCGGCGCAGAGTAGAGCGGCGCAGAGTAGAGCGGCGCAGAGTAGAGCGGCGCAGAGTGAGCGGCGCAGAGTAGAGCGGCGCAAGAGTAGAGCGAGCGCAGAGTGGAGCGAGCGCAGAGTGGCGCAGAGTAGAGTGGCGCAGAGTGAGAGTGACGCAGAGTAGAGTGACGCAGAGTGAGAGTGACGCAGAGTAGAGTGACGCAGAGTAGAGGTGAGCGTGAGAGTGAGAGTGACGCAGAGTAGAGTGACGCAGAGTAGAGTGACGCAGAGTAGAGTGGCCGCAGAGTGAGAGTGACGCAGAGTAGAGTGACGCAGAGTGAGAGGTGGTGACGCAGAGTAGAGTGACGCAGAGTGAGAGTGACGCAGAGTAGAGTGACGCAGAGTAGAGTGACTGCAGAGTGAGAGTGACGCAGAGTAGAGTGACGCAGAGTAGAGTGACGCAGAGTAGAGTGACGCAGAGTAGAGTGACGCAGAGTAGAGTGACGCAGAGTAGAGTGACGCAGAGTAGAGTGACGTAGAGTGACGTGGCATACAATGGTGCAGAGTAAAGTGACAGAGTGCAATGGTGTAACGTAGTGTAGAGTGAAGTGGTGTACAATGCAGTGGTGCAGAGTAGATTGGCATACAGTGCTGTGGCGTAAAGTGCATTGGTTTTGAGTAAATTGGCATAGAGTAGCGATAGATAATTGGCGTACAGTTCAGCGATGTACAGTTCAGTGGCGTAGAGTGGCATAAACCAGAGTGGCATAGAGTGCAGTGTAAACTGTCGTAGAGTGCAGTGGCTCAGTAGAGTGGCGTAGAGTGCAGTGGTGCAGATTAGAATAGAGTGGCGTAGAGTGCAAAGAGGCAGAGTAGAATAGAGTGGCATAGAGTGCAGTGACAGTACAATGGCATAGAGTGCAGTGGTGCAGAATAGATTGGCAGAGTGCGTTGCTTTTGAGTAAAGTAGTGCAGATTGCATTGGCAGAAAGTGCAGTGTGGAGTGGGGCTAAGTGCAGTGGCATAGATTAGAGTGAGTAGAGTGCAGTGGTGCAGAGAAGATTAGAGTGGCGTTGAGGGACTTGGTATAGAGTGCACTGGAGCACAAAAGAGCGGTACAGGGTAGAGTGTAGTGGCAGAGCGTAGTGGCAGAGCGTAGTTTTGCAGAGTGGGGTGGCATAGAGTGAAGTAGTGCAGAGTGGTGTAGAGTGCAGTGGCAAAAAGTGCAGTGATGTAGATTAGTGTGGGGTAGAGTGCATTGGCAGAGATTAGAGTGGAGTGGTATAAAGTAGAGAGTTGTGCAGCGAAGAGCGCAATGACTGAGTAGTGGCGTAGTGTGGAGTGGCGCAGAGTAGAGTGCAGTGGCGTGGAGCTGTGCAGAGTAGAATGGGGTAATGTGAAGTATGCATGGTATGGTAGCGTACTGCCATTAAAGACAGCACATCTTCAATTGAAATTACCATTACATTTTCACTGACATACAGTTTTACTGATAAAAGTATAAAGCGCACAAAAGATAATGTGTGGAAATGTCATCACCCAATGTATTGATTTGATTAGGAGCACAGTTAATTTACAGACATTTACATTTTGTTGTGTGTCTGAGAAGTTGGCCTGGTATATGCTGTCCACTAATTAAAGTGGGCACCTTGCACCAGTCCAAACGACCCTTATGGTGATTAGGTCAAAGATAACCTTTATGAAAGCTATCCTAGTGGTAGCTATGGAGAGCAGCCTTCAGGCTTAATCTTGAAGGAATGTAAAGCAGCTTGTTTTACCAACACAGAACCTCCGAAGTGACCAAATGAAAGGAGAACCACACAAGTGTTATATCAAAAATATGTATTTATTACTAAACACTCTACTAATCTCTATACGAGATTAGAACATAAAGCACACAATACATAATCAATAGAACGGCAGTAAATAGCACAATACACAGTGGGCTCCAGGGGGAGACTGAACCATATACTAAAAAAATGGTATAAGAACAACGACTTCACTAGACAGTGCCTAGAGCACGTAGAATCGCTGGGACCCCAAGGAACCACCCAAAGGAGTGACACAGGGAGCCCACGGAGGACGGGTGCAGTGTGGGAACACAGACGCGTGCTCCGTACAACTCTATGGGAAAGTCGCGGTTGGAAAATTACTGTTTAAGGACACTTCGGAGAGGACTTCAAGCAAACCCTTTGGAACATAGAAGGGTCTAAGGCCAGCACCCTTGTGAGTACAGAGGTACCCGTGTTACCTATCCCAGAGGAGCCGGGTGCATAGGGGTCAAGTGGTGTCGGAAACCCTCGTCGTTTTCAATGGCGTGATGCGAAGAAGTGCTGTTGCCGGGAAGATGAAGTGTCCTGTGGAATCCAAGCCTGGATCCGAGGTGAGAAGAACCTGAAAGCAGAGGGGACAGAGTCTGGGTTACTTCAGGGTGACCAGGGGCTCGATAGGCAAATGCCCACCGATGTCGGGTGCTTCAGGTGTGAAGATAGGATGCTTGACTCTGCAGCCTCGGGGACCAGGAGACGTCGACGACGACCAAAGTCCGGAGGTGAGCTGTCCCACAAAGGATGCCGAGTGCTGAGGGGTCAGTGTCCGGATTCAACACCAACGAGCCTTGGCAAAGGCAACCCACGCGGGCAGAGGAAACAGGTTACGGTGTGGACCAGCAAGGTCCAGGAGACTCTCCAAGCTATGGGGAGTCAGGGCGTGTCTGGAGCAACCAGGGAAGCCCAAGGAAAATCAAAGTGACCCTCGCTAGGACCCACAGGCCAACGGAACAGGGATCGCGAGGGGACCTCGAGCAAATTCGCAAAGCACCAGCCCATAGAGCACTCGTGGAGTGGAGGCCGGAGATCTTCGGTGGAAATGCTGCTCGGGGTCAGGACTACACGTAGTCCAAAGCACAGCCTCAGGGATCGCCAAAAAGCATATGCTGCTGCAAAAGTACACTGTGCACAGGGGTTCGGGTTGCACGGTCCCCACGAGGGATACTGGTCTCCGAGTTGCTGAGAGAGTAGATCGACCTCAGGGACGCTCGGGAACCCACCTCCTGTGTTGCAGAAATCTTCGGAGTCCTCAGGAGCTCGGGAGATGCAAACCGGTCAGATGCGTCTAGGTGCCTGCTGCTGCAGAGGAGTAACTCCTTTACTCCAAGGGAGATTCTTCAGTCGTCCAGCGAAGTGTAGACCATCGAAGTACTTGGTTTCTGTTGCAGAGTTTAGTCCAGGTAAAATCCAAAGTCCTGTAATCAGGTTTCCCACTTTATACCCGGGGAAGGGGTTGGACTGACTCTGGGGACCCTCCTAGGGGAGGGGCAGGACAGAGGGGTGGTTACACCCATGTCCTTTGTCCAGTTTCGCGCCAGAGCAGGAGCAAATGGCTCCTGGAACTGGTTTGAGCCGGACTATGCATGGGAACACCAAATGTGCCCCCAGTGCAGACTTTCTGGCACTCTAAGAGTGCACCCACCCAGCCCCAATACACTAAAGCCTGTCTGGGAGGTGGTCACACCTCCCTGTGACAGGAAACCTATTGTCAGGCCTTCCTCTGCTCGAGCTTGGCTCAGCAGCAGGAGGGCAGACTCATGTCTGTGGCTGGCAGCATCCATTTTGTGCTGCCCAGGTCGAGAAAGCTGGTACCTGGTAGACCGGTGACCCATAGTAGTGGTTCTACAAGGGAGGAATCATACCTCCCACACCAGTTACTGGTGTGGATGTATGATTCCAAGGTGTTTGACACCAAACACGACATGTTTCTAAGCAGCCGTTTTAAAGTTAGCATTTACTGCGACGTTATAATGCACTTAAATATATATGGTTGGCTGCATTACAGACAACCCCGGAGAATAGGTTCCGTAGGCTGCAGAGGGGCTCTGCTCATGCAGGGGCCCCCTCTCACACAAAACCCAGCACCCTGCCTTCAGGATTGATAAGGCCTGCCATAGGGGTGACTGATAGGTTTATATGTGCAGTGATTTAGAATAGGTATAGGTAACCTAAATCTAAGTAAGGGGTGCATGCACCTCCTTACACATGTTGCAGTAGCAGACCTGTGGTGTCAATTTGAATGTCCTCTCAGGGGTGGCACAATACATGCTTCAGCCCCTGTGAGGCCTCTGGGGTACCTAAGCCCTGGGTACATGGTGTACCATATACTAGGGACTGATAAGGGTACCCCAGAATCCAATCTGGAGTGTACCTAAAGTACATGCAATCAATTTACAGGAGAAAGCAGATAGACTGACTGGGATCCTGCTATTCAGGACCCCCGTCTAAGTCAAAAACAGTGATACATCAGCAAAAAGTGGGGGAATCATAAGAGGCAGATCCTACTCTAATACAGTGTGCTATAAAAAAAGAATCATACAGCCTTCCTCAAGCAGACCCCAGTAGCCAGCATGAATGTCACGTAAATCCTCTCACTTTTAAGTCAGAGAAAGAAAAATAAACACTAAGCTCCCAGGAAGAGACAGCCTGACATTTGACCACTGTCCCTGAATGTACAGCAAACGTTACCAGAGAAGAACAAGATTTAAAGACTGGTTTACAGGCTGCAAGTTTGTGAGATAATACAGTAAAGAAGGTTTGGGCAATGGGAGGGACGAACTCAAGGTGGACAGCCTAAAGCAAATAAAGCCAGAAAAAAGAAAGGCAGAAAATTGTGAGTTACAAACCACACAGCCAATGGTAAACAATGGGCGGAATGCATTACTAGGTCAACTTTCTGAATGTCCCCAAGATGTCTTCAGCAAACCAGACAGCTGCGCTGCCTGGCAGGCTGCGACCAAAAAATGGTCTTTCAAGTGAGAGATGACCACAGGCCCAATAAGTATATAACACAGCACCCCAGAAATGAAATTTAAGTCCCAAACACAGCTAATTCTTGCACTCTATGTATCACACCCAAAACATATTCCAGTATGGGTGTGGCCTAAAGCGCTAGATGGCAGCTGCCATTTTTTAGAGCTGTTGTGCTTTATGCCCAATCTGTCAAAATCCAGCTTTTTTTTGATGTGGAAACCTGGAACTGAGTAAGGAGTGTCTCCCCGAAGCACCCGATGTCACGAATCCTCTTTTGTCCTACTCCTCTGCGACTGTCTGAGGCAGGATCGTTTGTTACTGTGGCACAGCCTGCGAGCCTTGGGACGTGGCATGGCTCCTGGATAGCCTCCTCTGTGAGGGAAAGTTGTGAAGGGTTCCAGTTATCTGAATCACCTTGGCAGGCGGCCAATGGCCCATTCTGGATGCCCGTGCTGAAGGGACACCCCCAGGACTTTGAGAAGGGGCCACTTTGCTCGGGGGAGAGCAGTGCAGCATGCTTCCAGGATTACCTGCTCTTGCTCTATGCTCTCTGGCCGGAAGGAAGTGCAGCCTGGTGCGGCGGTGCAGTTTTCTTCTTCATCCATCCCCACCCTCCCTGCAGACCATCATGGAGTTTGGGGTGCCTGGAGTCTGTCCCGGTGGCGCCATGGCCCGGTGTGTCAAGCAGTGCATGACCCCGGGAAACTGATGTTGGACTGCCACACACTGCAGCTGTGTGAGCCCCCCCCCCCTCCCTTTAAGGTCATTGCCGGCCGCGGAGCAGACTAGGGTATTAGTCTAAAGGGGCTCGCTGCCCTGTCATTGCTACTGCCTGTTAGTGCCCTGATGGACATTAGGCATTGGTGGCGCTCAGATCACACTCGGATCTCTGCGACTTTGCACCTACTGGACCTATCATAAATGGGTGGGGCTGCGAGGTGGATCTGGATGTCTTGACCATCTAGCAGCAGCTGGCCATCTCCCAATCGAGTGCCAACAGGAAGTTTCTCTGGGAAGGTAGGGAACACTGTACAGAGGAGGAATTCCAAACACTCAACCTTAGTGTACCAACCTTGGGGTCCCTTGATGGTGGCCGATAGTCAATATTTTTGGATTGTGGCCCATGTGTGGGTCGAATGAATGTTTGGCTTGATCTCAGCTCTTGAGACAATCAACAAAGACATGGGTGGGTGCGTCCCCTTGGATTTGCGGCAGGATTACAGTGCTCGGGGGCCAGTCTAGTGCCTTTTGCAGACAACTAATAACCTGCACTGATGGCCTGGGGTCACTAGTAGAGTACTGATATAGGCTCTCTGGATTTTTCCATCTCTGTCACGTTGGCTGCTCCTGCTGCCCAGGACTTGGGTCTGGCAGGTCGACTCACCACTCATCCAGCAGGGGCAATGATGAAAGATAGAGGGCTCGTTAAGTGGGTGGCGTATGGACAAATTAACAAAAGGACACGTGGTGGTGGCGGAGATGCCCTCGATCAGGCATAGAGAGGAGGGAGATGTGTCCCCCCTCACACAACCAATGTTATCCTGGAGGTGATATAGTCCTCCGGGCAGGCTCTAGAGCTCAAGATTGGAGCAGTTGGGGTAAGACCCACATCGCCGCGCACAAAGACACAATGGAAAACACCAATGGATCAGAGAGCCAACATCTGAAAAAAATTCCAGAGAACTGACTAGGGACTTTCCTCCTGGAGGATAAACTTTCCTCCTGCTTTTTGATCGAGCGAGTGCACAGTGCTCTCATTTTGAAACCACCCAGTTACCCCCACCCATCCACCCATCCATCGATAGCCAGTTCCTCAACTATAGACCACAAAATAGCGATAAGTACTGTCAGACGATTGGGTGATGTTCAACTTGATCCTCAAAAGATTCTCGTCTTTTCTCACAACACACAAATGGGTACAACGGGAAAGGAACAATTTCAACCAAGTACAACAGAAATTTAGAGCTATGGGAATTCAGTATATGCTGCTGTACCATGCAAAATTAAAGACCATATTTCAATGAGACGGAGTGATTTTTTTAACATACTGACGGTGCATGTGAACGGGCTAGGGAGAGACCACCAATTTTCAGAGATGCAATGGCCAGCCATAAAATGGGAGAAGGATCTGCTGCTCTGGTGACTGCATGGTCGGAGGTAAGGCGATGGCCATATGGAGGAAGCGGGAGGGGTACTACACCCTTCCCCTCGTCGAGGGTGATGTATGCAGGATCAGCTGACTGTAGTCAATGTTTTCAAGGAACTGTATCCTACCAGGGGTTTCATCCAGTGAAATAATTTCCATTATGAACACAGTGATATTATTTAGGTGGGGGAGCAGGGTGTTTGGGTATGTTTTGTATTTTGAAATGTTTAGGGCGACAGATGCTTCCATGTAGGAAGTGTGGGGAGGGAACTTGTGGCGTTGTTTTGTTGTGACATCTTCATGAACACTGTGACACACGGGGACATTTTCTTCACTATCTCTCAATACTTCTTTTAAGTCACACAACAGAAGGGTGCCATACAGTCCTACTATAAATTCAAAGTGGAATGTAAATGGGCTATTAGATAAAACCTAAAGAGAGCTGTTATGTCCTATGTTACGCAACGCTCCCCAGATATCCTGTTTTTGAAAGAATCACACTTAATGGGAACGAATTGTGGATTCCTGGACAGTTATGGATACATGTGGGTGTTCCATGCAGGGTTTACCAGAGCTTCCCAAGGCATGGATATCCTTTTACATAAATCCCTCCCTTTAGTGGTGTCAAAGGGTCATTTGAACAGGTATGACGAGTATGTGGTACTAGAGGGTGCGATGGAGGAAACCCATGGATGCTCTGTAGTGTCTACCCACCCCCTTCCTTGGTGAACATAACGTTGGAAAATATTACTCAAATTCTTGTGAATGCTTCACCTGGAATGTTATTCATGGGTGGGGATTTTAACTGTTCACTGTAGGGAATGAGATGTGGACTCTCCCACTCTGCCAACCAGCTCGCAAGGACTGGCCAATTGGGTGGGCTCTCTGGGCCTGGACTATGTCTAGGAAGCGTGGCACCCCTATACAAGACAGAGCGCATATTATTCAGTGTCACAAATGTCAGTCCTGTCTGGACTATATTTTTGTTCCAGCAGCACACTTGGGCTCGACGATCAAGGCAAATATTTTTCCCAGATGACTGTATGACAATAGTCCTGCTGAGGTGCGTGGTGGTTGAAAGAAGAGACAACTGTGGATTCCCTAAGGGACACCATTACTGATTATTTGGAGTTCAATACTTCTTTAGTTACTTCCCCAGGTGTCTTTTGCAAGGCCTTTAAGCCGGGATTCCGAGGGTAAGCCTTCTCTTGTGTTAAGGGGAGGGAAAGAAACGGGGAGAGAGTGATTGTGGAACTTCAAAGCGGCCTGAGGGGAGGAGAGATGCTTTGCACAGCTTCTTGAGATGCTTACACACAAACTGCTTGACACAGCAAAGCTGGCTTGGGCATATCCAAGTATAGAGAGCATAAATTTGGCAACAAAATGAGCAAGCTCCTATACTGGCTTGCTCTAAAGGAGGGTGGTACTATAACAGTATCTGAGATTATAGGGGTGCACTCAGACTGCAGAGAGCTAGACCTACCTCTCATCTTGGACAATGTTCAAATAGCCATCTAAGAGATGCCAACAGGAAACCCTCCTAGATCTAACGGACTTCCGGTTGAAATAGATCAGCGATTTTCCACTCTACAATCACTTAATTTATTTAATTTGTTTGTGGAGGTAGAGGCTAAGGTACAGCTGCCGGCAGATCTCAGGAAGGCCCCAATAACTAGCCAGATAAACCTCTAAACGAATGCTCGTCTTCCGGTCCTATCTCGCTGCTTAATGCCAAGATATAGAAATTGGGTAAAATTTTAATTTCCAAGCTGAGCAAGGTAATACGGACTCTCAGAGAATATCAGAATGGGTATATGCCGGGTAGAGGCACTAGGCACTCCCTGTAGGGGTCCATGTTGCCCTGGCCAGGGTCTCCAGGCTGTGGAGCCCAGCGGCTTAGATTTCAATCTACTATGAGAAACCATTCAATATGGTGCATTGGCTCATTTTGTTCCAGGCCCTGGAGAGGACGAATGTGGGTCCGCACTTTCTCACTTTTGCTCTCATCATGGAGCCTTAGCAGAATGGATTCGCAGAGATGTCCAGTTAACAGGATTCTGCTGGCCAAATGGCCACGAGGATAGGTTTGAGTTGTAAGTGGATGAATTGCTTGTTTTTGTCCAGAGCCCATAGACCTTTGCCAAAAAATTTGAGATGCTGCGTATATATGGAGAAGCGTACGGGCCAAAGGTCAATTGGCCCAAATTCACATATGTGCCCATTTCTGGCCCTCTTCCACAGCAGAACTCACAACTCAGGGTGGCCACCTCAGATTTTAAATACTTGGGATTGTATATTTCACGTGGCCAGCACGTAGCTCGGTGATTAAAAATTGCCCCCTGGAGCTAGAGCACTCTGACTGATCTGAAAGCGTGGGCTCAATTATCCCTTTCTATCTTGGGCAGGACTGAGCTTTACAAGATGGTAGGCCTCCCACAGTAACTATGTTTTACAGAACTTCCCCTTTACCTCTTGCCCACCTTCTTTGCAGACACAATCCGTACTTACTAGATTTTTGTGAGCTGGGAAGCCTCTATGGATTTCTTACACAAAGTATACTTAGCATATGAATGAGGGTGGGTTGGGGGTCTCAGAGCATATTACTGGGTGGCCCAGCTGATTCAGAGAGGGGACTGGCTCTTTGAAGACCCCCACGATTCGGGGTACAGGCTAGATATGAAGGCACTGGCATGCCCTGGGGTGTTGGCTTTTTTTTTTTTATACGGGGCAGCTCCCATACATGCTCTTCCACAGGTCATGACGATCCCCTTACTATGCTAGGGCAAAGCCCTTCAAAATATCAATTGGCTACACAGACTCGCGAATCAGACCCCGTTATGGGCCAGCTCTTAGTTGCGGCATGTCACACATCTGCTGATGTCTGATACCTGGGACCATATTGGCATATCGTACCTTGGAGACATCTGGGTTTAGGGTCATATCAAATCCTATCAGAAATTAAGTGAGTAATCGCAAGTGCATAAGTCCCAATTTTACAAAGCCCTGAAACTTCGTCATGCCCTTGCAATGCATGAGGAAGAGTTGAGGGAGGGCCCTGAATTTAATCCTCACGAGGCAAAATTAGTGATGGAACCTCTGTTGCAAGGGGATTTCTAGGTTATATCGGTTCATGCGGTCTAACGTCCCTGTATTGCGTTTCAAACTTTTGTCTACTCGTACTTGTGAGGCAGTAGTTTATAATGTTGGTCTTTCTGGAAAGGCAGCAGAGTGAGCAGCACCAGAAGACTGCGGTTTGCTGACACAAATGTGCTCTAAATCTAGTGTTCCTTTTTGTTGCATCAAACAGAACAGAGACTACACATTTTTTATGTTCTATTCCTGTGCCAACAACTCTGAAACGAAATTGAAGTAAAATATATGAACTCCCAGCGTGGTAGACTGTTCACCACAGGAAGGTGCATCTACAGCAGAGCGAAAGTTTACGAAGATAATGTTTTTGGGAAATGCACTCAATATCTAAGGGTAAACTGTTGGGGACGTGTCTGCACGGTCTTCTAAAATTGCGGGCAGTGCATGTGAACTTTAACCTTTGTGCCGGTTTAACAAAAAAATATTTTTAGTTTTATTTCTAGTGCCATTATTTAAAAATAAACATTTTACAACGGTTGCTTCATTGTTTACAATTCAATAAGTCACCGACACTAAATACTTAAATGTTCCTTTACATTTTCGATTTAAATGCATTTCCATTAAAATGTTTCCACTAATTTTCAATTTTTTGGGGTCTTGTTATAAACGACTTTCCTTAAATATAGGATTTCCATGACTTTGTTTCCTCCAATATGCTCTCTATATTTTCGTTTTTCTATGAATTCACATTTCAGTAGTTGAGCAGTGGGGTGTTTGTCTAATAGGGATTCACCTCTGTGCATGATATATGGTACTGATGGCAGGAATTTGTTTGCATAAAATAATAAAAAGAATGATAAAAAAGGTCATACTTCTGTAGTAGGGTTTTAGACCGGAACAGTATGTCTGAGAATGATGCATTAATGTTAGCCCCCGACAATATATCAGAGCAAGCTCCAGTGGAAATACGACTCAAGCTGCATCTCATTGACAGCCACGGAAACAAATACTATATTCAGATCTGTGCACCAGTCCTTATTTAATAATTCATACCATTTCAATTAACTCATTCTCTATTCAGGTGTTATCCTTGACAACATTCCAACTGATGTCCAAATCAGTTGAAATCAAGTATGTGTGCAAAATAAGTGTGGAAATGCACTCTTACAACAATTTAGATTTTATTTTCACATTTGGATGCTTTTAGAATTATTTGTCAGTCACCTTTACATCATTTATTTCCCTTAAGGGTCAAAATTAATTTTGCAAATTAATACTGTAGGAAAGTGCCCTTTTTGTCATGGTCACCCACACCTTTTGCCACTGGTACTGTTGATTTTCGACTGATGTGCAATGGGTCCCTGCTAAACAGGCCCCAGTACCAGTGCTCTTTCCCTAAAAACAAGGTAAAATGATTTAATTGCATCACAACTGGCACACACTTTAGCATTTCTGTGAGTCCCTAGCAAATGGTACTCCTGGTACCTAGGGCGTGCATACTAAAGAGCGTCCCTAAGGGCTGCAGCATGTATTATGCCACCCTAAGGGACCCCCATACACATTACCGTCAGGCTGCCATTGCAGGCTGTGTGACGTGGTGCAAACTATGTGTGAGAACAAGACATGGCACACTCACTGTGTGCCATGAAAAGTCACTACATATAATATATGTAAGTCACCCCTGCAGCAGGCCTTGGAGCCGTAAGGCAGTGTGCATTATATTCTATGTGAGGACATATCTGCATGACCAGATATGCCACTGTGATGTCTAGTTCTATTACTAGATATTGCAAGTGAGCAGGAAAGCCATCTTAAGGTATACACTGGTCATTACGAGTTTCCCAGCTAAATGATGGCTTTACTGAAACCTATGGTGTTTGGTATCAAACACCTTGTCTTAATAAATCTATACTGTTACCAGTACTAGATTTATTAGGACCTACACCCAGAGGGCAATTTAGAGGTGTCCCCTCAAAAGCCTACCAGTATCTAATGTGCTGGCTGACTGGTATCATCCAGTCTGCCACCACAGACAAGTTTCTGACCCCCTGCAGGTGAGACCCTGTGCTCTCGGAGGTCAGAAACAATGCCTGCTCTGGAGATAGATGTTCACACCTCCTCCAGCAGGATGGCTAGTGATTTAGCATTTCAGAGCTAGGGGCTTCAAAGCCCCTGTTGCCTTTGAAATGCGACCTCCGCTTCCCACAGACCTGGGAGATGCCAACCCCTTACCTGAGGCCCATTTGGCACCAGGACAGGCAGAAAATTAGCTATACAGCAGGTGTGTTGCACCTACAGGCTAGTCACACCCCTAAGAGGGGGGGGGGGGAGGGACGACGACGAAAGAAGGGTTCCACCATCTTGCTTTTGGTGCAATTAGGAACACTGGGACAGGGTTATGCGGACTCCCCACAGGAAGTGGTCATATGGGGGTATAGTTACCGTAGGGGTAAGCAGCCCATTGTCTACTATCCTTCACTCCCATTAACAGTCCTAAATTTATTATTTAGGAGGACCCCTGACACCAGGAACTCGGATTAGTCTGCCTAAAAGAAGGAAGACAAAGAGCCGAAGACGTGAGAACTGTGGGCCAGCACCTACTTGGAGCAAAACCCTGCCTGGCTGCTGCTCTCCAGACAATCACTGACACAAACTCGTTCAGAAGCGGAATTGCCTTCCCAAACCCTTGGAGGTCTGCAAAGCACGTCATCGACCCAGCAACATCTCTCTTCGAGTGGAGGAGCCACTTCCCTGCACTAGCAGGCACTGACCGCATCTGCCCGGTACAGCGTTCTGTTGACCTCCGGGCCCACTGAGCGAGCAGCACTCCAAAAAGAGGCTTCGTTGCTTCACGAGGTCGGATCCGTCTACCTGCCAAGTTTGAAGCCAGTACCCACAGGAGCCACCAAGCACCAATACCCGAGGTACTGGAGCAAGTTGCAAGCACCAAGGCTTGTTTGTGTTTAGTTGGAACACCACCAAAACTTACCTGCACGTCAAGGGACTTCGAGAGAAGCTAACTCCATACCGAGAGTGGCCCCTACTGTGTCCCTTTTCTGCAAGTGCACCAATAACCATGAGGTCCTCTAACCGGACAAAACACCTCTGCACCTGAGCTCCGCAGCCTGGGCTTTAATAAACCGACTGTATCCCTGTGGTACTGAGACCCTCAAGAGCCGAACCTCCGCCCCCTCTTCCCCCCCCACCCAGAGTTCTGCTGGACTGGTCCCCCTATACCCACCTGCACCCTTTTTCTTACAGGTACTTTGCCCATTGACTTTAGTGTGTAGCGATCGGGGCTACCATCACATACAGCACCTGTGCACCTGGACACCCAGAGCAGTTAAACTTGAACTGTAGGTGCTTTCTTGGACCTTGGCCCCTACTTACTCTAAGTCCAGAAGAACAGTCCTGAAAGTCGTCTGTAAGTGTACCTATGCAGTGAATGTTCCTCTCATAGGATAACATTACAACGTTCAAAGCTCATGCCGTAAACCTGACAACTGTCATTTTTTACTGTTTCTACTGTAAAAATTGCTAACATCTAAAGTACTTACCTGATTCCGACGATCTTGGTGTCCAAAATCATATCAAATTCTGACTTATTTTTCTAAATGATAGAGTTTCTTCTTGAGTGTGTGTCTCATTTTTGACTGTGTACAACAAATGCTTAAAACTACCTTCTGATCAGCCTAAACTGTTCGCCCACACTACCACAAAACGAGCATATGGGGTTATTAATTTAAGCCCTGTAAGACAATAAGGGTCGTCTGGGCTTTCTACATGGGGTACCCCATTTTGGTGCACTACATAAAAAGCCAACTTCCTTACAATTACTTTTATGGTGCATAGGTTACAACATTTTTCACAAACCAAACCTTGTTCTCCAACTTAAAACTGTATCAATGCATTTCAGGACTCCTTAACTATTTGAACTTTTGAATATTGCTCTTCAAACTGAATTTATGTCACTAAATGGGTATTAAAATTTTTTTTTCGTTCATCCATCAGAAGGTTCTGATAGTACCTTTCTCCTTGTCTCTATCCAAAAGAATGCGAGTACAAGAATCTGATATCACTATTTTGACTTCACTTTGTGTCTAGCAGAAAACTTTTTCCATTGTCTTTTTTGACGTTTGCCATAATGAAGATGGCAGGATTTCTTTAGTTCTATGACAAGTCTATCTAAAGGTAACACGTATTTCATCCACATCTATAGTACTTTTTGTTCGAAAACATAACTTCAGTTTGTGCTTCGAAATAAACTGCCTCGGAAGTTGTCTTGGTCTTGTCTGAGCTTCCTACTGTGGGAAGAAAGTTTCAGTCTTGCCTGGTGATGCTCGGCAACCACAGACAATTTTTGAAATAGATTTTCAGTTATTGACAAAAAACACAGTTAGAAAGAGAGTTATGGTTCCGACTGAAAAGCGCAAAACCACTTAAACGTGCACTTTTATTTTCAGTGATGTTCTAGGGATTCCTTAAAATTCACTTTCTCATCCTCCTCTGTAGACAACCATTCCCTTCACTCCTTTGAGATCTGACACTACTCATGGTGCCTACCTCTACCCCTATGGCTGTATAATTTGGTTTCTACAAATCAAAAACGGTCATTTTAAAAAAAAAATTGTGATTAAGACAGCGGAAAAAAATTAATCATTAGCCACTCACAGTTGAGAAACAAGTTCAAATGTGATTGACAGGATTCAGGATTTTCTGAATCATGATTTTAAATAACAGATACAAAAGTGTTAATCCTCAAAATATATATATATTTTTAACACATATACCTCCAAGACTGATAAATGGATTTACACCAAACCAATGAAAGTACGCTTTCAGTTCTACTATCAAGCCAGGTTTAGTTTAAAAACCATTCAGTGCCAAAAACAATATTAAGAAACCAAATGGAGAGAAAATGGAATTGTGTGCCCTACCAGCTACTGATAACTGGACCTGTACTTGTTCAAGCATGATTGTCATAGTGACATGGACTACTCAATGGAGTATTTGGGAAGGACTGGGAGGACAACATACCACTTTCACTCAGGTCCGAGTGGGTGGAACACAGGAGGAGTCTGTAAAGGTTTAAGTATCCTCCATGGATAAGGAGCAGGATACTGAAAAAGCAGATTTGAGGAACTAGTTTTGAGACATTTTTATTTTCTAATAAATGTAAAAGTGAATATAGAAAATTTGCAGAGTTATGTCTTCATTGATACAATATTTGGCTTGTAAGCTGTTGCTCTGTATACTGTTGAATAGGTTTTTCATTACTACTAGGAATGCTTATATAAGCTGCAAGCAATTTTCGACCGAACTTGTGTGTTTTAACATTTTTTTTTACTTTTACAGTGCTGTACGTGGCAAGGCAGGAGGTGGGTTAGAGCCCTTTTTAGGAATTTACTTTCACATTATTAATTTCAAGACCAACAGCATCAGGACTTTGACAAGACTAATACCCTGATTCTATGTCAGGACCTGGGGGCGAGGATTATGCCATCTTTTCTTCATTTTATTGCTCAGCAAACATGTCAGATTTAACATTAACACCAGAAACTTCATTTCCCATAAATTCTTGGGAAACAATTAAGTCACAACAGTTAACAGTCCACATCCAATCAGCATGGGGTACAATCCTCCTAGTCCTCCGTCATAGTCATCATCATCATCTTTATTCGATCTCCCGAAGGGCAGATCATAAAAGGTACATACAATAGGAAAAAAAACATGCAGTTTATGACATGTATGTTAAAAAAGCTAAAAATTATAATAATTTGCAATATGTAAAGTGACGGTGCATACATTTTAAGTCGGAGGACGTCAAATCTAATAAAATGAGTAAAGGTAAGATGCCAGGGACAAACTTTCCCTTTACAGTACAGGACCCACCATGCTATTTAAAAAGAATATACAAACTATTTCATCAAAACAACATGCTCCTTCTTATGGCTAAGACGCACTTCAAGAAGCTGGCAACTGCGTGACATACACAGGGGTCATTGAGTTGCAACAGGTAAAATAGGGCGGCTTTACACTTAGAAAATGTATGACTGCGTAACAGGGGTGATAAAAAGTTCCTTGTGAATGGCAAATAAAATTGACAAAAGACGACAAGGTGTAAAATTGCTTCGCAAGAGTGCTCGTCACACGGACAAAAGCAAATGGAGTCCGAGGAATACTGACCTAGGGGAAAAAAGATTAACCAATGGAAGGAGCCTAACCTGAACCTTGCCAGCAGGGTTCTCTCATACACATTGGACACATATAAGAAGTATGGAGCAGTAGTTGGGACCATTTGGATAATGCAGTAGTCTCGGACTGCAGGTTTGGCCACTTCTGTTTGTTCCCTGGTTGCTTGTTTATGCTTTAAAAAAAAAAAAAGTCTTGGACTGCTCAAACAAGTGTGCACATCCTAGCACCGAGAAACTCTCTTTGATAAATTTTAACCATGGGATTGCCGCACCACGGTCACAAGATAAACAATATCTGATGACTGCCTGATTGAATTCAGCTTCTTTCTTGTACCAGATAGAACACCAAAGAGCAAAAGGTGCGACATTAATAGGGTCTTGAACATATCCCAAACCTAGCTCCAGATGCAGTGGAAAATGCGGTGTTGATGGAGGGGCACCTAGTAGCCGGCGACAAAATCTGTTTTCTTCTGTCTGCATAGCAAGGGCATCCCTATATCCACAGATATCCATTCCATATGTCAGAATTGGCAAACACTTCCGATTATAGATCTATACGATCGGCGCAATAGGTTTTTTGCCAATGGACATGGCAAGCGCGGAAGTAGTGCCAACAGCTTGGGTAAAACGCATCATCCTGTTATTAATACAGGTGGACCAAGTGCAGCCATCATCGAAGACCAAGCCCAAGTAAGGGAGGGCGCTATCCCTGTCTAATGTTTTACCAGCGATGTTGAGTGCGTGTTTTCGTGTTCCTGGGACCACAAACCATGGTAAAGGTTTTCTTAGGTTAGTCTCCAAACCCAGCTCACTCATGAAACTAACATAGCTGGAAAGAAGCCTCTTGAGACCATTGGCCATCCTTGCCAGGAGCACCGCAACATCAGCATATAGGAGTGCTGGAACTGGCTTTTTCTCCACACACGGTACGTCTGCCCCAACAGAAAACAGGGTTTTTTCCAGATCGTTCGTGTAAAGGAGAAAAAGAATTGGGGCAAGCACACATCCTTGGCGCACCTCCCGCTTAATACTAAACGGTACTGTACATTCACCGGCACTACCATACCCAACTGTTGCCGCAAGGTCATAGTGAAGAAGTCATAAAAATGAAACCAACCCCTCGTCAACGCCCATCTTCTCTAAAATAGACCACAGCTTAGCTCTGAAAACACAGTCAAAGGTGCTTGACAGGTCCATAAACGCCAAATGGGTGGAAACTCCTTTAGCATATTTATATTTGGCCACATTTAAGTGAAGGTTGAGGCACTGCTCAATTGTTCCCAGGCCCTTTCTAAATCCATACTGGCTTGGGGAGAGTATTCTATTTTTATCAATCCAGTCAAGTAGGCGATCCAGGACTACCCTGCACGTTAGCTTTTTTTTAAAGACAGACTATTATGGACATACGCCAGGACCTGGGCACACCCACGCTACTAACAGAATTAAAAACAGAAGTGAGGACAGGAGTCCAGAACCCTGGGTTCTCCCAAAACAGAAAGTCTGCACTACCTGTCCTTCGCTGTCTGCAAAGAGAGAATATTCCTATTCTACGTTGTTATACAGAACATACTGAAAGGGTTGGGGTAAAACAAAAATTCCATGCCGTCTTCCACCCCCAATCAGCGGGCCTGGTAGAGAGACACAATGCAACATTGAAACTAAAGCTAGCCAAAATAGTTGCCACAACCGGGTTGAAATGGCCCGACGCCCTTCCATTGGCATTGCTATCAATGCGCTCCACCCCGACCAAACACAGACTGACCCCATATGAAGTGGTCTTCGGCAGGCCTATGAACATTTGGGCGGCACCAAGACCCACCTCCATTAACGATGTCCCGAACATATTAATGTCAGACTATCTGCATAAATTGACAAACGAGCTAACAATTATCCACCAACAGGTGCAGCAAGCCTTGCCTGACATATCCAGGGGCCCAGGACATGTGATAAAGCCTGGGGACTTCATCCTAGTTCGCAACTTCCAAAGAACGAAGAATCTGGAGCCCAGGTGGACGGGCCCCTGGCAAGTCTTGATCACCACTCGAACTGCCCTCCGAGTGGAAGGAAAAAAAATTGGCTGCACGCCCACCACTGCAAGAAAGTCCCTCCAACGCTGGCAACCTGTGAAGAGGTGGAGGTGCAAGAGGAAGTACTCGCAAAAGACCGACCAGCTCTGAGTTGCTACCCACAAGAAGACACCCTCCAACTGTCTGAATTTCCCGACCCCACGGTGCCATCCAAGGAAGGGTACAACCTAAGCATATGGATCTTGCCTTGCCTGGATGATGCTCCTACAAGAAAGTTACAAAGACAATGCCACTTCCGATGGGACAATCGCTCAGTTCTACAACGAGTTCTGGCTAAACCAAACAGGAAGAACAGCAGCTCCCTTTGCCCTCACACCTCCAATACGACATTCCCAATGAATGTCCCCTCCAAGAAACGAGTGGAAATACAAGTGTTCAATAATCCTGTCAGAGCCACATTTTCCTACCTGAAGAAAAGAACTGCTGCAACACTGACTGTGGCCCTATCTGTGGTGAACGTCTCTGGCCTTGTATGCATTGAAGGCCGTGGGACTAAGAATGTGGGTCACAGCACTTGTAACATTGTAAGGACTTTGAACACTGCCAATCCTCCAGCATTTGTTGCATCACCCAATATGTACTTTGTCTGTGGAACCAAAGCCTACACCTGGCTCCCAAGAAACTGGGGGGGCACGTGCTACATCGCCTTTGTTTTGCCACCGACCTACACAGCCCCTGCAGAGCATCAAGCAGACTCTGCCGCATCACAGTTCGTTGACGCAGCAAAAGGGCTCGTCCCGCTATGGGGTCCGATGGCAAACAGCCGAGCCATCAGACATCTGTCTCAAGCGGTAGAAACCGCCCTGAACGTCACAGCTGGCATCCTCACCAACAACACTGCCGAGCTTCAAGCGGTCCGTCTGGTGGCCCTACAAAACCGCATGGTCCTGGACGTGGTACTAGCGGATCGTGGAGGAGCATGTCGCATCATTGGTGCCATCAAGGATCAGAGACTTGGACAATTGGAAGTTGGCTTTGGGGCATCTTAAAGGACTGGGGTTGGAAAATATCAATGTTTCTCTTGGTCCCAGTATTGGCAATATGTGGTTGCTGTTTGGGTGTACACTGTATACCACCTTTGTGTTCTCTTTGCATAAGTGCCTTGCGCCCTAAGACTATGGACACTCAGTTAACAAAAATGAGAGTAATGTATGAACAAGAAATACAGGACATTTATGGAGATCGAAATAGACTGACAAGATGGCTAGTTATGTTCAAAGGGGCGACTGTTAAGAACAAAACACAATCATGAACATTCTGCGCCATCTTGTCTGATGAAAGTTCCTACGTGCACATAAACTACAGTCATTCTGATTTACCACAGCCATTTTGTACTCTGTTGGTCACCTTCATTTCACCCTGTCCTCTTAGCAGCCTTCTGACTCTCTGACCAAACCTGATGTGTGCTGGGGGCTATAAACTATTTCCACGACAAACATCAACATCACCTGCTGCCTCAAACTCGTCTTTCCTCTCATCCCTGCACAAACGGGTTACAAATACCAAACAGACTCTTGCAAACATGGTTTATTGCACTACACACAGCAAGACTGTTTTTTTGCCAACAATGGGACCTGTTCTTATCAACAGAACGGACTCTTAGATCTGGCCGGTCTCACTCGTTTTTAGACCCTGAAGCAAGGTCCAGCTGCAATTAAATTGTCTGTTTTTGACCTGGGTGGGAGGAGAGTTAATGTTGGGCTTGTGTAACCATGTTGATAAAACAATGTCAGGCTTGTGTGACAACCTGCCCGGGCGGAGACTCCAAGCTTGTAACCATGATAAAAGAAACAAATACATTGTGTAAAACTGTATAAAAGGAAGAGTCAGAAGCATTGCCAGTAGAACACCTCCCTGAAGACATCCTGGTGTCAGCAGTTGACGTGGTCTCCTCTAAGAGTAATAAACCTTTTTCTTGCCTTCCAGCTTCCAGCGCCTGCCTCGTTATTTTAGATAGTGAATCCAAAGTGGATTAAAGGTGACTTTGCGCCGGGCAGCATTGGGGATCCCAGGAGACTCGCTGCTTTTCACATTACACCTATCAGCAATCGCTTTCAGAACCTCATCCTCTCTGAACTCCAGGTTTAAACCTAGTGGGACCGGTGGTTGCAGTACTTTATCAGCCCCATCATCAGAGAAGTAAATGCCCCAGCCAGGCCTCCCCCGAAATATGAACCGTTACTTTGTCTTGCTGTGAATGAGGAGATAAAACAGAACGCACAGCTTTCTAAAAGGCTTGTGGGTCTTTTAGATGGCAAGCACTAACAATGGATTCCCATTTCTCCTCCTTTATGGCTTCTCTTTTATCCACAACAGAAGGTTAGTGAAATGGGTTAGGATAATGACCGGGTTGCAGCTTACAACTGTCCACTAAAGTCGGGCTGTTGCAGACTACCTGGGACACGATGTACTTCAAGTTCACAGTTCGCCAGACCAGTTTGCGCCCTGCATCCTTTTTGTTTAGGACCTGGAGCGATGGTCGCTTGGGCTTGTGGTTCATGAATGTGGTCAGTATTTGCGCAGCGATCGGATTATGGTCGCTGTAGATCTGGGCTATGACCTCACTGTTTTTATTGATTGAGGGCATACTCCTAGAAGTGACGATATAGTCTATAATGCTTCCTGATCCCCTCCCTGTAAAAGTTGGAATATCACAGCCAGTGGGGTTAGCGATCTTATTGACCAGGCCCCGATCGGCCAGTACGTGAAATAGAACCCGCCCCCTAGTGTCCATCGTATTGCAAGCTGCTTCACAGGTAGAGGGTACTGAAATAGTTGGGGATGGGGATGGTAGGTACCCTAGTTTGGCGTTAAAATCCCCTGCCACTAACAGATTGAGGGGTCGTTCTGCCCAAGCCTCTTTTTCCACCAATTACGGCAAAGAGGCCCTGGAAATTACAATCGCCCTTTACTGGAGACGTTATTGTTATAAAAATTCACCATATAAATCTTAAAAATGTTATTCCAGCTGAGGCAAAAGACTTGCGCCTCCGCCTGCTCCAAAAAGAGGGGAGAGATCGAACAGCCAATGTTTACTTTGAACTAAGCTGTCAACCCCCCTTTGGCTCTTCCCGCTGTCAAAATCCCTCTTTCTTCGCTGTTTGCGGACGTGCAGGTTGAGTATAGGTCTTCGGTCCTTTTCTTCCCGCTTTGGTTCAATAGTGTGTGATCGATTGCGTTGTACATAACTTTCGTTTTTCTTCACAGAGAGGTGCACACACATTTTCTTCTGACCGGCCGCGGGAACGCTTCAACGCTCCTTTCGCAGCCACTCCTGTGTGAGAGTGTTTAACCCTCTTCAGAGGGTCGGGGTCCTGAGCGCGCTGCGGTCCTCCGACCTCAAGAGTGCGCACTCTAAATGCGTCTCTAGCGTAGACGCTTTATCTGCTTCTGATGCACGCGGTCGGAGAGCGTGTCAGTGTGAGTAGGGAACTAAGGTCTATTGAGCGCCTCCGCCCGCGGCGTGTGAATCAATTTCGGCCCCGCCAGCCTGGAGCCATAACACCCCTCGGGGTAAGACCTTGGCAGGAGCGACGACTCCGCTTACCGGGCAGACCGCCCAGGCTGCATTCGGAGAGCCTGATCATTACTATAAGGGCGGTTTGGTCTGCCGACTCCCTCCCCGCTGGGGAGGGCTTAGAGAATCATTGTGAGCACATTCATTCGCGCCGGGAGGCTGAAGCCCCAGCTGGACAGTCTAATCCCCAAGCGAATTTACAGTGCTCTTCCCATACTGTGAGGTCCTACAGGGTTCCTGCAGTCTTGGTAAACATCAGTGGGTACTCCCCATTGAATGACCTCCCTCTTATCTGGTGGGTGGCCACCGTTAGCTATTCCTGGTACTGCTGCGCAGCCCTTTCCCTCCCCTACGAGTGATACCCCATGGAGGAGTATGGGGAGTATTACGAGGAGGAGGAGGAGGAGGGTGTAGAGTACTTCCCGGTCACTTATAAGTACTGTGACGCGGTGGACGCCTCTGTTGTTAAAGCAGTGTCCGATGCATTGACCCCACTAAAGATGAGACTAATGGAACTGGCGCAGAGGTGCCTGCAACCCCTCGCACAGAGGGAAGACCGCCCCGGGCCGTCGACCCCAGAACCTCTAGAGATGACCCCCACTCCTGCCACTGACATCACTCGCAAGCATCCCCACGATGCAGGGGTGGAATTGGATGCTTTCACCAGATTGAAGAAGGCCTTTCTGGGCGCAAACGCCCCTGCCCCTACAGAATTTCCTAACCCTGTTGAGCCTTCGCAACCCAGTGGGTCAAGTCCCAGGCCGTCCACTCCCCCGCCTCAGGCTGAGTCCCCTACGACTTCGGAAGGCGATTCGGACCATAACCGGTCTTGGAGGCCTTCCAACCCCCCTCCTGACCCGTCGCCTCCCATTGGGGTACCTTCAGACCCCAGTCAAACCTTTTAGACCCTGAAGATCTTATGCACCCCCACTCCTCGGAGTGGACTCTCTGTGACAAAGTGGTCAAGTGCGTGGCCAGTAGGCGGAGGACACCTCTGGACCAAGGGGTGCGGAACCGCCTTCGGGCGGAATGCTCCCGCCTAGCGTTGGATGGGAAGGTGGCCTTCGTGCCAATTATTGACGTGGGGATGACCACGTTCCTAGACAAATATGTAAAGGACCCGAAAAAAGGCATAGACAACTCCTAGCGGTCATGTCAGGATAAACTCCTAGATGTCATCGGCCCGCTAGTAAAAATATTTGATATGGCGGAGGCAGCTAAGGCCTCCAGAGCTCTCATTTCCCCCCCCCCCCGATGTGCTCTCTAGCTGGGCCTCATTCCTGGGTAATGCCAATGGTGCCATTTCGACTGAGAGGCGCAGGTCCCTGCTCATCAAGATAGATCCCAGCTGGGGGAGCTAGCCACCTCAGAGTCGGGTCAGGTAGCGCAGGGAGGTCTCTTTGGGGACCCGTTCATTAAAGAACTTAGTACATTTGTTTCTACCTTTAGCTCGTTGGACAACGACCAGTCAACGGTTAAGCGCATTTTCAATGTGCGTGTTTTCTCCGGGGCCGGCCGTGGTAGGGGGTGCTCGGCTGGCCGTTCCCAGTACTTCTCCGGAAGAGGTCAGCCTTCGCAGTGTCGAAAGTGGCAAGATCCCTCCACCTTCGATGGGTTTTACCCCACCAAAGGATGTTCCCACGCCAGAGTAATGGACCCCGTGGCGGGGGAGCCGCCTCCAATTCTCACGGTGAGCCTTCCTTTCACTTCTTGTACCCAATTGGGGGGGTAGTCTGGCACTTTTCGCAGACAACTGGCGCGCGCTCACGTCGGACGCCTGGGTGCTCCAAACCATTCAGGGGTTCCACATAGAGTTCTATGACTCCCCCCTCCAACGGACCACCCCCCACACACCGCATCCCCTTCTCCGAGCGGGAGGCATACTTGATCCAGCGGGAGAGTCAGGAACTTCTGGAAAAAGGGGCAGTGTGTCCTACTCAACCCCACCCCGCAGGTTTTCTGAGCAATCGGTTCCTGGTCCAGAAACAAGATGGTGGTCAGCGACCGGTGATCAATCTCCGGGAGTTCAACGAGTGGTTGGTTTACTGCCACTTCAAGATGGAGGGTATCCACCTCCTTTGCGACCTTCTCCATCCTGACGATTGGATGGTCCAGCTGGACCTAAAAGATGCATATCTCACCATACCAATTTATCCCCCACATCGCAGTTTCCTCCGATTCCAATAGCAGGGCCAAACTTTCGATTTCACCTTTCTACGCTTTGGCCGGTCATCAGCTCCTTGGTGTTTCACCAAGGTTCTGAAACCGGTGATAGAACGCCTCAGAGCATCAGGGATACGGATGATAGTCTACCTAGATGACATGCTTTTGATGGACCAGTGCCCTAGAGCACTATTGCACCACCTTCAGCTGGCGGTCCATCTCTTGGAGTCCCTGGGTTTTGTAATCAACCAGGCGAAGTCCAGTTTAAGCCCTGCACGCGCCACAACCTTCTTAGGGTTTGTGATCGATTCAAGAGCAGCCACACTGAGCCTTCCATCGAGGAAGATAGCCAATATCTGAAACGTTGGCAAAGAAGAGGACCTCTCTCCGTCAGATTGCAAGAGTGGTGGGCCTGCTGTCCTCTTCAATCCAGGCCATCTTTCCCGGTCCTCTCCACTTCTGAGCTCTACAACGTCTGAAGGTGTTGCACCTTCGGCGCGGCCTCACGAACTCCCAATGTGTTCCCCTCTCGGACGAGGCCAGGGAGGAGCTCCGGTGGTGGCTCTCTCACATGGAGGCGTGAAAGGGGCGCGCCATTTTTGGGTCCCTTCCAGATTTGGTGATCGAATCAGACGCCAGGGGCTCGTTGTGGTCAATTCGCCACAGGCGGCATGTGGTCCGCCGCCAAATAGTCCCTACACATCAACTGCCTGGAATTGATGGTCAAGTGCTGGACCAGGTACCGTGGCTAGACCTGCGTGCTGCTGAAGATGGACGACGTGGCGGCAGTCCGCTGTATCAACCACTTGGGGGTGGGGGGGGTTACTCGCTCCAAAGCCCTCTCAGGTCTGGCCAAGAACTTTTGGGAGTACTGCCTCAACCACCATGTTTCAGTAACGGCAGAGCATCTCCCCGGATCGGCCAATCAAGTGGCGGATTGGCACTCCAGCCACCTCCGAGATGCAAGTCTCTGGAAGTTATGCCCAGTGGTCTTTCATAAGCTATCCTCCCTTTGGGAACCATTCACGGTCGACCTCTATGCATCCCACCTGGACCACCAGCTTCCCCGGTACTTCAGTTAGAGACTGGACCCGGGGACAGTTGCGACCAATGCGTATTAGCAGGATTGGGCCCGGGAACAGGGTTATGCCTTTCCGCCATTAGTGATGATCATGCATCTCACGGCTCAAGTGCGCAGGCAGAAGGCAGACGTGGTTTTGATCACCCCGATATGGAAGTCGCAAGCATGGTTTCCAGTTCTGATGGAACTTTCTTGGGCTTCTCCAACCCGTCTACCCCAGTTTCCACATCTCCTGAGCGATCCGGCGGGGAATCCTCATCACCTGGTGACGAACGGCAACCTCCAGTTAATGGCTTGGAGGATTACAGGACACAATGGCAAGTGCCGGGCCTAACGAGAGACGCTGCGGACCTCCTCTCTCAAGCCTTGGCTGATAGCACAGTCAAGAGATATCGCTCAGCCTGGTCTCGGTGGGTGGGCTGAGTCTGGAACGGAGTCGGGATCCTGTGGGGACCGATGTTGTGCACATCTTGAACTTCCTAGCCTCCTTGGTGGCTGAAGGATTGGCGTACAGATCGGTCAATACGGTTAGATCCGCAATCTCTGCGGGCCATGGGGCGATTGGGGGCTCCCCGGTCGGAGAAAATCCTCTGGTCAGAAAGCTGCTCCGGGGCATCAGGTTATCCTTACCCCCGGAACCCAGGTAGTGTGTCCTGTGGGACGTCAACAAGGTTCCCAGCCTCTTATCGGCGTGGCCGAGCAATCAATACCTTTCCCAGAAACAGTTATCGGCTAACCAAGCCATTCTGTTGTGCTTAATCTCATGCAGGAGGGTCTTGGATGTTAGAGCCCTGGATATCACGGGGAGGTCTTTTACTCCGGAGGGGATTACCTTCCGGAGTAAAAGACCTCCCCGTGATACAGACTACAAACTAAAACTCAGTCCAGAGTGATTTCTTATCCGGCCTTTCCAGAGGCTCCCAAGCTGTGCCTGGTACGGTGAATCAAGGCATATGAAGCTACAATGGCGGAGTTATGCCCTCACGGATAGAGGCAACTTTTCATTGCATTGGAGAAACCCTTTTCAAGCAGTTTCCTCACCAACCATCGCGAGATGGGTGAGATGGATTATGCAGGAGGCAGGCGTCGACACCAACGTTTTTGGTGCACACTCTACAAGGGGTGCTATGGACTCCAAAGCTTTTACACATTAGGAGCCTGTTTGGAGGACATTATGAATGCAGCGGACTGGTCCTCAGATTCGACCTTTAAGAGGTTTTATTTCAAACCAGTCTCCTCCACTGCGGCTCTGGTGGTTGACAAGCTTTGAACTAGCATAATCCTCGCCTCCGGGTCCCTACATAGAATGTGAAATTTCCTAGTTAACGTGAAGGAAAGTTTAAAATCTATTAAGGACTCGGAGGCGAGGAGTAACCCACCCTCTCGGGAGTGATAACCCATCCGGTTTATGGCACAGGCGTATGGGAGTAAGTAAAGCGTTTCCTGTGTTGTTTGCATTTAGAGTTATTTTCATGCACAACCATGACTTGTGTTGCACATCTTTCCTCCCGTCATGATAGGGAAGGGTTTCCCGTCTTGCTTAGCACTCTCTCTTTCTACTGTAGGATCAGACACTTTGAAACGGGCGTGAACAACTTCCACAGGCAGCCTGATCGCAGGAAGAAAGCGGATTATTGACAGAGGACTAGGAGGATTGTATACCCCATGCTGATACCTGATTGGATGTGGACTGTTAACCGTTGAAACTTCATTGTTTCTCAAGAGTTTATGGGAAATGAAGTTTGTTTTAGTGTTAATGTTAAATCTGACATGGCTGGCTGCTGAGCAATAAAATGTAGAAAAGATAGCATAATCCTCACCTCCGAGTCCTCAATAGAATTGAAACTTTCCTTCACGTTAGCTAGGACATTTTTCATTTTCCAATCTAGTAGAGGGTATCCTGCGGAGGCTTGATCAACTATTATAGGGGATTTTTATGCAAAGGTGTAAGGAGTCCACCGGTCACACAAATGATTCACAGCAAGGCTAACACTTTCTTTGGAAGTCGATAAAATAAGCTCCTATTTGGAGAGGGTGATAATAATTGTGCATAATAAATAAAAGTTCTACTTAAGGGAAGTATAATTAAGTTACTACTTTCAAAGACCTTGCCGCCAGTATTATGTTGTTATTATTAAATCATCAATTTTATTAGAATTCGTATATTATTAGTAATAGCAGTGAGAAGGCGCGAGCCTTTCCAAGAACCGATACTGTCCCCATGTGAGAAAAAGATCCATTAAAGAAGGTCTTCGATTTTCAGGGAAATAAATGTTGTCTCAGTGCTCATGTCTCTGGACCAGGTGGGTCCAGAGTGTTTATCCTTTATGAAGAAGCTTTTATTACAGACAAAGAACGCAGATGACTTGCAATGAAGGACAATACCAACTATAGGCCCACCAAGTTCACTGCCAGAAAGCATTCATCCAAGATTACTCTCATTTATTGGAAATACAGACTTCTTGATCATCTACTAGACGTGGGATGTCAGAGACCCCTGCAACAGCAACAGAAAGTGCGTCTGGGCTTGAGCACATTTCTGCACATCACCCGTGCTAGACTAATCTGCTGGAAAAGATCCAGCACAAAGAAAACACATCTTTAAGCCGAAGTGGAGCAGCCGAAACCGACCCGGTATAAAAATGCAAAGAAGCAATAAAAAGTGCAAGGTCTAGTAATGTAGGTCTCATGAAAATCTCCTGTGGAAAGGGTGCATCATCCTTGTTAGATCACACAGGAAACTAAACATTGTACAACAGTGCATGGATTTCAATCCTTTTTGGTCCTGTCCTATTAAAAGCCCCACAGCGAAGTTCTGGCACTGTTCCATCCAATAGGTTATTGGACACAGAGTTAAAAGAGTAGGAGTCACTGAGCGCTTCTACCACCACCCCTATAAAGGTCCAGCAGCACTACTGAGGAGTTTTGATCACATCTTAAAGCTTCAGCGTCCTGCTGAGAAGAGCAAAACTATCCCATGAAAGGTACCCACTACTGAAGAGTTTTAGAACGTCACAACAGAAGTTCTTCAAAGGTCTCATTAAAACATGAAGATCATGCTGCTAAAGTGTTAGATCTGCTGCCAACCCTGGAAGCAAGAGCCCTTTCCTCAAGCAGTTACAGGGACTCCTACAACGGTCGCCCATGTACTGAGAGTTGAGAACCGGCTACAGGCTAAGATGCATCACAGTTTACCCATCCTTTGAAAAATGCAAGCCTCATTGACGAGGTCGGTCTACAAAACACATATTGAGAGTAACTGGTCTATCAATAGTTGGTTTTACACTGGCTATTATAAGTATAAAGAACAAACTTATGCAATTAACAAAACAGAACTTACTTTTCTTGGAGCTTTTAGTTTGGGGAGGAGGCTGAATTCCTATAGGCAGTACTCCGTAGGTACTCATTCGCTGAACAAGGCTTGCCACATTTCCAGGCTTTTCCCTCTTAACAGGAACATTTCCATCACGAAGATCCAGGTCTTTCTTTATTTCCTTTAAAACAAAGGGAATACATTTTAGTATGGAAAATGGAATACTTACTTTTTACTGCTTTATCTACTACTGGTTTAGTAAATATACTGCAAACATGCGGATATTTTAGCTCCTTTCCATAACAGTATTTTCTACACTAAAATAATTACCAAAAAAGAAAGCACGGGCACATGTAACAATCGTTCATTATAGCTCAGTTAGACATTGGAATATCTATAAATTTTGTTTAAAAAAATAAATATAAGTTATATATGATGATGAAAGAGAAAGGAGAAAACAGGTAAAAATCTGATCTAGCTTCTTTCCAATCAAAACAGAAGTCCACTTTTCATAAACTATACCATACCATGACAAAATATAACGCACTAAACCTACACCCACCCAACGTCCTAGAGCTAGCCTTTCTTAAAGGGATTTCGTGGACCATAACCAAACGCCGCGCTCTCCATTATCGCCTAAATGTGCTTCAAGCCAGACAAATTTGCAAGATGGAATATTCTCACAGTGGTAAATGCTTCCAGTTACACGCACCGAACAACACTAAACACTACCATTACAACACAACAAAACATACATAAAGCTTTATCGACGATACAATCATCAGTAATCACACTCTAGTGTATGACTGAATCCTTCAGACAAGTCAGTAAAGGTACGCAATCTCAGTTAGCACTGCAAGGTCAAACTAATGGCAATACAACACTATATTTTTTGTCTACAATGAGTAATCATAGTCGCTCTTTAAATAAACTTTCCTGGAATGCTCAACACCGATTAAATAATTATGTCTAGCCAGATTAGAGGAGGGGACACCATAAATGCACACTTGTCACTCAAACTGATAACTCACATTTGTCAGCCGTGAATTACTTCTGGTGGAGCTAGGAGGCCAAAAGAATCATGCAAACCATTACATCTGTTCAATGCATGGAGACATTCGAACTGTTCCACCAGAAACAACAGGATATTTTTCAAATCCCAAACTAAAGGGTCTATTCCACAAACCTCATATTCAAACGCTAAACCCAGATTTACTCCAAGGAGACCCGACAGAGCAGCACAGCTGCCACCTTGGAGCTGTCAATGAAGCCTCAAAACCCAGATGACGAGTCCACAAATCTTCATTAATACTTATTTTGTGTAATATCAGACAAAGAATATATTGGATTTTTATCAAATAAATGATACCTCAGCCGTACGTAGATTAGTTCGGCCTCAAGGAAGTTTCATAAGGAGCCAAAGAGGTACACCAGCTCACCATAATTAAACAAGCATTGGCATAGCCAATAGGTCTCGCCTTTGGGACCTTGTGTGTTTAGCCAGAACTTTTGGCTATGTTGTAGAGCATTGTGGCTGCTGTGCATTATGTTGAAAAGTTATAATAAAAAGTGTTAAGCATTCTTGTTACCTTTATACAAACGAAGACGACATTATATACAACTGAAAAACCTGATTAAAAAAAGATTTTAACATAAAAAATGTCTTCTAGTTTTTTTGTACTTGCACTGCTGGCAACTTCTTCCTGTCTGTTCTCATGCTTGTTTGTTATAATTTTTTTTGTTATGGGGGAGCGGGACATAAATAACGGGGGGAGTGGAGGTTGGAAAACAGTAATTTAATTAGAACACGAGCAGCGGACGGACACTAGGGGAGAATCAACAGATGCCAGATTCCAAGGGCAGACTGACCTGATGCTTAGGTGGTGCGCTGATGCAAAATGGTGGTGGTGAATGATGTTTGGTGCTCAGGTGGTGACACTATATGGTGTGGATTGGAGGTACGTTGTGGATTGTGGAGTTGAAATATGTTGCTTGGTGTGTAATTATGCGGTGTGTATTGGAAATGTGTGGAGTTGAATTGTGTGGCCTGGAACTGTGGTGTTGAGTGAAATTATGCTTAGTGAAATTGTGTCATGGTGTGGAGTGCATTTATGTTAATTGGTGGTATGTGGTATAGAGTGCATTTATGTGGCGTGTATTTATGTTGCATTGAGTACAGTGCAATTATGTGGCGTGTAATTATGTGGCACTGAGTGGTATTATGGGGAGTGTATGTTGTATTCAGTAGAGTGTAATTATGTGGCACAGAGTGGTATTTGGAGTGTATGAAGCATTGAGTGCAGTGTAATTATGTAGCATATAATTATGTGGCACTGTGTGGTATTATGTGGAGTGTATTTATGTTGCATTGAGTAGAGTGTAAGTATGTGGCGTGTAATTATATGGCATTGAGTGGTATGTGGTGTATTTATGTTGCATTGAGTACAGTGTAATTATGTGGCGTGTAATTATGTGGCACTGAGTGGTATTATGGGGAGTGTATGTTGTATTCAGTAGAGTGTAATTATGAGGGGTGTAATTATGTGGCACTGAGTGGAGACATTTCTGAAAACTAGACACCCAGGGGGAGTAAAGGGTGGTGTGCCACCCAAGAACTCGACAATGTTTTCTTACTTGCAATACTCTTCAAACCACAAACTTTGCCTAAATTCACACATTTTCCTTACTTTTCTGTGACATAAGCTCCCCAAACGTGCAGGGATCCACAAAATTCCGACCACGCAGTGTTCCACCCCTTGTCCTGTATTTTTTTCTGGAAAAAATGTTAAATAAACAAATTCTTAGGAAAATAACTTTCTCTCACCCCGTTGTGAGGTCAAGCCTGCTTACTATAAAAGCTCTCTCTGGGCAATGTGGGGCAGGTATGCCTATGTTGGGGGTGGGTTATATTGCCAGTCCGTGGTAAGCAAGAGTGCTGCAAAAAAAATTCAGTGGTCCAGGAATTTTTTTTATTTTGCATATGGAGTCATAACCATACATAACAACAAAGCCACTTTTCAGGCCGTTTGCGGTCTTTTTTTTACTCCTTATGTAAGTGTTGGACCTGGTGACAAAAATAATTTACAAGTTTTAATGCATGTATTGGAGCCTATCAGGTACTTATTACCATTCTTCCCAGAAAAGAAGAAAGTTGCACTAAACAATGCTCTCATAACTGTGGCTGGACATTGTGTGCATCTTTACAAACGTGCAATATTTTGTCGAGTAGAAAGCCTTCCAACCATATTACTCAACTGAAGCACAGTAAGCAGCTTTAGAACAATAATATATAGATTTACATACTGAAGTTTTGGTTTTTGTAAGTGCTGAAATTAATAAGCGATGCTATTGCTCAAATTACTGGCACTCCTAATCAAACTTGTAGGTATGAAAAAAACATTTGGGCCTACCAGAAGTTAATCGTTTGACAGGCGAATCACATCAGATGCCACACAGATCTATTTAACTCGATGGGTTATCTTGTCAGTATATACAATGTGTTAAGGATATCATTTACACATTTGTATTCAGGCATTCCAGCCGTCTGTGGACACATACTGCTCAAAGGATAGAGGAAAAGGTTAAATACATTGTTTTGTTGTTGGAAAGGCAGCTTACAAAAAGCTTTCATGTGTAGAATTTTAACTCAAGTGCAATGTGCAACTGCAGCTCTACAATGCGTGGAAGATATAATTTGCAAGCGTTTCGTTTGCCATTATAGCTATCCATATATTTATTATTTACGTTCCGTCTTGAAAAGTAGTATCGTCCAGTCCAGATAAAGAACATAATGTGATTGTGTAGTACACCATTTTGCTACTAGAGGGCATGCTCCAACCACGTTAAGAGGAAGGCCCAATGTGAGTACTACTCTGAACTTCTGTGGTGCAATCATTGAAAACGATTATGCGGAGAGCATCGCTTTACAGGTTGTGTGAGCAACGTGCAAAATCAAAGGCAAAGGATGAATCTCTGAATGAATAAGCCAAAAGCTGACACAGGCTCCCAGAATGCTCATCACACAAAACGGCGTTTGGTAGTCTGGCCGCTGACAAATGGGTTCTGGTAAATATGTATAACTCGACGACGGAGCTAGTAGGTTGGTGGGAGTCTGCAGAGACCATCTACTCGTTTGTTGGTACTTTAAGTTGAAATGATTTCTCGGGTTAACACTAGATGTGTCCGTGTAAACATCACTGGTACACAGTGGTGGCTGGTGACATTTCGAAGTGGTGGGACGTAAAAGTTGTGGTTGAGTTTTAAGTAGTAAGCCAGCAAAAGTAGGGAGACCAACTGACATTAGGTTGGGTTTGGAGGTTGTCCACTTGAGGAAAGTTTGAAAAAAGAGGGGCAAATAGCACACTTTAAAGCTAATTTTAATACAAACATTTGTGAAAAGCAAGGTTTATAATGCCATTCTAAATATGTTGTCTTGAAATATTTAAAACATAAAAAATTGGCCCATATTGTACTGAATAAAATGTGTTCAACAGTTCCTACTTGCTTCAACAAGTCTATCTGAGTGAGCTCAATTTGTTGAGGGTGTTTATGATGCGGCAGTATTGAGAACTCTGGAGCAGAGTCAGTGCGTATCAGTGGTTCATAAAGGTATTCACACAACAGGCACATTCAATCCTTGGCCTCTCCGCAGAGCACCTTGAAAATGGTAATGTCCAATTGTGAGATCGCACATAAAGGGGGTCATAGAGCAAAATATGAACAGCAAGAAAGGAAAAGAGAATGCAGTGCTCACAGGTGAATGGAGTGGGCATGTTCTGTGCGCATGGGAAATAGAAAAGTAAGTATGCACAGAATGAGAAGAATGAAAACTGTTGGAGAGGAAAACGACTATTTGAGAGGTATGCAGATACAAGATTTCAGTAATATGTGGGGAGGAAAATGGGTGCATGCTTCAAACAGAGAGACTGCAGAGGAAAATGGAGCGAAAAAGAGAATGAGAGTGATTGAGGCACTCTGAAGACCATTACCACTTACACAGAGCTTAGTAATATTTAATTCAAGTGCTTCACTTCTTTTAGAGAACACCCACCCACTAGTTTTAATGCCACTAAAACCAATTTTAATTTTCACCTGACTTTCTTAACATGCATTGATTCGACAAGGAATTTGGTCACTTTTTTGTTTTTATAATGAAGGTGCCAAAAAGCCACTGTGTGCTCCAAGTAACGCTACATAAATATAATAAAACAATTGTGTTTAAAAATATTGATAATAAATCTTCTCAAATTGGGAATAAATACCCTGTAGCCGATGAGTTTAAAATCATTTAATCCATCTTCCAAGGATCATTGAAGGCCCATTAAGAAAATAACTTGTCTTTGAAACAAATAACTAAATCAGACGTATTGCTGACCGGCCAAAATCTGCATAACAGAACAACTGAATTAGCCATGCCTCTCAAGCAGGACTCATGCTTATCATACAGCAACAGCATTTCCCCTGCATGTGACCATAAACAAGAGAAATGAAGAGCGTGTCACTCCACATAAGTACCGTTACAGAAATGAAGCAAGCATTTGCAATGCAATCGGTCTCGCCTTTCGGACCGTATATGTATTTAGCTATGCAGCACATTAGCCTGGGTGCTGAACATTTGAAAATGTGAGCCCAGCAGCAGCCCACGCCCGCTCGTGCCACTGTGCTGCCAGTGCCGCATAACACCCAAGCACAAATGTAACACACGCACCGCATATGCTATCATATATCACACACGCACGCCGGCACTTTAACGTGTACATTGGCATACATACACAAGGAAAACTGGCAGGGAACTATACATTCGCATATGTGTAATATATTAAACAAATAAATACACGTGTGCAGCGATACACAAGTACATATGTTAAATCTAGCAGACAACTTGCTATCTAACTATTAACTATAGATGTATAAGCATAGCTCCTACAGTTACAGGAGTAACACTAGTATGCACAAAATGCGCAGAACAGACATGAGCACACATGGCAATATCCGTAGGACAACGCTTAGCCCGATGTGGAAAAAAATGACTCCCAGGGTCTTATATGCACACAAACTACACATACACACCCAAATACGAGCGGCCCCACCCCAAAAATATATATGGTCATAATAACGCACACACATATCCACACTCGTCAACTCCCATCTACATAAAATTCACAACAGACGTACCTCACACTACACCAAAATGGAAAAAATAAGACAAAATATACCGACACAAATAACGCAGACACCGATGCCCAGAACAGGATAACACACAAACGCACAACGTTTTCAAAGCGCTGGCTTCGGAACGCAGTTTAACTACTCCGAACTATTGTAGATTTGGAAACAGCGCTTTCAGTGTCTCCCCTCGTCGAACTCTCGCCTCATATAGGAAAGCAAAGCATGGGCCAGGGAGGGTGGCGGTGGCCCCACTGGAGTTCACCCAAGAAAACACCAGGACCCGGTCAATGTGTGGCAGCGCAACGCCTTAATGACACCATCTGTCACAATCACAGCAGACTTGGTGCTACAAAAAGAAACTTTCCCTCTCAATTTGCACAGCCTCCAAACCCACAGCTGCAGGGCTGTGTTGTGCGTGCCAAACATCGGAGCATCTTTTTTTGTAACACACTCCAAAGAAGAACAAAAGCGCGTTGCCTTTAGGGGGGGGGGGAGAGGGAGGTAGGGGGGGGGTGCCGGGGGCCTGGGGGATTTTTGAACTAAAAAAAGAAAATCCTACCTGAGCAGGTCCGCCGTCCGGGCGCCGCCTCGGGTCAGTCTCCGTTTGCGCCTATAGCCCCTCTCAGCCAATCCTGGCGCTGCTGGCAGCGCCAGGATTGGCTTAGGGCACGGTTACCTCTCGCCCGCCTGCCCATTAGGAGACCGAGGTTTGAGCCTTTGCTCAACGCTCGCTCTCCTAATGGGCATGCGCAAGCCAGTGCAAACACAAGTGCGCATGACTGGGCACGGCGCGAAAATTCGGTGCCCTTCCCCACTCATGCGCACTTGTGCTGCAGTGCTGCCTGCTGCCCCTGGTCCCTCTGACAATCATGTCAGTCAACATGACGCTAGGACCGCCCACCCCCTTCAGACTCTGAAGGGGGTGGGCGGTCCGACGTCATGCTGACTGACATGATTGTCAGTTCTCCCTCGGCGTCTTTGAACTTAAGTAAACGGATTCAGTTTACTTAGGTTCAAAGACGCCGAGGGAGCTGCGGGCGGGGGGGCTACGCCCCAACGGACGCACCGCCCCTGCTGGTACAAGAAATATTATTCAGTTCTGATGGTGATATGACCTGTTAAAAGCCTAGCACGCCTTGGAGACAACAAACGCTTCGGTGGACTGGCTGCATTTGGCAGTTCACATAAATACATCCATGTTACAAAGCGCAGCTTCCAGGAAAGCTAACTGCTGTTTTATTATCATTTCGTTTCTTCTCAACACGAGAGCCCTTTGTACCAAGGATACAAAAATGTTCTATTGAGCCACATGTGGCGCGTGGTCCACATAATGGGTGCCACAGATCTTGGTCTAAAAAAAGAGTGAGGGGAGCACAACGGCAAAAAGACAAAAAAAAGGATTAAAGCTAAAACAAAAAGAACAGGAGTGCCAAGAAAAAAAAACTGCAGTTTAATTTTTAAAAAGGGCCACAAGAGCTAGGCAAAAGAGCCAAACATGCTTACACAGCCGCCCAGATCCCTCTTTGTGGATAACCGGTTATTTACCCACTAACCATCGAGTGAGGTTAGTAAAAGGTTTGGCAAACTAACGTTATTTAATATTTTTTCTTAAATTGCATGGGCAGGATGGTCTGGCACCTCTAAACTAAACTTTTACCACAGGATTCCTAAGCTCAAATCTAAATATATTTGGAACAAGAAAACGACCCAAGTGCCACACAAACCTAATAATGATAAAAAATAATCCTAAATTCACGTTTGTTTCATTCCTCCCGACACTGAAGGCAAAATAAACGTCCAGCTGCTAACTTTAGCCTGCTGAGACTACCAACTGCAAGAAATACAAATACAGTTTGTCTTTGAGTTTTAATTATTTACAAATGCACGAAGCATTTCATGCTCTTATTTTGAAACTCTGCTGCCAGATAAAGAAAAAGACGCAACCCGAATCTCCCCCTCACCTTGTTTGGTCTACTTGACTACACAGAGAAAAGCTAAAATGCAAATATAGAAGTATTCGACCAATATTTTACCCTCTAATTGCACTGCAGCTTCCTCCACACATTTTTCAACAGAAGGCATTCACTCTCTTCAAGTAGCAGACGAGGGTGAAAAGCATGGTTCTATCGATCATATTCAAGTTTCGTTTTCAAATCAGTTGCGTTTTGCAGATTTAGCAGTGCTAGTGTTTTGGTGAATCTTCATATAGTCCAGTGATCAGTACAGGAATTGAGGCGGTGAGGGAAGTTTCCACTCATGGGTACCAACTATAGTTTGAGGTCGAACACAACACTCCCTTCAAACTGGGCTTAAAACAAGCCCGGGAGTGGTGCACGCGGCTAAAAGGAATTTTTAAAAAAGCCCGCGAGTGGTGCGCGCGCACTCAAAAGAATTTAAGTTATGCAGCAGGCACAGTGTGGGGCCGCTGCTCGCTCCCGAGCTCCCTAGGCCAGGGGAGAGAGAAGGCGGGACATGCACCCGCCTTGGGCCAATTGCGTGCTGTCTTTCTTAGAAAGACGCACGCAAAGGCCAATAGCGGGAGATGAATAAAAAAAGCACACGGACGAGCGTGTGGTCGGAGTTTAAAGTCCTAACTAGAAGCCTCGCAGAGCATCGCATGCGCGCTGGCTCAGGCGAGACCTAAAAACATACGAAGACACACAGGAAAAGATTACATTTTCAGATAAAGAGAATAAGTCATTGCATAATAGAAAGATACTGGCTCAATGTATTAGGGCGCACAAAGAACAGCATAAGAAGCTCAATCAACAGGCAGAGAAAGATCTTCAAATGACCGGTCCAAGATTAGAGGGGGAAGGACTGCGTCAGGCAAACATATTGCTGTTAATCATATTAAGAGTACCTAGATTTAGAACTTAAACCAAATTCGAACCAGAACCGTCATCAAATTACAACAGAAGAACGAAGAAAAAGGTTAAGATGCCAACTATCGCTACCGCAAACTTGAGAATCCAAGGGTCGCAGAGACCATGATCCTGCATCAGGTTTGGTCTTGATGGTTGTGTTCTTCTTTTTCCCCCCTTTAAGTTGTTAAGTAATATCTGCTGCCTACTTGCTCACTCCCTGTGTCTGTTATTGGAGATTTACACTCAGCAGTTCTGGGTACATCTCCTAATTTTTCTGTGGGTCCCCCATGGAGGCCTGGAGTACAGATGGATTATACGTTTGCATTTTACCTTGTTGGTTTACTCACCCTGCGTGGCTATTTGACTGTGTGTTCTTTTTAAATGTACCACTGTTGTTACAGTAATGGAAAAACTCAGCAGAGAATTCAATATGCACTTGCGGTTTCAATTCTTTATTAAGCAGCGCTCCATTGCTAACCTTGTGGCTTCATGGACTCAGTACAGAAAACAGCCAGTAATCACAAGTCTTCATTAAAGTATATTTTTAAAAAACCACAAACTTCCTTGTTAGTCTGGCTCTTTAGAGAACACAACTTTCATTCAAGCAAAAGACGAACCAAAAGAGCGAAAGACCGACACAAAGTACTTAATTGTTACCGTGGGTAAGTTTTGTTAGCCATTATATAAAAACAAGCAATGGCAAAGATAACAGATCAGGCTTTTTATTAGGGAAGCACAAGTTACTACTTGTGTAACGATATATCTGTAAGAGACATTAGTTAGTGATAGATTCCTTACCTTACAATATCCCCAGGCGTCAGGCTGGATCCGGAAAGTTTTTCGTCAGCAGTACCGCTGCGCGTCGGTAGGTGGGGTCGTGCGGCTCCGCGTTCGTCGCTGGCGTCGTAAGCGCCGAGATGACGTCACGGAGACTACTTAGGCGCCACCCATGCGCGCTGACGTCAGTTCTGTACACGACTTTCTGCGCCAGGAACGCAGAGCCATGCAAGAAACGGACCACTGGTGCCATGAAACTAGGGCCCTGAAAGGGATGACCTGAAACCTAGAATCAGTTCGAAGAACGGGGAGGATGGATGGGGCGGTAAGGAATCTATCACTAACTAATGTCTCTTACAGATATATCGTTACACAAGTAGTAACTTGTGCATCTGAAAGAGACACGTTAGTGATAGATTCCTTACCTTAGAATAGATACCCCAGCAATACCAACCCCGGTGGTGGGTCTGCGAATAGATTACACCAGAAAGTCACGGAGAACAGAACGGCCAAAGAAGCCATCTCTCCGGACTTGACTGTCAAGGCAGTAATGCTTGGTAAATGTGTGCAGCGAGGCCCACGTAGCTGCCTGACAAATATCCTGCAAGGGAACGCCGCGTCCCAAGGCAGGAGTGGCTGCCGTCGCCCTGGTAGAATGGGCACGCAGCCCCACAGAAGGCTCCTTCTTAGCCAACGAGTAACACGCTTTGATGCACAAAACGACCCACCGAGAGATGGCTCGTGTGTGCACGGCCCGACCTTTTTTGGCGCCCACGTAGCCAACAAACAGCTGGCCATCCACCCGGAACTGATGTGTGCGCTCCAAATAGAACGAGAGCGCACGTTGTGGGTCCAGACGGTGGAGCCTCTGTTCCTCTTTTGAAGGATGCGGAAAGAAGGTGGGCAAAGTGATGGCCGCCCGATGTGGAAGGGCGGGACAACCTTTGACAAGAAAGAAGGACGGGTCCTTAAAACCACCTTGTCTGGATGAACAGAAAGGAAAGGAGGATTAGAAGAAAGAGCCTGGAGCTCACTCACTCTTCTGGCAGGGGTGAAAGCTACCAGGAAAGCAGTCTTGCGAGTAAGAAGACGTAAAGGACAGTGATTCAGATAGGTCAAGACCAGACTTAAGTCCCATTGAGGCATTATGCAAGGCACGGGAGGAAATGTGTGTGCAATGCCTTTCAGGAAACGGTGAACAACCGGGGACTTAAAGAGAGAAGGCTGAACTGGAAGCCTGAGAAAGGCGGAGATGGCCGAAAGATAACCTTTGATAGTGCCCAGAGCAGAGCCCTGCTGGGCCAAGGAGAGCAGGAACAGAGGGACCTCAGAAAGAGGGGCAGAAAGGGGATCCACAGACTTAGCTGTGCACCATGCCACAAACTTGTTCCACCTGCAGGCGTATACTGTCTTAGTGGAGGGACGCCTGGCTGCCAGAATGACATCACAGACTTTAGGAGGAAGATCGAAAGCTGTGAACTGTCGCCGCTCAATCTCCACACATGGAGGTGGAGGCTGGACAGGTTCGGGTGGAGGACCGTCCCCTGCTGCTGCGACAGAAGATCCTCCCGAAGAGGCAGTCGGATCGGGGGATCGATTGCCATGTTGAGTAGCTCGGGATACCAGTATGTTGGCGCCCAATCCGGAGCCACAAGGATGACTTGGGCCCGGTCGCGCCGAATCGTCTTCAGCACTCTGGGCAGAAGTGGTATAGGCGGAAAGGCGTAAAACAGACCGCAGCTGCACTCGCGGCGAAAAGCGTCGACGAGCGAGTGCCGCCTTGGAAATTCCAACGCGCAGAACTGATGACATTGCGCGTTCTCTTCGGTGGCGAATAGATCTAACCAAGGCTTTCCCCACTGCTGAAAGAGACCTTGCACCGTGAAGACGCCATTCGTGATCCATCAAGCACCGGCGGCTGAGTTCGTCCGCCCTGGTGTTCAGAGAACCTGCCAGGTGTTGAACCACCAAGGTAATGCCTTGATGTTCCAGCCATGTCCAGAGGCGCAGAGCCTCCTGACATAGGGTTCACGACCCAACCCCACCCTGTTTGTTGCAATACCACATGGCGGTGGTGTTGTCCGTGAACACCTGCACTACACTTCCCCGGACAGAGGGAAGGAATGCCTCCAGTGCAAGTCGGATCGCCCGAAGCTGGACTCCGCCGGATACCAGAGGCCTCTGATCTCCGCCTCTCCCAAGTGGCTGCCCCATCCCAGGAGGGACGCGTCCGTCACCACTGTGTGCTCCGGTTGGGGAAGGGAGAAGCATCTGCCATTGGCCCAATCACGATTCATGAGCCACCACTGCAATTGTCGTGCAGTGCCCTCCGAGATCTGGACATGAACAGACAGGTTGCCCTGATGCTGTGCCCACTGGAACTTCAGGTCCCACTGCAGAGCCCGCATATGCCACCTGGCATGTTGCACTAGCATTAAACAGGAGGCCATCAGGCCCAGGAGCCGGAGGGTCATCCTGACAAACCCGGGATAGAGGCCGAAAGATCGGGACCATAGCCTGAATAACCTGGACTCGCTGCTCGGGAGGATAAACCCGAAACTGCGTCGAAACCAGAACCGCTCCGATGAAGGGGAGCTTCTGAGAGGGACTCAGGTGCGACTTCGGCACGTTGATGGAGAACCCCAGCAAATGCAGGAGGTCGGCTGTAGTCTGAAGGTGGGTGACGACTGCCGGGGGCGAGCCCGCCTTCAACAACCAGTCGTCGAGGTAGGGGAAGACTGACACCTAGTACCTGCGCAGATGAGCTGCGACCACCGCCATCAGTGTCGTGAACACCCGAGGGGCGCTGGTAAGGCCGAAGGGGAGCACGGCAAACTGAAAATGCTCCTGGCCTACCGTGCGCAGGTAACGCCGGTGGGCCGTCAGGACGGGAACGTGAAAATATGCGTTCTGCAAGTCCAACGCTACCATCCATTCTCCAGGGTCGAGGGCAGCCAAGACCTGGGCCAGAGTCAACATTTTGAACTTCTCCTTCCAGAGGAAGCGATTGACGTTCCTGAGGTCCAAGATGGGGCGCAGGCCCCCTTTCTGCTTCTTGGGGACCAGAAAGTAGTGGGCATCACAACCATGTCCTACTTCTGGCCCAGGAACGCGCTCGATGGCCCCCTTGGCCAAGAGGGCCGTGACTTCCTGTCGGAGAAGCGCCAAGTGATCTCCCGACATGCGGTGGAACTGAGGTGGCATGGCCGGGGGGGGACAGACACGAAGGGGAGGGAGTAGCCCCTTCGGACGATTTGCAGCACCCACCTGTCCGAAGTGACAGAGCGCCAGTGGGGGAGGTGATGTTGAATCCTGCCGCCCACCGGCGTGGGGTGCACCCCAAAGCTCTGACTAGGAAGGCTTTGAGGCGGATGCTGCAGGAGCAGAGGTGGACTGACCCGCACGCTGGCCCCCTGTGCCGCTACGGCGGCCACCATGCCCTCGGCCGCGCTGAGGTTGGTTCTGCGCAGGCCTCTGGCTGAACGGACGTGTAGGGGCTCCCCTTCCGTGGCACAAAAGGAACGAAACGTAGATGTGGCCGGGCGTGTGCGCAGCCAGGCGTGTCGCCGCAAGGCCACCGTCGTGGAGATGGCCATCCCCAAAGAGTCCGCGGTGTCCAACCCACACCGAATGGCGAACTTCGTGGCATCCTTCCCCTCCGCAACAGCTTGGGAAAGTACAGCCCGAACCTCCTCCTGGCACTGGGGCAGAGTTTGCGCCACCGTGTCCCACACAGCGTGAGAATAGCGGCCCAAGAGGCATGCGGTGTTGACTGACCGCAGCCTCAGGCTGGCAGAGGAAAACAACATGTCGCCAAACTGCTCCAGCTTTTTCGATTCCGTATTTGGCGGAGCGGTAGGGAATGCAGTTTGGGAAGTGGAGGCCTGAATGACCAGGCTCTCCGGTGTCGGATGAGTTGTCAAAAGGGCAGGGTCACCCGGTGCCGGGCGGTGCCGCCTGGCCACGTTTTTATCCACAGGAACCCATGTGGCTGGCCTAGACCAGGTGCCCATCAAAACATCCGTCCAGGCCCAATTGAACGGAAGCAGAGGCTCTATGGAACTTGCCGCCGGCTGAAGCACTTCAGTAAGGAGGTTAGTTTTGAGGGTAACAGTAGGCAGGTCAAGGTGAAGAGCCTCAGCTGCTCTACGGAGCACCACAGTGTATGTGGTGCCTTCCTCCATGACCGTGGGAGGAGACACAAACCCAGGCTCAGAGGAGAGGTCAAGGCCACCTGCATGCTCAGAGGAGAGGTCAAGGCCACCTGCATCCTCAGAGTCCTCCGCTCCAACGGCGCCGTTCCCGGCGCCGATCCAGCTCCATGTCCCATGTAGGAGGTGGGACGACGGAACCCCGTGCAGCGCCGGGAACGGAGCCGCAGGGGGCGCCGGGGCCGGAGCCGCTGGCGGAGGACCTTGCGGCGCCGGAGCCGCCGGCGGCGCCAACGGCGGAGCCGGTGGCAAGCAAGTGCCCTCAATAGGGACCGCGGGGCCCGAAGGCGCGCCGGCGGGAGCCCTAGGCCTGAAAAGGCAGCCCATGGCGGCAAGAAACTCTTGCACCTGGGCTGGAGCCTCCGACGGACCCGGGTAGGACGGGTAGGCCGTGGGACTCACAGGCTCCAACGGAGCCGTGGGGGAAGGACCCCTGGCCCCCTCGTCCGCGTCCGGAGACTGACGGGGGGAGGTCGGAGAGCGTACGCGCTTTTTCGACTGTTACTTGCGACGTCTCTTACCCGATTCCGAGGGTGAAGACGTGGACCCCGAGGAGCGATGATGATGGCTCCGCGGTTGGTCCCTCGAGCGACCCCTGGACCTCGAACGACGCGGAGACTACTGTCGGGCCTCCAGCAGCTTTCGGGACCGCTCCCGCAAAGTCTTCGGAGCCATGGCCAGACAGTCGGAACATGACCGCAAGTCATGGTCGCGCTCCAGACAGTAGAAACAGACGCCATGGGGGTCAGCCACCGACATCGTACGGTGGCAGGCCCCGCAGAATTTAAACCGAGGCATCCCTACGTGGCACCAGGAGTCAAAGACTCAAAAGAAGTAGGACAAAGTCCCAAAAAGAAATTAGTCAAAAAATGACTAGGGTACGTGCTCTAACCGGATCTGCGCTTGCTGGCGCGGAAAAAGAAAGAACTGACGTCAGCGCGCATGGGTGGCGCCTAAGTAGTCTCCGTGACGTCATCTCGGCGCTTTCGACGCCAGCGACGAACGCGGAGCCGCACGACGCCACCTACCAACGCGCAGGGGTACTGCTGACGAAAAACTTTCGGGATCCAGCCTGACGCCTGGGGATATTCTAAGGTAAGGAATCCATCACTAATGTGTCTCTTTCAGATGGGTTTGGTAATAGTTGGGTGGAACGGTGTGTTACTCCCTGCTGTTCTAGAAAGAGAAATCCATAATGAAGCAACATTGTGGGCCACAAAAATACGAAAGCTGGGGTTGAGGCCCCTTTCCCCAATAGAATGCATTAGCAGAGTTAAGCTATGCCCTCAAAGAAGAATGTTACGAAACAGAGTCACAAAAGAAAGCTAGTTTTCTTTGGGGAGACATACTGGAAACGCAAACACAGCAAAACACTGCATCGATGCTTTCCACATAGACTTAGTATTTTCTTGCATCTTTAAGTCTACCTACACAAAAAAGGACGAAATCCAACATGGCATCTTACTAGCAAATACAATCAAATAAACGTGCAAGGGTGATTATCTATCAAAACGACTACTTGATGCATCACCAACACATGACGGGAACACAAATGGTATAATATATCCATCCACGAAATGCGATGATCTTCCTGGAGAGGCACATAGAATCAATGGCAAACCATAACAGTTACTTTTACACGTGAAACCTGCTTTCGATCAGACCTATAAGAGCAGAGCGAGCTCGAAGTAAAGACTGAAACATAAGCAGTAGATTCAGAAGTTGCTATCATGAAAGTTAATTTGTACAACCCCCTACAGCCTTAAACAAACTGGTAACACAGGTAGGACACCCAAGCCAATGGGCATTTATGGCACAACATGCCTGGGTGACCAATGTAGTTCTCTTAGTGTGAGCACCTCTCAGAGGTCCTCTAGCCAAATTTTAAATCAAAGTTGTCTTTCTCGTTTGATTTGAACTGTAGCTGGAAAGAAACAATCTATGGTCAACAACATAGCACTTCTCTTAACCTCCCACACACCCTTCCCTGGAGATCTTGCAGGTAAGGTAGAAGCAGAGCAGATGCACATGTTCAGTCACATTAAGCAGGTCGTCTGGGCTAAGAGGCTGCTTTAGATGTCTCCCTTGACCTATAATACATATCATACACACCGCCATTCCAATCAATTATTATTATTATTAAACTGAATTTATAAGGCGCTCAGCTACCCCCAGAGGTTTCCCGGCGCCAACCGGCAGGAGAGAAAAAAAGCGGAATAGGGAATCAGAGATTGAACAACCAAGTCTTCAGACTTTTACGGAATCTACCATAAGTGGTTTCCTCGCGTAACGTGAGAGGCATGGAATTCCATAGAGTGGGGCCAAGATAAGAGAAGGAACGGCCACGCATACGAGACAGTTTGATTTTGGTGATAATGAACCTAATTTGCTGGGCAGAACTCAAAAGTCGTGAAGGAAGATAAAGTTGTGCCAGCGATTGCAGGTATGTTGGGGCCACTCCAGTTTTGATTTTATACATATAGCATAAAGCCTTGAACTAGATTCGATTCTCTTTCTTCAGCCAATGTAAATCGCGAAGATAGCCAGTGATTGAGGCAGTCTTTGGTACATTGCACAGCAGTCTAGCCGCCGCGTTCTGCACTACCTGGAGCCTTTGGATGGTAGCTTTGTTGGATCCCAGGTAAAGAACATTGCCATAATCCAGCCTAGACGTGACTAGGGCATGGACCACCGTTTTCTGTACCACACGAGGTATTATCCATAAAATTTTCCTCGCCCATTTTAGGACATTAAAGCATGTGGCAGCTACCTTGGTGACTTGTTGTTTCATTGTGAGCTGGTTGTCAATAATGAAACCCAGATTGCGAACTTGGTGTACTGGCAGGGGTAAGGTACCCATTTCAGATGGCCAAAGATGCAGTCCCCAGAGGTCAATTTTTTTCCCTAAGATCATAACCTCCACCTTGTCTCCATTAAGTTTGAGCAAGTTGTGTTGCATCCAAGACGCAATTTTACTCAAGCCTGACTGAAGGGCCGAGGGCTCAGCTCCCTTTGATGAAGAGAGGGAGAAGATGATCTGGGTGTCATCGGCATAGGAAAAAAGGGATAACCCTGCTTCCTCAGCAACATCAGCCAACGGCCGGTCATAGATGAACAACAGAGGGCTCAAGACCGAGCCCTGAGGTACACCATAGGGTAATGCGTAAGACTTGGAGCTGGCCGCTGTAGAAAAGACCTGAAAAGTACGGTTGGTTAGAAAAGAACTAAGCCATTGTAGGGCGATGCCCTCTATGCCCAAGGACTTCAGCGCTTTCAGTAAAATAACATGGGACACCGTATCAAACGCCGCGCTGAGTTCCAGCAGGACGAGAGCCGCCGTGTCTCCCTCATCCAGTCGGTGCCTCAGCATTTTGGTGACTCCAAGTAGAGCGGATTCCGTAGAGAAACCAGCTCTAAATCCAGATTGGGAAGCGTGAAGAAATTTCTAGGACTCAACGAAATAAGTCAGCTGAGTATTGACATGTTTTTCAAGGATTTTAGAGAAAGCCGGAAGCAGCGAGATGGGACGGAAATTAGCTAGCTTAGACATGTCAGCATTGGCTTTCTTTAGGAGAGGGAGCACCATCGCATGTTTCCATTACAACGGAACTTGGCCCTCCTGCAGGGAGGCGTTCAGGAGGTTCATAATTATGGAGAGGATGGGAGCGTCAAGCTGTTTCATCACCGAAATAGGGAGTATATCACGGGGGGAATCCAGATTTAATATTTGTCAAAAAACGATTAAATGAGCTACAGTCCAAAAGAGACCAGGCTTCCAGTTTATTAGCTGGTATAGTGTCAATGAAAGTCTCAGTCCTACCAGCACTGGTAACATTAAGGGAGATCTCAGAATCGGCTCCAATGAATCAGAATTTCTGTACACAGAGGGGGGGGAGTGCCTCAGCCTCCTTTAGCACCTGCTCTACTAGCAGCGTCTTTCACATCTGTATAGCCCACTCAACACCCGCTGGGTGACTGGAATGCGAGTTACAGCATTTTGCCATCTACCTCAGAATCCACTCTTGGTAGTAGTGAGCTGTTGAGAAGACCAACATTCCACCATCTGCACAGACCACACAACATGCATAAAGTAAGTATGCATATTAGCACAAGACTTGCTGCCATAAGGCCTCTTTATGCAATGCCTCTGAACGCCTTTTTTTACTTTAAACACCGTATTTATTTTGGGCATCACTTGCAAAAGTACGGCTGTCGTGATGCCAAGCCATTTCTTCTTTCCTCAGCTTTTAAAAGGAGGCCCAAAAAGAGTAGCACAAAAAAAATAAAAAATAAGATAGCTCTTTCCTGGTGTGGTTTGTCAAAGGTCACTCACCATGTGCAGTTTGTCAGAACACCCGATTTATTTATTTTTTTAACTTGGATTTCACTATGTACATTTGAAAGTAATGTGGCACTGCCAAACATATGGTTGCCACAATTAACATGCATTGGCAAAGCCAATAGGACTCACCTATGTGAGATGTATTTAAAAGGAGGGGAGCTGCACAACCTGGCGCGAGGCGGTGGACCAGCAATGGCGGACCGGCGCACCGACAGAACAGCGTGGCCTGGCATGCAGCGGACCAGCGTGGATTTGTTTGGAGTGGAGTAGAATTGTGTGGTGTCGAGTGGAGTAGAATTGTGTGGTGTCGAGTGGAGAGTAACTGTGTGGTGTCGAGTGGAGAGTAACTGTGTGGTGTCGAGCGGAGAGTAACTGTGTGGTGTCGAGCGGAGAGTAACTGTGTGGTGTCGAGCGGAGAGTAACTGTGTGGTGTCGAGCGGAGAGTAACTGTGTGGTGTCGAGCGGAGAGTAACTGTGTGGTGTCGAGCGGAGAGTAACTGTGTGGTGTCGAGCGGAGAGTAACTGTGTGGTGTCGAGCGGAGAGTAACTGTGTGGTGTCGAGCGGAGAGTAACTGTGTGGTGTCGAGCGGAGAGTAACTGTGTGGTGTCGAGCGGAGAGTAACTGTGTGGTGTCGAGCGGAGAGTAACTGTGTGGTGTCGAGCGGAGAGTAACTGTGTGGTGTCGAGCGGAGAGTAACTGTGTGGTGTCGAGCGGAGAGTAACTGTGTGGGGCGCGGAGCGGAGAGTAACTGTGTGGGGCGCGGAGCGGAGAGTAACTGTGTGGGGCGCGGAGCGGAGAGTAACTGTGTGGGGCGCGGAGCGGAGAGTAACTGTGTGGGGCGCGGAGCGGAGAGTAACTGTGTGGGGCGCGGAGCGGAGAGTAACTGTGTGGGGCGCGGAGCGGAGAGTAACTGTGTGGGGCGCGGAGCGGAGAGTAACTGTGTGGGCGCGGAGCGGAGAGTAACTGTGTGGGGCGCGGAGAGTAACTGTGTGGGGCGCGGAGAGTAACTGTGTGGGGCGCGGAGAGGAACTGTGTGGGGCGCGGAGAGGAACTGTGTGGGGCGCGGAGAGGAACTGTGTGGGGCGCGGAGAGGAACTGTGTGGGGCGCGGAGAGGAACTGTGTGGGGCGCGGAGAGGAACTGTGTGGGGCGCGGAGAGGAACTGTGTGGGGCGCGGAGCGGAGAGGAACTGTGTGGGGCGCGGAGCGGAGAGGAACTGTGTGGGGCGCGGAGCGGAGAGGAACTGTGTGGGGCGCGGAGCGGAGAGGAACTGTGTGGGGCGCGGAGCGGAGAGGAACTGTGTGGGGCGCGGAGCGGAGAGGAACTGTGTGGGCGCGGAGCGGAGAGGAACTGTGTGGGGCGCGGAGCGGAGAGGAACTGTGTGGGGCGCGGAGCGGAGAGGAACTGTGTGGGCGCGGAGCGGAGAGAACTGTGTGGGGCGCGGAGCGGAGAGGAACTGTGTGGGGCGCGGAGCGGAGAGGAACTGTGTGGGGCGCGGAGCGGAGAGGAACTGTGTGGGGCGCGGAGCGGAGAGGAACTGTGTGGGGCGCGGAGCGGAGAGGAACTGTGTGGGGCGCGGAGCGGAGAGGAACTGTGGGGCACGGAGCGGAAGGAACTGTGGGGCACGGAGCGGAAGGAACTGTGGGGCACGGAGCGGAAGGAACTGTGGGGCACGGAGCGGAAGGAACTGTGGGGCACGGAGCGGAAGGAACTGTGGGGCACGGAGCGGAAGGAACTGTGGGGCACGGAGCGGAAGGAACTGTGGGGCACGGAGCGGAAGGAACTGTGGGGCACGGAGCGGAAGGAACTGTGGGGCACGGAGCGGAAGGAACTGTGGGGCACGGAGCGGAAGGAACTGTGGGGCACGGAGCGGAAGGAACTGTGGGGCACGGAGCGGAAGGAACTGTGGGGCACGGAGCGGAAGGAACTGTGGGGCACGGAGCGGAAGGAACTGTGGGGCACGGAGCGGAAGGAACTGTGGGGCACGGAGCGGAAGGAACTGTGGGGCACGGAGCGGAAGGAACTGTGGGGCACGGAGCGGAAGGAACTGTGGGGCACGGAGCGGAAGGAACTGTGGGGCACGGAGCGGAAGGAACTGTGGGGCACTGAGAGGAAGGAACTGTGGGGCACTGAGAGGAAGGAACTGTGGGGCACTAAGAGGAAGGAACTGTGGGGCACTAAGAGGAAGGAACTGTGGGGCACTAAGAGGAACTGCGTGGGGAGGAATTGCTTGGAGTGGCATTGTGTGGCAAGGGGTAGAGTGGCATTGTGTGGCAAGGTGTAGAGTGGCATTGTGTGGCAAGGTGTAGAGTGGCATTGTGTGGCAAGGTGTAGAGTGGCATAGTGTGGCGTGGTGTGAAGTGGCATAGTGTGGCGTGGTGTGAAGTGGCTAAGTGTAGCATAAAGTGGCAGTGTGGCATGATGTGGCACTGTGTGATGTGGAAAGTTGCCCGAGTTGCAAATGAATTACCCTATAGTGCTTCAAAGCCTTGTGCTATATAAATGCAATTATATAATTCAATATGTTACAAATTATCTCGACCTACGATCTATGTAAACATGATGTGTGATCGGATGCAGGAGCTTGTTAGTTATTCGGAAGTATAAAAACATCCATAAAAGCATCACTCGGGACAAACATCGTTATACAATTCATGTCATAAAATCAGGTTTGATGTAAAACATAGGCTAAAATTGTTAGGTCTTGTAACAGTCAGTTGTCAGGAGGTTTTATACACATATATATATGTATCCTATCGAGATTTTTCGGACAGGCCACTTTATAAAACACCTTCGTTAGCAATCCATTCTTAACATGGGCTATAAAAAGCTAGTCTGCTTTAATCAATATTAAAAACTGTTTGTATCTACTACAAATTTCCAAACATGCCAATGAATCATTTTTTAAACTATAGCTGTGGCAGTGAAAAAATAAAATGTGATTCTGTGGTAAAGTGCCTTCATGTTAACGTAAATTAATTTGCCCATTACATCATGTATCCAAACTAGAGGGGCAGTAATATGCGATTACCCGTCGGGCTATATACCTATACTTGGACACGACCAGTCTAAGATAGGGGGCAAGAACCTAGATCCTGGTCCACCATGCCCTCCATCTTATCTGGCCCTCCAATACACAAGGCTAATATAATATAATGTATTACACATTCAAATTCTGACCCCTTTTCCCTTGGTCACATTGATCGAGGTGCCTAAATCCATGAAAAAGGTTACAGCATATGGCCTATCCTAGTCATAAATTGGTAAAATGTTCTTTCTAGTATAAAAGACCACCCATAGAAAGGATGAAATTCTACAACAGATCTCTAGGGTAGGTAATGATTGCAGAAATAAATATATTGCGGCATTGGGTAAAACAGTGTGGGCTGATTATCGGTAAAATATATCGTTTCCTTTGTTGGCTATAAAACTTACAGAAGAAAACCACATACATTGTATCCTGGGGCATCATATTGTCACAAGGGCAGCTGGTCGGATTTATAGACCAGTCATTCATTTTTGGGAAGCTGGCCAATCTATGGAATATATCAAGTCTTAAGCAGGTCAAAACAAACCTATGCCTTCCGTTTAATACAGCTTAAAGATAGGGTTGCATGTTAAAAGTAGTTAAACTCAATTGATTTTTCATGACACTTGGTTTGTGGATCTCAGTTAGCAGTCTAAGGTTTTCCAAATGTAACATCCCTTCCTCTTTCACGGTCTACTAATTAGGTCTAGTGTTTCTGGTTTCTCAAAATAATCAGGGTAGCCAATGTCGCGGAAAAAGCGTTGTACATAGGCCAACCATGAAATTCTTAAGTAGGAGCTTAATTTAAGGCAGTCCCCAATTATTGCTCGATTAAGACCTGTATATTCTGACGTCCAGATTTTATGCCAAAGAAGAATTGGCTGCAGCTTTATTAAATCTGTGATATATTGTGCGCCCAATTAGGCGTGACATACATATACTGATGTGCTTTTGGGTGTTGCAAGCAGATATCTAAAAAATTCATTTTCTACGATTTGGACATCTGTACATTTTTTATTTCCCCACAAGCCCGCCCCATATGTGGCTATGCCGAGGCACTTGGCTTTATAGATCATCACTTCCGGTGGGTTAGAGCCCAATCGTCTCGCAAAACGTCTAAAGGCGATGCAAGATTTACTAAATTGTAGCTTCCTGTTGGCAATGGCCTTATTCCATAAAACATCCTTGTCAAATAAAATCCCCACATAAGAGAAGGTATTAGTAAAACCAATGATTTTGCCGTCTAGCCTTATACCTTTACATTTCCTACTAGTCCTGCCACATTTCGTAATAACTAGGAAGCGAAGTTCCTTCATATATTCTACAAAGTTCGACAGCAGGGACTGAAGAGCCAAGGGGGTGCGGGCCATAAGGATAGCATCGTCAGCATGGAAGAGGGCTGGGACAGGGCGCGTTCCTATCTGAGAGATCTTTTGTAGATGCCGCAAGTACCTCACCCACACTGTTTATAGATAGTGAAAACAGGAAGTGAGCCAAAACGCACCCATCTCACACCTCTCTCCACGCTGAAGGCTTCGGTGCATTCTCCACTGATACCATATCTGACCCTGGCTTTCTATCCCGGGTAGAAGTCCCTCAATAGACTGATGATTGTTGCCTCCAACCCCATGTCTTTCATTTTTTGCCACAATTTAGCATGTATAACACAGTCGAAGGCCCATTATAAATCGACGAATGCTAAATATAAATTCCCCTTTTTAATATTAACATATTTTTCAATTAACATGTTTAGATTCAGGCTCTGCTCTATCATCCCAATCCCCGGGCGGAAGCCATATTTTAAGTCTGACGTAATATCTTGCGATTCCGCACAATCCTGTAGTCTTTTTAGAATTTTGCGGCCTACTATCTTAGCGAGTGAATCAAGCAAGGAGATGGGTCTGTAACACGCTGGATTAAGGCGGTCTTCATTTTTTATAAATAGGTACAATAATGGACTCTCCCCATGTTGACAAAACCCTACTGTACAGCATGCCCTCAGTACTAGAGTTAACACAGGCCCCTGTTATCTTTATATAAATTTACTGGTATTGCATCTGGTCCTGGCGCTTTGCCACTTTTGCTTTCCTGTATTGCATTACTAACTTCCTCCAGTGTGAAAGGAGTAATGGAGGAGGTTTGAGATGAAAATGTGATATCATTACCACTATGTTCGTGCTCAGATGCTGATGTATCAGGCAATGAGTAGATATTGGCAAAATGCCTCATCCATTCTACCTCCAATATTGCAAGCTCCACCCTGGGAGCCTCATCTGTTGTCAAGGGTTTAGAGTTAATTGCCCGCCAGAAGGCTTTATTATCATTGCAGGAGCAAGCTTCCTGTAAGTGCTCCCATGCCTTCTCTCTTAAATGTAGTTTGTTTTCTCAACTTCACAGCCTGCTTATACTATACTCTGCAACAACGGACTTCTATGGTGATCCTGGGAGTTTTATGCAATGCCTCCTTCAATCTTTTATGGGCGTTAGAACGTAATGTATCAAACCACCCCTTCTACTTCTGCTTTGCCTTCTCTCTAGCAACGAAAAGACCCTCCTTTACACCCTGTGTAATTGACAGAAAGGCTGTGATGATTTCATTGTTTGGGGTGGTGTCATCTAGACACTGCTCGAATGCTTCCCTTTTGTTACTTATCAAATCTTTAAGAAAACCTTCCGGAGTGATCTGTGTCCAGCGCAAAGAGTAACCATTACGCCTTGCTAATTCAATCTCGGTCGCTTGTGGAGCGGTCTTCCCACGTACCCGTTTAGAAAATAGTACTGTATTTAATTGCATACTCAAAGGGAAATGGTCACTTACTGAAATCGTGTGTGTGGAAAAATTGTAAACAAGGCCAGCGGCACCTATTTGACAATAGTACGTTATCGTTAATGCTATGACTTTCTTCCATTAAAAGTTTTCTTACGAATAGCATAAGGGGAAGAGATTTAATTTGCAAACGACAGATCAAATTTAAATATTAGGTCATTGATCTTATCTCCATAAATAGTATGATTGAAGTGTAGCTGATCTCAATCCTATGTATTTTCCATTCCACACATTTTATCCAGCTGAGTCTTGCATTGTCGCAGATTAAAGTCGCCCCCATACGATTATCGTATGTTTTCTATTATCTAAAGTAATGCGCTCCAAGTCATTGTTCAATTTCTGCAAGGTATCTGTAATGTCTCTTATCGTAGCATTCTTATAAAAATTAATTAACGCTAGCCTCACAGGGCCAAGCGATTCACATACTAAGAGTTGATAAAATGGGTTATGTGTAACCATGTCAATACTAGTAAATTGTACACTGTTGGAGACATAAGTACATAATCCCCCCTTTGCCCTGCCATGTCTCGATTGTGTAGCTGTTGTAAAGTATATCCTATACCCATTCATATGCGCAGGCAAATAATTTGGAAAACGGCTACAAACTCTAACCATTCCAGGATTTGTCTCTTACTTCCCAGACCTGCCACATTCCAGCTAAGATATCCTAGGAGTTCAGAATTTGAAAGTATAGATTTCGGTTTATTAACTATTAGAGGGACTAACTTATTGCTACTATCCGGTTGAGGCATACTTGCTCTTCTTGACGTGATTCCCTCAATCATTGTGTAGGAAGTGTTCACTTCATTAATATTTTCTGTGGGATAACTATGACATTGGCTTCTCTGAGTATCCATGTATAGATAGCAAGGAAGACACTAAGTCAGTCCAAACCATCCAAGGTCGATAAACAATGGAAACGATTGTAAGTTGGGACTAGGTATCTTTGATCCATCAACAGTCTCTGTTTAAAAATTGCCTGTGGTCTAATATCACTAATTAAGGGTTTGGGTTGATAAAAATAGCTCAAAGGGGCATAAAAGATGGCGTTAAAGGGATATTAATGGCTCTGGTCCTGTTCAATACTGCCTCAACTAACTGTGGCGTTTTAAAAGAGAGAACTACGCAGTCGTCTCTCATGGTTTTTCCCCTTTCCCCACCCATTTAACTCTCCTTGCCATCTTGAATTCATTAAATAGATGTTCAGTTAGGCCTGATCTAGCACCCAGACAATTTAAAGACTTGTTTCTTAGTGAAATCCAGTTCTCAATACTGTCTAAAGGTAGTGGAGGGACATTCGTCAGGATGACCACGTATGGTGTTGCCGCCGGTGGCAAGTCCAAACGATCAGATATATACACTGTAGAATCTCTAAGCTGGTCATCAGTGGCTAGGGTAATTGCGGCAATACCACTGTTTCTTCCGCCTCTCTCATCAACTCGGGGCATGCTGTTTTTAGGTTCTCACCACCCCTTACTCTGTCACTTTGAGCACCTAAATATCTGGGGGGGATATGTACTAGGTCCTGCCGATGTTATGTTCGTAGTTACAGTCTTGATTGGGGATTGCATGGTGCTTTTGGAATTTGTGCGGTCGCAACAATATTCAAAAGCTCCAGACAAGAATTAGTTCTTGTTTCTACATTCGTAAATCGGGTTTGTATGGAGCCCAATATGTTGTTTACATGGTGATCGAGGGCTTCAAGAGCCTCTGCTAGAGTATCTAGTTTGCTGATTATCTTATTAGGGTCCAAATTGGTCTGTACCAGGGTGGTAACAGGTTGTTCTATGCCCTGAATTTGGTGGTTTACTCTCTTTTCTCGCACTCTCTCTCAGTGGGGCGAGTTCCTGTAAGATGAATCTGTGGCTTTCTAACCCGTTTGGGCGGTGATGAGTTTGATTTAGATGGAGAGATAGTATCAGGGATGAGTTGGATGCATCCATTTATTCCAGTATTCTCTCTGCTACCATGCTCCTTTCTTATTCTCATATCCTTATCATCGCTAATACATGCATGAACACTTGCAGAATTCTCTAGACCCTGGTTAAGGGCTTGGGACACGAGGTGTTATTGCCAAAATAGGTGCACAGTCACCGTTTATTAACAATGACTCTCCAACAGTTATTTGTTTTGCAACGGCCCCCATAGCTCCCGTAATGTACTTTAATAATGATACTTGGGACTTGTCTGGGGACTGGTGCTTACCAGTAGTTACAGGGTGCTTCCTTTTGCCCATACTTTGGGAATATTCTATTAGGGTAGGGCAAAATTATTCCAAGAGATGCCAAGAAGCATCTCTCTTGACGACTCGGGGGATAGACTAAAACTGTACTTCGTGTCTGTCAATCATCGATTAGTAGTAATTGCTAAATAATTGCAACACCCGCCCCATGAATATAAGACCCAAGTTTCACTCTCCCCCCCAGTCAGTAATTAATGTACAATGCAAGTTAAGAACCAGGCACTTTTATCAAGTCAAACAAATCGGAATGTCAATTGCACAATTAGCAAGTCTTTATGAAGTTCTTCGAAGTCCCCTGTCTTTTTTCCAATAGATAATTGCAACTGAGGCAATGAGACCCTCCCTCGGATAATTCCAGGAAGGGCCTAAGTACAGTAAAGTCACAGAATGAAGTAGAGGTAAAATTTGATTAAAAGCACGGGACAGTACCTTGTTTTGTCTATTCAGTTCCATCACTGGTAAAATATTCCATCCTAACCTAGTCCCGGTTTTATCCTTCTCCTTCAGACTCCAATGCACTTGATTGTGTAATCTTTCATTGCATGGCACCGTTTGTACTGTAAACACAAGGAGATGATGGACGGAGCGCTGAAACTTTTCAGACACACACTCCCAATAACAGATCTGGGTTGAATCCATCATCGTTCTTTAGCGCACTTCGCCACCCAGTTCAGACACAGCTATATGCAAATCAGTCTTGACCCTGTGCCTCATGGGAACAGTCCAGCACGAACTTCCAAGCCATGTCTTCCCTTGCTCACTTTGCCACTGGATTCAAGCTAGTCTGGCTGATCCAGGATGCTTGTTTCCGGTTCAGGGAAGACCTGGCTTGGCAGTTCGGTCTCGACTGTTCCCATGCGGCACAGGGTCAAGACTGATTTGCATATAGCTGGATCTGAACTGAGGTGGCAAAGTGAGCTAAAGAATGATGGATTTAACCCAGATCTGAAACTGGGGGTGAGTCTTAAAAGTTTCAGCGCTCCGTCCATCATCTCCTTGTGTTTGCACTGTTTGTACTGTGCTGATGCAGCAGTACAGCCAATCTCTTCAATCTGCCATTGACTAAGTTGCTGAGCTGCTGATCTCACAACCCTGAGGTCAGACCAATACTCTCCTGGCCTAAAGTCCACCCCATAAGGACGTTGTGTTACAGTTAGCCCTTGGGCGCTTCAAGCTCTAGCCCTACAGCACCAGGGGGCTCACATCAATCAAGGACTGTGAAGCCATGTCACCCTACCTTGTGATAAGCGTGGAAAGGTGGGGACGGATTATGCGCAGTACCTTTTTTTAGATGACCCACTGTGCAGATTCCAGTTCTGAGCTTCCCGCGCACTTCTGAGTGTTGCGTCAGAGCCAGCTTCTCCAACAAGTAGTTCGGAAGCTACTGGTAGCTCACAATCACCCTGAGAGTAGCTTTCAGAAGTCAAGCCCAGCACAATACTTCCTTCACAGAGTCTGTGCATATTAAAGAAGGGAGCACTGCTCACTACAGAGGTGTGGTGCAGCGGCCAGGGCAGCTGACTCCGGAGCGCAGGGCTCACAGTTCGATCTCCGGCGGCAGCTCAGCTCAGCACCATGTGACTCTGGGCAATAGCTCACTTAATCTCCCCGATGGCCCACAGTGCCTTGACACCCTTGGGGGGAGAATAGTTCGCGCTTTAAAATAAAAAAGCCTTATAGTGGTAGACAGCCAAATCAATGGCAGAGCTTCGTGAGGGTACTCATGAGGATACTCAAACCCACAGTGGCAGTCTACAGGGTCTGTCACACGACCACCTGTTTCAGCTCTAAATCTAGCTAAGTCACAAGCAGACTGGCCGCGTTGCAGGCCATGCACTGTGCGAGTACAATGGGCCATGAAAGAAGTAGCCTGAGCAGTAAACAGTACTGACCCACCGAAGTGTGGGATTGCAAGAGCCAGAGTGAAAATTTATCAGTTGGGTGCATGATGAACCCAAGAGCGGAGGAGAGCAGGGTATGGACCCAGAGCGGAAACAATGAAGCGCCTCATGTGCATTTGTCTGAGTGTAAGTATGTGTTCACGCGTGGGTCATTGTGTCCCTACCTGATAAACAGTGTTGCTCAATGAAAGCTATGCCTTGTGTTTAGAACCACTAAAAGTATATGGTACCCCCATCAGGAGGGGTTCATCTCTGGCATAATTGCGTCTGTTCATGGCAGAGTAATGGCAATGGTATAATAATGATCATCCTAGGCATATTGTGGGCATTCTTGGTCTGGATGACCTATTGAGAGCATAATTGGCCTACTTTTAGCCATCCCTGACATAATGGCAGCTGCCCCTCGCAAAATAATGGCCATTATTGCTATATGGTGGGCACCCTGCCATTATGGTGTACACCCTTGGCTTAATGATGACCCTGGTATAATGGTGGCCATTATTTGCATATTACAGGCATCTTCTGTGTTCTTAAGAGTATCCACGGGATATGGTTGATTGCCTGGGCACTTAAACCAGAGTCTGTCCATGTGAGGCAATAGTACTTCTGAGTACTAGAAGATAAGTCTGTATCTGGAGGATTTGTATATCCTAAATATGAAAAACAATACTGTGAAGGCAAAATAGAAGTTGTTTTCAGGTTTTTGTTCTGAAAATTTAGTTTGGTGGCCTAATAATGAAAAGTGGTATTTGATAAGAAAATAGGAGTATTTTCAAAAACATGCTGATGAAGGCAAAAGGTTGCAATTCCAAAACACATTTAAAATTAATAGTTCTATGATAAGTAGAGCTGAGTTGGGGAGACTTATTGCTACGGTTATGTTTTTTGCCAGAGGGCATGTGATTATTGCCCATTATTTCATTAGGTGAATCATTTACTATTGAGAAGGTTTTTTGCTGGCATTTCTGCTGCTAAGTTTGCCTGAATTGCTTGGGTGAGCACAACTGTTAATCCTACTTAAGATAGTCAGAGTAATGGTAACATATGTGGTCACTATTTTACAGTGATAAAATCTGCTAGTAGCTAGGGTAGACTTTCCTTGGGCCGAAGTAGCTCTCATTACAGAGAAGGATGGAGGACCTGGTCTGGATAGGCATTGGAGGAGAGCGCATGCTGTGGACCTTATGTAAGCTGCTCAGCTTCAGTTTGTCCCGTGTCCCTTAACCCCTTCTGTGCTCAAGACAGAATGGTTCCGTCATGAGCACAAGTGGAACCATCCCACTCATTCCTCATTGCACTTTTTTGCCTTGGGAGGTGGGGAATAGCTTCCCCAACCTCCCAAGGCATGGTTTTAGTTTTCCTTGTAATGACAATCGCGCACATGGTGCGCTGTCGTCATTACAACGAAAATGAAAATGAAACTTCGTTTCAGTTTCAGTGCTCGTGGGGCTATCTCAGCCCCCCAAGCACCGAAACACATGGGAGAGGTATCGTTGGAAAGGGGAGAATCTCCCCTTTCCAATAGAACCCTTCCCTAGTGGATTCCTGCTTGGGGATCGCCTCAGGAGGGCGATCCCCAAGCAGAGATCCAGCCAATAGCCACCAGGGAGGGGGGGAAGCGGCCCCTTAGGCAAGGGTTTTGCTCCCCCCATTTAATTCTCACACAACCAGTCTTTCTGCCCCCCCAGTAGCCCCTAATCTGCCCCCATAGGGGGGGCAGAAAGCACCCTAGATGCCAGGGATTCTTTTTTATAGGCCAGGGGTGGGAGCTGCCCAGAATGGGCATGCCAATGCCCCCACCCCAAAAAAATTGCCACAGTCTTTCTGCCCCCGAGAGGCAGATGGGGCAATAGCCCCTTATCTAACGCGCGCCCCCCCCCCGGAGGCAGAAAGTCTATTAGGCACCAGGGATTTTTTTTTTCAAAGTTCTGGGTGCGGGCTGCCCAGAACGGTCATGCCAATGACCCCATCCCCCCTCGAAAAATGCCGCAGACTTCCTGCCCCCCCCCCCCGGAGGCAGTTGAGGGCCATAGCCCCTGATCTGCCCACCCCCCACCCCCACGAGGGGCAGAGGGCCCACTAGGTGCCAGGGATTACGCTGGCTTTTTTGTACATGGTGGGGGCTGCCCAGAATGGGCACAACCAATGCCCCTACCCTCGCCAAAAAATAGTTAAAGTCTTTCTGCCCCCTCCCCCCTGGCGGCAGAATGCCACTAGGCACGGGCCTTTTTTCACAATGTACCCATCTGTGGATTTTGGGCCCTAGAGCAGCCGGCAGCTAGGGTAACCTAGCAAACTTGTACATTTTTGAAAGCTAGACGCCAAGGGGAATCCTGAATGGGGTGACTTGTCTTGCTCTCATCAGGTTCTGTTACCCAGAGGTAAGGTCTTTCTCTTAATCCTGGCCCTGCTGCTCTGTTTGGCTCCTCATTGGGAATTATGGCTTGCTGGTTCCAATGTCCAGCGGCGGATTCCTGCTCTGCTGCTGTCATGGAGCCTTTGAATTGCCAGCAAAGGAAGACTGGTAAGTAAAAATAAAAACATATACAGTGTTGTTTCTCTGTACATGTGTGAGTGAAAATGTGTTTGTGATCGACAGAGAGAATTAGATGGAATGAGAGTGTGTGTTAATTTAGTATGTTTGAGTGTCAATGAGTGAATTAGTAGGACAAATCAAGGATTGTGAGCTTGAGTAGGACTAAGTTAAAGAGAGGGAGTGAAAAGCAATGCGAGTTAGAATGAGTGAGGGAGAGCTTGTGAGAGAAAGAGGGAGCAAGTCAGGGGTACTACTGTTAATGGTACAGCAGGTGCAGTTGAACCAGTGCCAAGAGGCTGGAGGAGCCTAGTGAAAGCAGAGACTGAAGTGCATAAATAAGTATGGGAACCTATCAAGAGTAATGGGGTGGGGTCAGCCAATTTGAGGGCAAGGCAGCAAAATGTATGGGAACTGTCCGTGTAAAATTAAAAAAGATTGGGAACGCCATTCCCAAGATATCCCGCCCACTTCAACCACGGAGTGAAACTTGTTTATTAAAGCAAAGCGCCTGTACCCCAGGAGTTAAAACCCGAGCCTCTGTTCACCAGTAATTGTGACGGAGGGTCAGAGATTGGGAGAGAGTGAGATTGGGAGAGAGTGAGAGAGTGGGAGAGAGTGGGAGAGAGTGGGAGAGAGTGGGAGAGAGTGGGAGAGAGTGGGAGAGAGTGGGAGAGAGTGGGAGAGAGTGGGAGAGAGTGGGAGAGAGTGGGAGAGAGTGGGAGAGAGTGGGAGAGAGTGGGAGAGAGTGGGAGAGAGTGGGAGAGAGTGGGAGAGAGTGGGAGAGAGTGGGAGAGAGTGGGAGAGAGTGGGAGGGAGTGGGAGGGAGAGAGCGAGAGAGAGCGAGAGAGCATCAGTGAGTGTAAGAGTATGGGTACATTTGTGTGCGAGTGATAGTGAGCGAGTATGAATCAGAACGAGTATGTGAGACTAAGTAAGAGTGAGTGACTGAATGAATGAATGAGACACAGTGAGTGATAGAGTGTAAGTGAATAAGTGTGCTTGTTACCACGTTTTATGCTTGAGTCTGCTTCTGGTCATGGCATACTCTAAATAATACTTGGTTACTTAGGACACCTAAGAGAACTTGCTGTTGCAGGTATATTGAAAGAAATTTTCGGGATAAGGGAGGGCACCTGTTGAAAAATGTAAGGCTTGACATGCTGGTTGCAATTATTGCCTTACGGGGGACACAGATGCCAAAATGATGGTGTTCGCATACTGGAGGCAATACTTAGCAACCATGGCACATTGGGAGTGGGAGGTTTGGTAAGGAGGATGCAAACCATTAGAAAATGCTGACTGACATATGGGTCACCCAGGGTACATGAACAGTATCAATGACAAACCTCTAGTACTGACATGTTGTATATAAATCTTGGCACAAGGTGGTACCCAAGACAAAATTCTGGCATTGGCACACAGGATGAAATTCTTAATATACATGGGGCACCTAGGGTAAATTATGAAAACAATGAGGTGAACATGTGGCAATTATTACATTTCACCACTTTCAGGGATTGTCAGCCATCACTGGATCTATTACTATCTCAATATTTTCTTATCCTGACAGCAAAAAGAACTTGCCATGACTTGTTGACACAGTTCTAATAGAAGGATGCGTTTTAGACAGGTAATGAAGCAATGCATACAAACCCATAGCCTTCAGGTTACACTAAGTAATGTATGCACACTAGTATAACAAGCTATTTTTTTTAGTTATTCGAATTTGTAATCTGCAGCTCACACACGTATTCTACAATTCCATTACCTACATGAGCTTGCAGTGGTTATCCCTTGAGAGCTGATGGGTGCAAAGATTTCTGTAGATGGTGCTAGCACTTTAGACTATCTTATAATATGATCAGTTTGCAGCCAATAAATTTTTATCATGCCAGCTTTACTATGCAGCATTGCTCAGCATGTTAATTGATTGCTGCTGACATATGCAGTGATAACAGGTTTTAAGTCTGCACTGTGCCTTCCATGCGTTTAAGGTTCATAAACGAACTACCATTAGCTTTATTAATAGCAACATCTATCACTTTGTAGTGTTCATAAAAGTGTAGAAGTGTGGTTTGAAACACTTTAAAAAAATATTAAAATTATTGCATATATTCTTACTATCAGCAAGTTCATAGCCAACGTTTTAAAAAAAAATACAAAATGTACTTACAGAATATAACCTAACCAGGACTTACTCCGTCCCCTTGGCTCCACCACTGTGTTAATTTAAGGGTTCTCTAAGCCGTTTTCCATTTTCTAGCAATGTACTAAATTGTTCCACAAAAGAAATGCGTTCAGTAAAAACGGATTATAACAAAAGGAGAACACTGCTCAAGTTCTCACAGTCACTCCTTGTTTTAACTACTCTAGAGGCCTAAACTGGACCGTGTTGTGTTCGGGAGAACTGGCCTTTGAAAGTTTTTTGCACATACGTTTTTAAAGAGTTTTTATGCCCTTCTTTAAGGTGTCTTTATTTTACACCCTTTAATCTTTTTATGGGCATAAAATTGTTTTTTTTGTGTGTGAAAGACAGCCATGCTTCTTTCGCACTGTGAACCGAAAACACCATTAATAAATTCAATTCAAATTCCTAACAGAGGCACCACTTCATGGCTGAGGACTTTGCAAAAGGAGGAACCTGTATTCATTATTAAAGTCAAAGCAAATGGAACCTCTTTCTTCTGCTGCAAATTCTCAAACCACCACCAGTTTGACAGCTAGTGCCCATAATGCAATGAAACTAAATACTTGCTAGCTACCTCAAATATAGAGTTTTTAGACTGTGTGCTAGCCTAAGGGGCTGTTGAACGACGTTTGCTAACCTAGGCCAAAAAAAATGTGTAACCCAAAGCTCTTGTATGTCCCGCAAAACTTCCATGTGACCCTTTGCTGTGGTTTGATGAGAAATCTAGTCCTGCACGTTTTGCAGACAACATCTTACACGCAGTGTAGCATGCACTGTCAAGGGTGTGCAAGTTACAAAGAAACAATTTTGCTGGTGTTATTATTGCTCTGGTCATTATATTGTTGTATTCCACAAAGATCTTGAAAAGCCTTGGCCTATATCAGCAGCTCCCCTTATCCTCCATGTGTCGGCCTGACGTGCATGCATATGGAGGTAAGAGAACTGGTATTACTAATATTTCACAGGAAGATCCCAAGCCCTCTTTCCCGCACCACTAAAAGGGTCAATGCTTGCTTGGAACACCAGGAATTTTCTAAATAGTTTGAGAGTTGCTTTAGAAATGCCAGAAAATGATTGCTTTTTAGACATTTTATTAAAGAACTGATGCTGAAAAATCCAACTTTTTAACATTTAAAAAAAAAAAAAAAATTATCGGTGGACCTCAACCCCCCTTGTGTTTGCTGCACAAACTCACACAGCCAGATTCACGGTTTCCTTTTTAGGCCCCACTGCATTTTCAAACTTCACCAGCTGCCACTGAATTTCCATAACAGGAAACATGGGGGGAAAAGTGTACATATGACATAGTACATGTTAAAATGCATTCACTTGCATTCATACTTGTCCACACTTGGCGGGTCAAATCAGACCCAGTGCACCTCGGGGAATTTACCGGTGTATAAATGCTTTATTTAGCTCAACAGCTAGGCCTTCCAGGAAGAGGGGAAGCTAAAAGTTAAAGATGTGTTTACGGCTTTGCTGCATGATGCAAGACCAAAGTCACTGCTCAAGGCCACATACAGCAGGGATTTTTTGCACCGAGTTAGAGCAACAGTTAATTAATCTACCAGAAAGGGAGGAGTCGCAAGCAACACGATAACCCAGACAGAAGAACAGGTTCTAGTGTAAAGTGAAGTCGAGAGTACAGCGATCTATGTCACTCTGACACTTTGTAAGTACGCATACACAGATTATACGAGCACGCGGGAGATAGTTTCATGTGTCTTATTATATATGTAACTGAAAGCCTTAGGTAGTCGAAGGTAAAGAATCGAAAAAAAATTAAGGTTGTAGGGAACTGTTAAAGGGCGGAAAGAATGAAATGCGAGAGGAGATTGGCAATTATTATTGCCAACAGTAGTTACGGAGCACGACTCTTCCTCACCCCTTGCCTTACAAGGTGATGGCGATCACTCGTCCTGAAAGGAGGCGACCACGCATGCCCGAATTCAGTAAATTAAAATAAAACGTATTTACCGCCTCTCTTGAGGTAGAGCAATTAACCCTTCTAGGGACCACCATCTTACGTGTTACAAACTGAAGGGTCACGAGGTATGCTGCGGCAAACATTAGAAACCATGAGGAACGAAACAAGGACTGTTGTGAGGAAGACATCTAATCAAAGAATGGGGTGCAGCAAAGGAAGAAACTGAAAAAGTCTACGCAAGTTCAAAGTTCATTTTCATCTACCTACTTTTAGGCAGGTTTGATATGGTAAATGAAAAGATAACACTCTGTGTGAAGGGTATTAAAACAAGGTTTACTTCTCAATACCTCTTGAGATCTGAATCGATCCTGTCCTCAAAAGAATCTTTCCACCGCTGCCTGGTCTTGAAAACTTAGATTTCAGCATAAGAGCATAGATTGGTTGTTGTTAACTTTTGTAGACCCCCACATAATAAACCTCAAAACAATACACAAACATACAGAAACAAGCATTCATCAAACAAATACACAAATTGTGAAATATTTTATCTAATTAACAAAAAATGTTGAAAAATCAAATTTCTTTTTAATGGGAAGGTTGCGGCTTCTTTAAAGTAAGGCCACCCATCGTCGGAGCATTTAAACTGCTCCCACGAATCAATTTGAGGACACCAACTTCATTTTTAGCCTTCATTTTCAATTTCCTTACCATTTACAGAATGTTTTAAAATGCTCATTCTTACATTTTGCTTCTTTATTTACATACACTAGCAATACTCAATTTGGGTAACAGGAATAATAACTAGATTTCAATATTTATTTAGTGGAGTCCTCGAATTTTAGTAATGACTATGTGGGGGTCCACATAAATCAAAAGGTTAAGACCCACCGATTTTACAAAAAAGTGCCATAAACTGCCTGCTGTGGTAATAACTCAACTATTTAAGATTAAAACAGAGCTTACAATCACTAACTAATGTAAAAATAAAAACAAGAACCAACTACCTCTTTAAAAGCCGTGCAATTTATGAACAACCCCGGATAGAACATGCGATAGTTTCGAAACGGTAGAAAATAGCCACACCACATAACGGCTAGAAAAAAACAAAACAAAAATAAATGTGCATCTCAAACTGTTTTTCGTGTAAAACAAAAAGCCCTGCGCAATATTCAAACATTGTGAGGGTGTACTTTTAATTTTGTATTGCACTACACACCAGAGAACAGATTCAAATAACAAGTAGAACAAATCAGTACATGCTTGTGATACAAGAAGGCAGATGTTAAACTAGTATTGAAAAACAATCATGAAGAGAGACACTTTGGAGATCGATTTTTCTAACATTGGGTAGGAAAAAAAGAAATGTTGGTTAAAGTGATTTGATTATGAGAGTAAACAAAACTGCACCACGATTTTAAAACTAGCTAGTTTGAAATGTGTAATTTTTAATGACTGAATTGGCGACATACCTCTAAAGCTATATAGCGGCGTAACTGAGAAAAAATTGAAATACTTTCGGAATTATTTATGTCATTACATAGACTATCGTTCTGGGTGCTAATATGTTAAACACACTGATATTTGGTGCTTTACAGGTACACTAAAACCAGGGCACAAGTCGGGGGTACACACGAGTAGACTGCGTCCACCCACTATTTTCACAGCTAGACGCCCTCCGCCATGCCGACAAGTTGGGCCCCACTAATATATGCTGAATTTGTCCCAGTGTCTGAGCAACACTTTCACTAGAGCCTACACGCTGTCTGCTTTCCTTCCGGTCAGCACCATGCAGGCGGGGAGGGGGGCTTTATTTTAAATTCCAGATGGCCCTAAAGAAAGGCCGAAGTTAAGGGGGCTGTAGGGCTCCTTTTATTCGAGTATCCTGGGTGGGTGCTATCTGGAGCCTCACAACTAAATGCAACGGAGATGAAACAAAGGTAAACAGCTGGAATTTACTTCACAGGTACTTGAGAGGCATGATTTTGACTTTGCTCAGTCCCTGGATAAGATGTGTGCACAGTAAGAATGTCAGAACTGTTGGTCTGTCCCAGCATTTACACAAATAATTGTAATACCACTATTTTGTTTTATTTCTTTTATAGTGCTACTCATCCCAATGCAGGGTGTGGGAGAGCTTTACATCACACGTAAACATTAAACATTGACAATAAATTGTGTGTGTAAATCAATGTACAGGATGGGTTACATAAGACAGTGAGGCTTACAAGGTATAAGAGTCACATGTCCCTCATAGCTCATTGTGCTATATTAGGATTACAATTTATGAACTGCAAGCAACAAAAGGATCTTTGCGTTAAAAGTAGTAACCCACTTACCTTGCTTGCTACATAAAATAAAAATCTGTCATCTGCATTTTACATGATTTGATTTGCAGGCCACATATTAACCCTCTATGCTATTCTTATTCAAAACTGGGACTAGAAAAAACACAGATCTCTCCAGCAAATGTGTTAACCTCCAGAGGTATCTTACCATTATTATTATTCCCTGAGATTTACTGGTCACACAAAGATCTCTGCAGCAGGTGCGTTAACCTCATAAGATATTTTAAAATGCAGACTTTACTACCAATAAAGCAGAACAGATTTACTGCCAAATTTCTCCTTGCTGCCAATTTCTTTGTGGCAGTGTTTTAAAAGAAATAAATGTATAAGCTGAGGCCCAGATTTTGTGTAGAGGTTGCATCACTTTTTTGGCACAATTTTTCGCATAATCTCACTGGTTAAATTACGTAATGCGCCCAAATATACTCATGATGTTACTGAGATATATGTCTGAGGTGTTACGATGTTATGTAATTTCTTGTGAGGTTATGGGTCGATATCACTTCTTGTGATGCCACTTCCTGTGAAGTTATTTATGGGTTGTGACGCCACATGCGATGTCACGAGCCAGGATGTCATTCTCCATGATGTCACTTGCATACTGCCTAACTTGGTTAGTCCCCCCCACTTCTTTTTTTTTTTTTAGGTCTCGCCTAGGCAGCGCGCATGCGCTGATGTAGGAGAGGGTCTTTAGGTATCGGTCTTCACTTTTCAAGAACTCGTGCTTGTGGCGGCATCCACCTTGCGGGAGCGAGCAGCAGTGCGGCCACGTTAATTACAAACAGATGGCCCCTGCGTGCCACTGCTCGCTCCCGCAAGGTGGATGCCGCCACAAGCACGAGTGCTTGAAAAGTGCAGACCGCTTGTCTGACTTGATGTAACCACGTCCTCCAGAACAAACACCAGTGTCCTTAAATAGCAAGAAACAGAGAATAATGGCTTCTCACCAACTCTTTTCTGAAGGTTTTATCGTTTATATTGAAGCGATTCTCTGCTCCCACGAGCCATGTTGGCCCCGGATGGTCATATTTTGGCTCTTATACGTCCCATTAACTGTGTGCATTGTGATCAGGTAGAGCCCCGTTTTCTCTTAATTAATGACTACCTCGCGCCATAAAAGTTCAGCTGTGAATGCTGCACAATCTGTGGTGATCGCTGTGATTAAGCAGATGATGTTGCGCGCGGCCAGTGCGCACAGATTCCTCGGATGCGTACTTTGTTTTTATTGGAAGGCTGTCCCGGTTACAGGCACCAATGTTTATCAGCTAAATATAAATGCATTTAATTGTTTCAACTGTCATACCCTGCTACCTTCTAGCCCTCATCCCAAGGCTGTCAGATTGCCCCACGTCATGAGGGTGATTTTCGGTTACTCCTGCTTTTCAGCTAATAGAGAGTAAGAAGCACGCTGGAACGTGTAGTTTCAATGTTCACCCTAAGCCTACTGTTCCCAGCATGCTTAGAGGTGGTGACCTATAATCTAGAACCCGTCCAAAGACACCCTCATGAAATGGGACCACTAAACACCGATGCAACCATCTTATGGATAAATGATATTTTTTTGTGCTTTTACTGGTTCAAATGAAATGTTTCATAACACCACTTCCAACATTGTAACTTGGCACTGAAATCATTTACTAATCTTCAATGTTAAGCTGGCAGCCGGGCACAACGTTGCTGCTAGATGGGGGCTCTTTCAAGACGGCCCATCTGGCAGTGCCAGGGTGTCATCCAGGCCTGTGCAGCACTGTTAATGCCTGGTGTGCTCGAGCTGTTTTAATACAGACCTTCACAATCTAAATATGTGACATGCAAGGAAGCATCATGTATGCTGTTCGAAGGGTTTACACCTGCATTCATTCCATGAATTGTTTCTCAACGAGGATACCACCGTCAGAGCGAACACATTACACAGGACATTTCACATACCCAGCACAGCACAAACATGCCTGGTGGATGGCTTTAACGTCACACCTAGACTAGTGGTACTTCCGACGCAGACATACCAAATATAAACAGACAGCCAGCTGAGCTCACATATGTTATGTTGGTGAATGTCAATGGCTCCCAACAGTGCACCATTAAGACCTGTCCAGTGCTTAATTTGTAACACGAGTGCCAGTGCCTAAAAGCACTGCTCAGAAACCAGCGGCCAGTGCTATTAAATGTCAGCGCGTCGAATACCCAGGCTGCGTGATTCCACCTCATGCCTATTTAATCCACTGCCAGACACTATCTGAACCGTTTATCTCAGTCTGACAGGTTCCTGCTTTCTCCCTTGGTGACGGTTATTCCTTCTTCTCTTATTTTTTGTTTGCGTGTTTTCCCGTGGTCTCTTGCGGAATGCCTTATAAGAACAAGCATTTGCAATGCAATAGGTCTCGCATTTACGCGAGTTTGAGCTATTGACATTGCAAATAACAATGCCTTTTTATTTTTGTTTTTAAAACATAAATAAAAGGCATTGTCATTCACAATGCCAATAGCTTAAACTCGCGTAAATGCGAGACCTATTGCATTGCAAATGCTTATTTTTTTAAGGCCTTGTGCCCTGGCTAGAACATATATAATAACCAAATGCTTACCTTGCAGTCACGTTATTGCCAAAATTACTGAAAACCGCCAAATTCTCCATCAGCCGCTTTTGTTTTTCCCCTTCCATCTGAATAAGGGGATGTGAAGCCCAACATGTCTGCAGTCAATGACCGAACAAGCACTGGCAAAGCCAAAAGGCCTGGCCTCGGCATGCTTGTGCAATGGTTATTTTTATACTGTATATATGATACAAACATTAAAAGAAACAAGTGCGTGCTTCCACTTAAATTTGGTGACTATCAGCTTGCAATAAAAACTTTAAATGTAGCAATTATTCACATATGTGGCTGTTTTACAAACAAGTGCTTTCTTATGTATAAAAAAAAAAAAAACTTTGTTGTGTCAAGCATTTTATTATTATTTTTTGTGAAGGAGACAAGAAGGAATCACCACCCCAACCAAACTCTCACTGTCGCAATGTCACTTAAACAGTATAACAGCCAACAGGAAATACATAACATCTAACTGGGCACACAAAGTGCAGGCAAAATAAGTAGCTGTTTTTTTAAAGAAAATATAAAAAAAAAAAAATTAGAACGGTCACTGCAAGCGTTTTGTCACTGAAGAGAATAAAAAAATGTAAACGGATGTGAAAAACGTGCACAAGCACTGTGCAGTTATTAAAGTGAAAGGAGCAAATGCGTAAAGAAGGTTGACGTATTGCCTCATGCTGTAAGATATGGTGGGCAGCAGCAAAAGTGAATAATTATGTAACAGACCAATGGATGACTTGTGACTGAAAGCCCCTCTTATCTATGTGCATTCTGCGAGACTCGTTTGGAAAAAAGTCACATGAGAAAGGTAAGGCTGTTCTAAGGCCAGACGTATGAAAACGCGGAACTGTGCTTAGGTTATTGAACTTGAGATGAAACTCTCTCCTATTCAATGCTTTGCTGTGACCATGCCATTTGTTTTGAGGTAGTTCCAATACATAGCCAATTCGGCATTTCTGTAAAATATTACTAAAAGCGCTTTAACTACATTAAAAGGCAATCGTAAAGTCAATAGGTCTGGTTTTGCATAAGGGAACGTGTTTCTACATACGATGTGTGGATGAGATAGTGCCTGAATGTCACAATGAGCCACTGACATGAAGAATGAATGGATGTAGGAGTGTATGGATAGATAATTTACAGATTTACTGCTTGGACTGATAGATTGATGATTGGGTAAGTGAGTGGGTGGCTGCACGAACGGATGAGTGGGTGGCTGCACGAACGGATGGACGAGTGAGTGAGTGGCTGCACGGACGGATGGACGAGTGAGTGAGTGGCTGCACGGACGGATGGACGAGTGAGTGGCTGCACGGACGGATGGACGAGTGAGTGAGTGGCTGCACGGACGGATGGACGAGTGAGTGAGTGGCTGCACGGACGGATGGACGAGAGGGAGTGAGTGGCTGCACGGACGGATGGACGAGTGAGTGAGTGGCTGCACGGACGGATGGACGAGTGAGTGAGTGGCTGCACGGACGGATGGACGAGTGAGTGAGTGGCTGCACGGACGGATGGACGAGTGAGTGAGTGGCTGCACGGACGGATGGACGAAAGTGAGTGAGTGGCTGCACGGACGGATGGACGAGTGAGTGAGTGGCTGCACGGACGGATGGACGAGTGAGTGAGTGGCTGCACGGACGGATGGACGAAGTGAGTGAGTGGCTGCACGGACGGATGGACGCGAGTGAGTGAGTGGCTGCACGGACGGATGGACGAGTGAGTGAGTGGCTGCACGGACGGATGGACGAAGTGAGTGAGTGGCTGCACGGACGGATGGACGAGTGAGTGAGTGGCTGCACGGACGGATGGACGAGTGAGTGAGTGGCTGCACGGACGGATGGACGAGTGAGTGAGTGGCTGCACGGACGGATGGACGAGTGAGTGAGTGGCTGCACGGACGGATGGACGAGTGAGTGAGTGGCTGCACGGACGGATGGACGAGTGAGTGAGTGGCTGCACGGACGGATGGACGAGTGAGTGAGTGGCTGCACGGACGGATGGACGAGTGAGTGAGTGGCTGCACGGACGGATGGACGCGAGTGAGTGAGTGGCTGCACGGACGGATGGACGAAGTGAGTGAGTGGCTGCACGGACGGATGGACGAGTGAGTGAGTGGCTGCACGGACGGATGGACGCAGGAGTGAGTGGCTGCACGGACGGATGGACGAGTGAGTGAGTGGCTGCACGGACGGATGGACGAAAGTGAGTGAGTGGCTGCACGGACGGATGGACGAGTGAGTGAGTGGCTGCAACGGACGGATGGACGAAGAGTGAGTGAGTGGCTGCACGGACGGATGGACGAGTGAGTGAGTGGCTGCACGGACGGATGGACGAGTGAGTGAGTGGCTGCACGGACGGATGGACGAGTGAGTGAGTGGCTGCACGGACGGATGGACGAGTGAGTGGCTGCACGGACGGATGGACGAGTGAGTGAGTGGCTGCACGGACGGATGGACGAGTGAGGATGGCTGCACGGACGGATGGACGAGTGAGTGAGTGGCTGCACGGACGGATGGACGAGTGAGTGAGTGGCTGCACGGACGGATGGACGAGTGAGTGGGTGGGTGCACGGACGGATGGACGAGGGAGTGGGTGGGTGCACGGACGGATGGACGAGGGAGTGGGTGGGTGCACGGACGGATGGACGAGGGAGTGGGTGGGTGCACGGACGGATGGACGAGTGAGTGAGTGGCTGCACGGACGGATGGACGAGTGAGTGAGTGGCTGCACGGACGGATGGACGAGTGAGTGAGTGGCTGCACGGACGGATGGACGAGTGAGTGAGTGGCTGCACGGACGGATGGACGAAGTAGTGAGTGGCTGCACGGACGGATGGACGGAGTGAGTGAGTGGCTGCACGGACGGATGGACGAGTGAGTGAGTGAGTGGCTGCACGGACGGATGGACGAGTGAGTGAGTGAGTGGCTGCACGGACGGATGGACGAGTGAGTGAGTGAGTGGCTGCACGGACGGATGGACGAGTGAGTGAGTGGCTGCACGGACGGATGGACGAGTGAGTGAGTGGCTGCACGGACGGATGGACGAGTGAGTGAGTGAGTGGCTGCACGGACGGATGGACGAGTGAGTGAGTGAGTGGCTGCACGGACGGATGGACGAGTGAGTGAGTGGCTGCACGGACGGATGGACGAGTGAGTGAGTGGCTGCACGGACGGATGGACGAGTGAGTGAGTGGCTGCACGGACGGATGGACGAGTGAGTGGGTGGCTGCACGGACGGATGGACGAGGGAGTGGGTGAGTGGCTGCACGGACGGATGGACGAGGGAGTGGGTGAGTGGCTGCACGGACGGATGGACGAGTGAGTGAGTGAGTGGGTGGCTGCACGGACGGATGGACGAGTGAGTGGGTGGGTGCACGGACGGATGGACGAGGGAGTGGGTGGGTGCACGGACGGATGGACGAGGGAGTGGGTGGGTGCACGGACGGATGGACGAGGGTGGGGTGGGTGCACGGACGGATGGACGAGGGAGTGGGTGGGTGCACGGACGGATGGACGAGGGAGTGGGTGGGTGCACGGACGGATGGACGAGGGAGTGGTGGGTGCACGGACGGATAGACGAGGGGTGGGTGGGTGCACGGACGGATGGACGAGGGGTGGGTGCACGGACGGATGGACGAGGGGGTGGGTGCACGGACGGATGGACGAGGAAGTGGGTGGGTGCACGGACGGATGGACGAGGAAGTGGGTGGGTGCACGGACGGATGGACGAGGGGGTGGGTGCACGGACGGATGGACGAGGGGGTGGGTGCACGGACGGATGGACGAGGAAGTGGGTGGGTGCACGGACGGATGGACGAGTGAGTGAGTGGCTGAACGGACGGATGGACGAGTGAGTGAGTGGCTGCACGGACGGATGGACGAGTGAGTGAGTGGCTGCACGGACGGATGGACGAGTGAGTGAGTGGCTGCACGGACGGATGGACGAGTGAGTGAGTGGCTGCACGGACGGATGGACGAGTGAGTGGCTGCACGGACGGATGGACGAGTGAGTGAGTGGCTGCACGGACGGATGGACGAGTGAGTGGGTGGCTGCACGGACGGATGGACGAGGGAGTGGGTGAGTGGCTGCACGGACGGATGGACGAGTGAGTGGGTGGCTGCACGGACGGATGGACGAGGGAGTGGGTGGCTGCACGGACGGATGGACGAGGGAGTGGGTGGCTGCACGGACGGATGGCGAGGAGTGGGTGGGTGCACGGACGGATGGACGAGGAGTGGGTGGGTGCACGGACGGATGGACGAGGGAGTGGGTGGGTGCACGGACGGATGGACGAGGGAGTGGGTGGGTGCACGGACGGATGGACGAGGGAGTGGGTGGGTGCACGGACGGATGGACGAGGGAGTGGGTGGGTGCACGGACGGATGGACGAGGGAGTGGGTGGGTGCACGGACGGATGGACGAGGGAGTGGGTGGGTGCACGGACGGATGGACGAGGGAGTGGGTGGGTGCACGGACGGATGGACGAGGGAGTGGGTGGGTGCACGGACGGATGGACGAGGGATGGGTGGGTGGGTGCACGGACGGATGGACGAGGGAGTGGGTGGGTGCACGGACGGATGGACGAGGGAGTGGGTGGGTGCACGGACGGATGGACGAGGAGTGGGTGGGTGCACGGACGGATGGACGAGGGTGGTGGGTGCGGCGATGGACGAGGGGTGGTACGGACGGATGGACGAGGGGGTGGGTGCACGGACGGATGGACGAGGAAGTGGGTGGGTGCACGGACGGATGGACGAGGAAGTGGGTGGGTGCACGGACGGATGGACGAGGAAGTGGGTGGGTGCACGGACGGATGGACGAGGGGGTGGGTGCACGGACGGATGGACGAGGGGGTGGTGCACGGACGGATGGACGAGGGGTGGGTGCACGTGACGGATGGACGAGGAAGTGGGTGGGTGCACGGACGGATGGACGAGGGAAGTGGGTGGGTGCACAGACGGATGGACGAGGAGTGGGTGGGTGCACAGACCGATGGACGAGGGGGTGGGTGGGTGCACAGACGGATGACGAGGGGTGGGTGCACAGACAGATGACGAGGGGTGGGTGCACAGACAGATGACGAGGGGGTGGGTGCACAGACAGATGACGAGGGGTGGGTGCACAGACAGATGACGCAGGGTGGGTGCACAGACAGATGACGAGGGGTGGGTGCACAGACGGATGACGAGGGGGTGGGTGCACAGACGGATGACGAGGGGGTGGGTGGGTGCACAGACGGATGACGAGGGGGTGGGTGGGTGCACAGACGGATGACGAGGGGGTGGGTGCACAGACGGATGACGAGGGGGTGGGTGCACAGACGGATGACGAGTGGGTGGGTGCACAGACGGATGACGAGGGGGTGGGTGCACAGACGGATGACGAGGGGGTGGGTGGGTGCACAGACGGATGACGAGGGGGTGGGTGGGTGCACAGACGGATGACGAGGGGGTGGGTGGGTGCACAGACGGATGACGAGGGGTGGGTGGGTGCACAGACGGATGACGAGGGGGTGGGTGCACAGACGGATGACGAGGGGGTGGGTGCACAGACGGATGACGAGGGGGTGGGTGCACAGACGGATGACGAGGGGGTGGGTGCACAGACGGATGACGAGGGTGGTGGCACAGACGGATGACGAGGGGGTGGGTGCACAGACGGATGACGAGGGGGTGGGTGCACAGACGGATGACGAGGGGGTGGGTGCACAGACGGATGACGAGGGGGTGGGTGCACAGACGGATGACGAGGGGTGGGTGCACAGACGGATGACGAGGGTGGTGGAGATGCACAGGACGCTGATGACGAGGGGGTGGGTGGGTGCACAGACGGATGACGAGGGGGTGGGTGGGTGCACGAGACGGATGACGAGGGGGTGGGTGGGTGCACAGACCGGATGACGAGTGGGGTGGGTGGGTGCACAGACGGATGACGAGGGGTGGGTGGGTGCACAGACGGATGACGAGGGGGTGGGTGGGTGCACAGACGGATGACGAGGGGTGGGTGCACAGACGGATGACGAGGGGTGGGTGGGTGCACAGACTGATGACGGGTGGGTGGGTGCACAGACTGATGACGGGTGGGTGGGTGCACAGACTGATGACGGGTGGTGGGTGCACAGACTGATGACGGGTGGGTGGGTGCACAGACGGATGACGGGTGGGTGCACAGACGGATGACGAGGGGTGGGTGCACAGACGGATGACGAGGGTGTGGGTGCACAGACGGATGACGAGGGGGTGGGTGGGTGCACAGACGGATGACGAGGGGGTGGGTGGGTGCACAGGACGGATGACGAGGGGGTGGGTGGGTGCACAGACGGATGACGAGGGGGTGGGTGCACAGACGGATGACGAGGGGGTGGGTGCACAGACGGATGACGAGGGGGTGGGTGCACAGACGGATGACGAGTGGGTGGGTGCACAGACGGATGACGAGGGGGTGGGTGCACAGACGGATGACGAGGGGGTGGGTGGGTACAGGACGGATGACGAGGGGTGGGTGGGTGCACAGACGGATGGACGAGGGGGTGGAGTGGGTGCACAGACGGATGACGAGGGGGTGGGTGGGTGCACAGACGGATGACGAGGGGGGTGGGTGCACAGACGGATGACGAGGGGGGTGGGTGCACAGGCGGATGACGAGGGGGTGGGTGCACAGACGGATGACGAGGGGGTGGGTGCACAGACGGATGACGAGGGGTGGGTGCACAGACGGATGACGAGGGGTGGGTGCACAGACGGATGACGAGGGGGTGGGTGCACAGACGGATGACGAGGGGTGGGTGCACAGACGGATGACGAGGGGGTGGGTGCACAGACGGATGACGAGGGGTGGGTGCACAGACGGATGACGAGGGGGTGGGTGGGTGCACAGACGGATGACGAGGGGGTGGGTGGGTGCACAGACGGATGACGAGGGGGTGGGTGGGTGCACAGACGGATGACCGAGGGGGTGGGTGGGTGCACAGACGGATGAGCGAGGGTGGGTGGGTGCACAGACGGATGATGAGGGGGTGGGTGGAGTGCACAGACGGATGACGAGGGGTGGGTGCACAGACGGATGACGAGGGGGTGGGTGGGTGCACAGACTGATGACGGGTGGGTGGGTGCACAGACTGATGACGGGTGGGTGGGTGCACAGACTGATGACGGGTGGGTGCACAGACGGATGACGGTGGGTGGGTGGGGTGCACAGACGGATGACGGGTGGGTGGGTGGGTGCACAGACGGATGACGGGTGGGTGGGTGGGTGCACAGACGGATGACGGGTGGGTGGGTGGGTGCACAGACGGATGACGGGTGGGTGCACAGGCGGATGGCGGGTGGGTGAGTGCACAGACGGATGACGGGTGGGTGAGTGCACAGACGGATGACGGGTGGGTGGGTGCACAGACGGATGACGGGTGGGTGGGTGCACAGACGGATGGACGAGGGTGCGGTGCACAGACGGATGGACGAGGGGTGGGTGGGTGCACAGACGGATGGACGAGGGAGTTGGTGGGTGCAGACAGATGACGAGGGGGTGGGTGCACAGACGGATGGCCGAGGCAGTGGGGGGGTGCAGACGGGACGAAGGCGTGGGTGGGTGCACAGACGGATGGACGAGTGCACCGACGGACGGATGGACGAGTGCACCGACGGACGGATGGACGAGTGCACCGACGGACGGATGGACGAGTGCACCGACGGACGGATGGACGAGTGCACCGACGGACGGATGGACGACAGTGCACCGAGCGGACGAAAGTGCACCGACGGACGAAAGTGCACGCGAGTCACGACGCGAAGTTCACCGAGCGGACGAAGTTCACCGTACGGACGGAGTGCACCGACGGACGAAAGTGCACCGCGACGGGCGAGTGCACCGACGGACGAGTGCACCGACGGACGAGTGCACCGACGGACGAGTGCACCGACGGACGAGTGCACCGACGGACGAGTGCGTGCACGGACGGACGAGTGCGTGCACGGACGGACGGACGAGAGCGTGCACAGACGGACGGACGAGAGCGTGCACAGACGGACGAGTGCGTGCACAGACGGACGAGTGCACCGACGGACGGACGAGTGCACCGACGGACGGACGAGTGCACCGACGGACGGACGAGTGCGTGCACCGACGGACGGACGAGTGCGTGGACGGACGAGTGCGTGCACGGACGGACGAGTGCGTGCACCGACGGACGGACGAGTGCGTGCACCGACGGACGGACGAGTGCGTGCACCGACAGACGGACGAGTGCGTGCACCGACGGACGGACGAGTGAGTGCACAGACGGATGGACGAACGGATGGACGAGTGAGTGCACAGACGGATGGACGAGTGAGTGCACAGACGGATGGACGAGTGAGTGAGTGCACAGACGGATGAATCAGCGAGTGCACGGACGGATGAATGAGTTCGTGCATAGACGGATGAATCAGTGAGTGCACTAATGGATAAACGGATTGGGTGGGTGGATGGGCCTTGAAAATATTTGCATAACCTATGGGCATGTCTTGTTATCAACAGAATAAGATGAAGAGGGCTTCTGTTCCTCATTCACATGAAATATACTTTAGGTTCACCATCTTCAGCTTTACTTGTAAATAATAGTTAGTGCAAGTAAATGGACGCCCACAATATGCGTAGAATTAGCACAATGAGACAACAGCATTCTTTATAGAAGTTGTTGGCACTTTCATGCCATTAACACCAAAGCCAGTAAAATATGTTGGGGGTCACAGTCGTAACAAAGATACCCACTATGTGTCCAAAAATTACCACCATTACATCAGGATCAGCATTAGCCAGAGTCAAACGGAATGCCAATCTGTGCCTGCTTTATGTTAAGAATACATGATGGCACGTGTGGACACCATGATGGCATGGATGCACACAACAGGTTAGGAGTTAATATAGTAGATGTGGGTCCCATATGTGAGAGATGGACTCAATATGCAACGATGAGGAGTCGGTTGCCAAATGCCACAAGTGGCTGGATATAAGCCAATATAGCAATCTTATCAGTGCCCACTGGACAAGATAAAGGACAACAAATATACCTGCCACAGTGGTACACACACTTTGTTACATCAAGTATATCAATAAATGCCAGAGGCACAGGAGGTGATATCAACAAGCTGATAAAGGGTGTTTAGCTATACAGAACCATGTGAAGCAGTCTCCTCACTGTCAGGGGATTTGAAGTCAGCGGTTTAAGGGGTTTAGACCTGGAGGGGACACAGGAAGGTAGAGACCTGAACAGAAAAGAACCTAATATGGTATCCTGGTTAGAGAAATTCAATTTTTGTCTGTGTGAAGGTGGAAGCTAGTTCCATAACTGAGATCCATGGATGGTGAAAACAAATAACTACAGTAAGCACCCACATTTCTGAGTAAGAAACAAGACTTATCAGAAAATGAACAATCAGGAGGGGGGTCCTGGTGAATGTAGGCTTCAATGTATTCTAAATTACTGTAGTATAAGTTGTCTGTATGAAAATGCCTCTTTTTGCTTTATCGCCCACAATTTAGATTTATTCTTTTGACTGCTGCTGCTGTATTTTTCCCCTCTGTGCACTGTGACTCCGTGCATGTGCTCTAACCCTTAAAAACATTTCAAATATGCCTATACAAATTGGCATCATTAACTTGCCTGTAGATGCTTAGTATATTGTGCAACGTACCCAGGGACTGCAAGTTAAGTCATTAGTGGACTGCAGCACCAACTGTGCCACCCACTACAGTGACAGTGCAAACAGCAGTGACAGTGCAAACAGGACTGTGGTTACCACTGTAGCACTGGCTGTGCAATTTTAATCCTGCAAATTTGACCTGTCAAAAAAAAAAAAAACCTTTTCACAGGGTAAACCTTTCTTTTAAATATTAATGAGTCACCCTTTAGTATGCCTTGCTACTCATTAGTAAGGCTTCCGGTTTTCAGTTTTTATGAATTTTTACAGATAAATACAGACAGAAAGCAAAGTGGTTTCTGTTTGCATTTATTTTTAAAAGTGGATAAATACAGAAAACTGGGCTTCTTTTAAGTGACTCTCCGTGCTGTCTTTCATGAGTTATAGCTCAAGAGCGGAGCAGAAGGACAGCATGGGAAGTTAAAAACAGGATGAAATTTCTTTAAATAATGGCAAATGTGAACATACATTTGTGGTATAATGCTAATATTTACCTGTGGTTGTATGTAATGTAATATTTGGCAGCTTACATAGCTAAAACACGACAGACATCAAAGTATGACTGCGGGTCTATCCGTTAAATAAATACGGAAATGTACAGTTTTACAACTTCATTAATCTGCAAAACACTAAATAAATGTGGATAAATACAGATGAAATGGCCCAAAAATGAATATGGATAAATACAGACGGAAATGTTAAAAAAATACCATAAAACCCGGGAGCCCTACTCATAAGCCATGGTGCATGGCATTTAAATGTAGAACATGTAAAACTTTAATGTTAAACATGTCCTTACAGTGAAAAGGCCCCTCAAACTATTTTCACCGTAGCAAGGTTGGCTGTTTCATAGTAAAACACTGGAACAAAATGTAATGCCTCTCTAGCTAGGAAACCCCTACATTTTCATTCTTGTACTTTTTGAAATGTTTATGAAAAGCCCAATTCACTGGTGGTTAGACTTTTAATAAATATTTTGGAAAAGGTAATTTTAGAAAGTTATTTTTTCCACTGTGGCACTATGGAATTGTTTGCAGTAGGGCACACAGGAACCCCTGCAAAAGTAGTTAGGGTTACCCCTGATAACGTTTTCCCTATTGGTTAAGGAGGGGCCAGAAGTTACACCCCCCCCCCCCAAACCTCCCAATAGGCTAGCTCCAGGCATAAATGTGTCACACCTAGAGCACCCTCCTCAGAACACTGCTGGACCTGTGGAAGACAGAATAAGTGAAGGGACTGCTATTGAGACCAGTGGTGAGACCTGAAAGGCTGGAACTGCTCCCATTTGTACCCAGGACAAAGTAGCAGACTCCAAATCACAGGGACACAAGAAGCCCTTTTCCTGAAAAGCCCAATTGGTCAGTGTCAAATGGGCTTAGCCTAGAACCTGCTGGTGGCTTCTGCTGGAGGGGTTCTTGACCCCTCCCTCCCAACTTAGTGTTCCTGAGGGCCTGGGACCCTCAGCTGTGTCAAAGTATACTCCTGCCATCCTGAGAAACCCGGGACGTAAACACATTTTGGCTCCAAAGTACTCTGGAGGACCGGGACACACCTGCTTAGCAAATCCAACGAAGATGCGTTGTCACTAGGCCAAAGATTTAGGTTGCTCCAGCTTGGAGCTTTTCTGCCGCAGGAAATCCTTTTCAGCTGGACATTGCAAAGAGGGTATCAGACTTCATGAAGCCCTGTTCATCTACAGCTTGCAGCCTTGCCCCGCTGGAGGAATCAGAGTCCCCAAAAAAGTGGCAAAGTCTTGAAGATCTTCACCAGGTGATGGCACCAAATCTATAAAGCGAAAGAGGGACAGTCCAAGTGTACTAATTTTGAATTTCTCCCGCTCCAATATTTCACGCCAGAAGTCAATGGCTTTCCTGTCCCTAGTCCGACTGGAAGTAGACCTTGGTCATGCTGCTTCTCCATCTAAACTTTGGTGCATGAAAAAAATGCCTGAAGAGAAGCAGTCTCTCAAATCCCATATCACAAATCATTTAGACAATAATGTTGGGTCTTTTACATTCAGTAAGTGGGACTACCCGAGGATGCCACATCTTGGACACATCATCACTGCCAATATCATAAAATCCTTTGAGGATAGAAGGACAGAATTGGGGCGTTAGGCCTCCCAATTCTTTAAGATACTTGCAATTCAGACATGCACTTCAACTATCCCCAAAACCAGGCATAAGTATCGCAGACTACAATCCGTAGGCTAAGCTCACCATGTCTTCCTTGCCCCAATGACTACTAATATCAACACTGTAAGAAAGTCAATTAACAATTCGGATAGATGGTAGTCCATTACAAGTAATAAAGTCACTAATCTCTTAGATCCAGTCAAATGTTTCAATCATTTAAACCGGAGTTCAATCCCTGGTAGCTATGGCACAAAGCAGACCGGATTAACTTGGAGAAAACATGTAAAGCATTTCAAAGCACCAAAACTGTTTAAAAAAAAAAAAAAAAGCAGACCACACAATTAAAAAATCCCACCCCAGTTTATAAATGGAAACATTTATTATGCAAAATTACACCAAAATAGCAAAAATCCTAAAAGGGGAACCAGAGATGTACATTTTTGAAGATTTAAGTGAAAAAGCACCAAGAAAAAGTTAAGCGCCAATAATAGTTGATGGCTGTAGTTGACCGCGACCCAGGTGGGATTTCAAGCCGACAGAAATGGAGTGTGGATCAGATACACCAAGTAAATTTGTCCCGTTCTGTGATTTTACCTTGGGCCTTAGTCCCTGAAATGGGAGTGCAAATCCTACAGTGAGGAAAGGTTGCTGGCTGTATTCGAGAAGAATTGCACTAGGACAGATAGTTATTATAATAGCTGTCGGACAAGCTCCTGCTGAAGCATTTGGTTTGGACAGGAAAAGCTTTGTGTTGAAAAATTCAACATTTAGCGGCCAGAGAAGTCCTCTCATTGCAGGTTGCAGACTGTATTCAACAATGGGTTCCACGAGGCCAGTTACCTTCTTACTAAGGGCCTGATGAAATGGATTTGCTGCTGTGGAGAAGCATCAAACAGGTAAAACCTGTTTCTTTAGCCCAGACAAGTTGCACCATGGGTGGATTGTCTGGGGTTGTTGACCCTAGTCCTCCGGAGAACTGCAAGTCCAAAAATGTTCCAAATCCTAACTTTTCAGAGTTGTTAGGAGAAGTCCTGTTAGACACAACCAAAGGTCCCATGACCTAGGGAACAGCATTCGGGGAGTGGGGGCTAGGGTCATGACTCACTTTAGCAGAGGCCACAAACATGTTTCAATCCAGGTGCTACCGGTCAACTGGGCAATTCAGGACAAAGACTTTCTGTAGCATGTTGTGTCACAGTAGCCACATATGAGGTCAGCCAACTGATTCCTGGAGTTCACTTCTTTGTCCTGGGTACAAGTGGGAGCAGGTCCAGCCTTTCAGGTCAACTTACAGGCCTCACAGAGCTAATGCAGTCCTTCTGGGCTAGAGTGGGTTCTGAGAATGGTGCCATGGTGTAACACATTTATGCTTGGCAGCAGCTAGTGGGTGGGGTGACTCCTGGCTCCTCCCTAACCAGTGGGGTAAAAGTTCCCAGGGGCACCTAACCCACTTTTGCAGCAATTATGGTTTGGCCTATTGCAAACAATTCCACAGTGTACCTTATTTCCAACATCCAAGATGGGAAACCCTTATCCCCATGAGCAGAGCCTGTGTGCCAACCCAGAGGTGTGGCAAAGATATGGAGCAACCCCTCCTCCTAAATTTGAGATAACAGAATTAATCTGTACTATAGTTTTCCCATAGGACGGCCATTCCACTGTGGAATTAGCTTTAGAGGGCCTGTCACTGCAGTGGCAGTGACATTACATTTTACAGCTCCCATTTTTAAATACTATGCACCTTACTTTGCAGACTTACAAGAGCTATATAGGGGAGACTTATTAATATTTAAAAGGAAGGTGTTTGCCCTCTCAAAATGGTTATTTTGACAGGTCAGGCTTCAAGTTTAAATTGCAGCAGTTAAGTTAAAGTGGTAGGCCTGAAACCATGTATTCCTTGTCACACTAGTGGATGGCAAAATAAGGGGTGCAGTCCACAGGTGACCTTTAACTTTCCATGCCATGGTATAATGTCTATACTATATACAATGACCCTATAGAAGAGTTAAATATGCCAATCGGGTAATAGCCAATTTCTACATTTTTAGGGGTCAGAACAGCGGAGAGCAGCGCCTCAGAATACAGTCTAAAACCCTGCTGAGACAGATACTGGAGTCGTTATCACCTTAACATATTTATTTTTTTTGTCTAAGAAATGCAAGTAAAAAGGATTAAAAAAAAAAAAAGGAACGCAAGCTGGACACTGAAGATACACAGAAAAGAGCCCACTCATGGAGGGAGTGAACTACAAGGACCTTTCCTCGTTTCAACTGATTCACGAAGAGCTGACCATAAGCACTCGAGGCACTTACTGACAGACACCTCACTCAGGCAAAGATCTGTTGGCCTAGCCCATGCGGGGCACAGAGCAATGGTGGCGGAAGCACTTCGAGACCGCATGTGGTTTCAAGGACTGGACCAAACGGTCAAAGATACTCTATGAGGCGGTCATCAGTGTCACCTAACAACCATAGCTCCAAATGTCTCCACTATCAGAGCATACTTGGAACAAACTTGTTGTTGATATCTTTTGTCCACTACATTTAAACAAATAGGTAATGGTGGTAATGGATGAATATTAAACATACCCCATAGCCAAGCAGACCACGTTCAAAATCACAAAGGCAATAATCCCAACACTTGAAGAGATGAGCCAGTAAAGACTGATAATGGGCCTTCATTTAACAGACATGAGTTTGCCGAATTCGCCACTCATCAATATGTTGAATACTGGAAAGTAATCCATTTGTGGCCTCAAGCAAATGGCATGGTTGAGAGTTTGCAATGAACATAAAAAAAAAAAAAGACAATACAGCAAGCGAAAAGTGAACATCTGCCACTCCATCAAGCCTTAAACATAGTTTTACCGGCAAATCTGAAGACACCACAGCGCACCACCATCCAGTGCTCAACCACACTTGTACAGTCGTGAACTTAAGACCAGAATACAGAGCTGGAATCTGCAGCTAAATCAGGACTAAACACATAAGTTGGAAACTGAGATACAAGCATGAGACTGGGAGGTAAATAAAGAATGAAGACTTATGCAACATGAAGAAGGATGGACACAGGAAGACATGCTCAAGTCACTGACATCTAAGGGAAAGATTGAATACTGGTGACACAGCAACAAGCCAACAAGGAAGACACAAAGCATGATCAAGCTCCCCTGCATGCAACTGAAAGGAGGACTATGGTAACTGCCAATAAGGGAAAGAAACAAATAACTTGCAACATCTCCCACTCAAAGCCCTACCATCAACCTCATGAACAGAAGCATGACCACATGAGAACTCTTGCAGAGTCAGACCGCAAACATGAACTTGAAGCAAACGCACACCTCCGAGACGGAGCCAGTCAACCAAGATGCAAATCGACAGAAAACCACCAGAAGGCAGCATTGATTGAAGAAAATGTTAACAGGGTTTGAATGGGACATGGTCACTTAAGGGGATAGGGAGGGAGTGGTCTTGTCACTAGACTATGTACACTGTGCCACAAAAAGCCAACAGTGGTCAACAGTCCAAACAAACTTGGCACTGAACTTGCTGGAAGATGTGGGGGGACAGGAAGTGGGAGAGGCAAGAACTTGCAGTGGCAAACCCATGTTGTAGGACAGTTCCCACATCAGTAGGCTCCATTGTCATAGTGAGATAATAAGCAATAAAAGAAACAAAGAAAATCTCTTTGTGTCCGAGAGTCTCTGAACACTAAGACAGAGCTGTACCCAACACTCATTTACGAACATGGTTTGATGTGCATTGATTGGTAAACCTGTTCTCAGACTAACCTTGCCTGTTCCAATAAGAAATAACCCTTGTAGAGCATCCGAAAAATATTGAGACAGTTAATTCTGTTTCAACAAGCATTGGCAAAGGCACCAGGTCTTGCCTTTGGAGATCTATTGGCTCTGGCCATGTTTTTTTTCATGCTGCACATCATTGAGTAAAGATTTTTTTTTAAAGTGTGTGAGCAAGTCATTTTGTAGGCACGCGCATTTGTACTCAATCAATCAGGGGATTGTGAAGCGCGCTACTCACCTGTGAGGGTCTCAAGGCGCTGGGGGAGGAGGGGAGCAGCTCAGGGTTGGCCGAAAAGCCAGGTCTTGAGGCTCTTCCTGAAGGTGTGCAGGGTGGGGGAGCGTCTGATGTTGACTGGGAGTTCGTTCCAGGCTTTGGCTGCGATGTGGGAGAAGGCTCTTCCCCCAGCTCTGGTTCTGCAGATGCGTGGGGTCGTTGCTAAGGCGAGGTCGGCGGAGCGGAGGTTTCTTTTGGGTGCGTGGAGAAGATTCTTTCGTTGAGGTATTTGGGTCCGATGTTGTGGAGGGATTTGTAGGCGTAGGTGAGTAGCTTGAAGGTTATTCTCTTTCCGACGGGGAGCCAGTAGAGGTCTCGCAGGTGTTGGGTCATGTCCTCGTGTCATAGGGTGCCGAGGACGAGTCTGGCAGCGGTGTTTTGGATGGTCTGGAGTTTCTGTAGTAGGGATTTGTTGATTCCTGCGTAGAGGGCGTTTCCGTAGTCCAGTCTGCTGGTGATGAGGGCGTGGGTGACGGTCTTTCTGGCTTCGGGTGGGATCCACTTGAAGGTCTTGCGGAGGGAGTTGAAACAGGTGGAGGAGACAGCGTTCACCTGCCGGGTCATGGTGAGGGAGGAGTCTAGGATGATGCAGAGGTTCCGGGCGTGGTTCGTCGGGGTGGGTGGGTTCCCGAGGGTGGAGGTCCACCAGCAGCTGTCCCATGCGGAGGGGGAGGGTCCAAGGACAAGGACCTCCGTCTTCTCAGAGTTAAGTTTTAGGCAGCTGTCGCTCATCCAGGCAGCGACGCGTTTCATTCCTTCTTGAAAGCGGAGTCTGGTGTTTTCGGGGTTCTTTGTGAGGGAGAGGATGAGCTGGGTGTCGTCGGCGTAGGATACTATGCTGAGCCCATGATGTTAGACGATGGCGGCGAGGGGGGCCATGTAGATTTTGTAGAGTGTGGGGCTGAGCGAGGATCCTTGGGGTACTCCGCAGCTGATCTCTGTGGGCTCGGAGAGGAAGGGTGGGAGTCTAATCCGTTGGGTTCTGCCGGTGAGGAAAGAGCGGATCCAGTCGAGGGCAAGTCCTTGTATGCCGGCTGCGTGGAGTCTGGTTGCCAGAGTGTGGTGGGAGACGGTGTCGAAGGCAGCGGAGAGGTCTAGCAGGATGAGGGCCGCGGTGTGTCCCTGGTCAAGTAGTATGCGGATGTAGTCGGTTGCGGCGAGGAGTGCGGTCTAGAGATGGGCCGGTAGTTTTTCAGGTCTGTCGAGTCAGCTGAGGGTTTCTTGAGGAGGGGCTTGACCTCTGACCGCTTCCAGTCGTCGGGGAAGATGCCGGCTTCGAAGGTGGCGTTGATGGTGCAGCGGAGTTCGGGCGCGATGATGGTGGCGGTGGCTCTGTGGAAGATGTGCGGCAGGCAGGGGTCCGTGGGGGCTCCTGAGTGGGTGTTTTTCATGGTCGTGGTGGTGTCTTCGGTGGTGACCGGTGTCCAGGTGGTGATGGTGGGCTGGCTGTCATTGCTGGAGGGGAGGGTGGTTTCTGGAGTCTGTTCATTGAAATTGTCGTAGAGGGCCTTGGGCCTTAATCTTTAGGTGAAAGTAGGAGCGGAGTTTGTTGCAGAGGTCCTGGGATGGTGTGATGCCAGTGGCTTCGCTGGGAGGTTTGGTGAACTGCTGGATGATGTTGAAGAGTTCCTTTGAGTTGGTGGTGTTGGTGAGGATTTTGTTCCTGATGAAGGCCCTCTTGGTGGTTCTAAGGAGTTGGTAGTAATCTGTCATGGCATGCTTGTAGGTGGACTGGTCCTCTGTGGTTTTGCTCTTTCTCCATCGTTTCTCAAGCTGTCGGCATGAGCGTCTAGCTTCTTGGAGGTCGGTGGAGAATCAGGCGTCCTTCAGAGGTCGGGGCAGCGGAGGGGTGCAAGCTTGTCTGCGCAGATGGAGAGCCACCGGTGTAGTTCCGTGGCTGGGGAGTTGGCGGTCGTGGCGGAGGGGGGGGGTCGTGGACGAGGGTAGAGTTGAGGTCCTCTTTTGTGATCTTGCTCCATTTCCTTTGCGGCAGGCGCGGGCGGACTTGCGAGCGGTGGGGGTGCTGTAGGAGAAGTGTACGCAGTGGTGGTCTGTCCAGAGGGGCTGCGAGGTGTGGCTGAAGTGGATGTTAGTCCCTCCTGCGAAGATGGGGTCGAGGATGTGTCCGGCCTTGTGGGTGAGGGTGAATGAATGAATTTTATTTATGCACAGTTACTTAAAACCATTTGCAATGTACCAGCATGTTTTTTTAAAAAAAAGTGGACAATTGATAAAAAGACCATCACAATTTTTTTTTAAAGAAATTTCATATACAATTATAACCAATCTCATTGCTTAAAAGATGCCATAGGAAAATTGTAAAAGCTAAGTAGTAAAAACTGAATAGTAAATATTATAGAATACATTGGACTGCCCTCATTGAATCTATTTTCTTAGATTGCGAGGATTTACTCTTTTATCAGTCTGAGTCGAGCTTCCTCCATATATCTTCCAAATCGGGCCAGTTCAGTCGGTAGGGTGCATGCGAACAGCGCCGCAACACCTTCTGTTGCTGTCCGAGCTCCTTTACTTAACCATATTGGCTTTAGTAGTTTCCGGCGGAGTTGTATCAGGCCTGGGCAGCAACAGATCAAGTGGGTTAATGATTCCGTTTTATAGTCACAGATTCTGCAGCGGACTTTTTGGTCGAGAGCTTTCCACCCCGGATTCAGTTCTTTTATTGGAAGGGGAACTAATCTGCCCCACTGGATGTTTTTAGGGCCTTTCTTCCCAGTGCTTGATATAAGTAAGGCTGGACTTTGTGCTCCGTGTATGTGCCAGCCATCCCAGGAGGCCTCTACCACTCTCAAAGTAAGCCCGATCTGTCTCTCTTGTTAGTAGGTAGCATTGTTTGTTAATTGCCTTTCTGATGGCTGGATAGGAAACGACATCTTGGACCCAGTTCTGTGTTGCCAGGCCTAGGGTTTCTACTGCCTCATGCATGTATGCCTGCCATGGGTTTGCTGCACCACCATAGATGGCTTTTAGCATGCTTTTCAGGCTCCCTTCTGGGGCTTTGAGTACTTGGTAGTAGTATTTAGCGTGCGCTCCTAGGCATTCTTTACTCTGCTGCACCAGGCCGAACTCCAAGCGAATCCAGCTATTGCGGGTATAATTTGGTAATTTAAATATACGTTTGTACGCCCGACATTGCGCTTTTCCATCATAATGTGCATTTTCCCGGGAAGGCCTGCTGAGCGTAGCCTGCAACCGCCCTTATTTTGGCCTGTAACACCTTTCTAATTGGGATAGTCGTAGGGCTTTGCATCTTCTCATGCAGTTTGCATAATGCGAAGATTGTGGACTCTACTTTCGATTTCATTTTGCTCACATGCAAGCGCGCTTTACCAGAGTCACATAACCAGCATCCAAGGTAGTTGTATGATTTTGATACAGTGATTGGCACTTCACCTACATACCATTTAAGGAGAGTTTTTGGGATAACTCCGAAAATCAGAACTTTGGTCTTTTCTGAGTTGAATACCAACTCATTAGTCCGATTGTAGGCATTTAAGGCATCTAGACCCCTTTGTAATCCAATTTTTGTGTGGTCCATCACCACTAGGTCATCCGCATATTGTAAGACTTGGAGTCTGCTACTTCCAATTTTTGGGACTGCGAGGTTGGCATTTTGCAGCTTCTTGCCCAAGTCAGCTGTGTATAAGTTAAAAGGGTAGGGGCTAAAACGCAGCCCTGTTTTAAGCCCCGATTTGTAAAGCACTTTCTCGTGACGGTTTTGTTTGTTAATTTAATTTTAATCCAGGTGTTGCTGTATAGGGAAATGATTGCATTAAGGAGGTCAGATGGAATTTGCCAATCGCGCAATTTAGACCAGAGCTTGCCACGCGGGACACCATCAAAAGCTGCAGAATAGTCAATGAAGCAGGCAAAGAGGGGTTTTTATTCATTACAATTGCTTGCTGGCTTAAATATGATATGGCCGTTATGTTGTCACTTGTCGAACATCCTTTACGGAACCCCGTTTGATACGGAGGGAGAATTTCGTGTTTGTCGATCCATCTGTTTAGCTCAATCAGCAGAGTATTGGCATAAGCTTTTCCTTCAATGTCCAGTAAGGCAATTAATCTGTAATTTTTGGATCTGTATTGTCTCCCTTTTTATAGATGGGTTGCAGGATCGACCCACGCCACGAATCTGGCACCTTGGACAGTAATCGGCATTCGGTGAACAAGTTGGATAATATTCTCCCCCAATAGATTGGGTCTTCCCTGAACAGCCCCCGGTAGAGCCATTTTGGTCCAGGTGCCCCGTCTTTCCTAATCTTTTTAATAATTTTTTCAACCGCTGCCACTCCTCTATCGTTACTAACAACCCCGAAGTGCATACTGCTCCTTTGTTTGTGCTTTCTTCGTGGGCGTTAGTTGTCCAGTCTGTAACTGTGGCAATTTCCTTCTCTACATAGATTATTGAAACGTGTCTCATCCATGCCTCAGCATCCACAGAGTTGCCCCGATCTATTTTGTCGTTATGCAGCTTGGCTATGTATTGCCAGAGTTGTCGGTGTTTCTGCGGTTTTGTTAGCTCGTGAATCTTAATCCATTCCTCATCCTGCTTAATTTGCTTGAGAGTCCATAGCAGTTGTTTCCGCTCTTTATGCAATTTATTACGCTTCTCCAGCGTTTTTTCGATGCTTCGACCTTGTATGCTTTTTGCTTTGTTAAGGCTGCGAGTGATCTCTCTAAATTTTAGATTGTTAAGCTTTGTATGTATGTTGACTTTCTCTTTTATTTTAGGCTCTATTTCTGTGTTTTTGGACAAAGCTGTTTTCAACTCCGTGATCCATTCTGACCAATTTTCCAATTTGGGCTCGATGCCGACAATAGGGCCTGTGGCTTCTTGATGTTCTTTCCTGGCCTTGAATACAATGGTATTATGCTTGTTCCATTTTATTCTTCTCAGCAGGGCATGTACCTCGGTTCCTATTGAATGGGATATCGTTGTAATACATCCCTTTTGCGTGATTTCGATATTCAATTCAATCTGCAGAATTGCGTGATCGCTCATCTCATGTGATTTAATTTCAAAGTTTGCAAATTTGCGAGCTAAGCGGTCACACAAGAAAATATAAATCAATTGTGGTGCAATTTTTGAATGTGGTTAACCCTTGGTTTTTTGTGGTTAAACCCTGTTGTAGCTTTTCGGCTGAGTATAGATCGTAGTCCCATAGGAAATGGTTAAACGTCCTTTCTGCCTTGGATAGGTGCCTCTTCTCGTTCCGGTTAATGCCTAAATGATGCAGGTTGAAGTCTCCCACCAGTATTTTTGCTGGCAATATGTGCGTGCATAGAGTTTCCTGTAATATTGTAACCATGGTTTCTGTCGCCTCTAATTTCAATGGGCCGGTGGCATTAAGATATATGTTGATTAAGAGAAACGAAACATTTTTCTCTCTGTGCCCTTGAATAATAATGCCTGCAGCATATTTGAGCCTGTATTCACGGTGCTAACAGTTAACTGTTTTGCGTGTTTTACGTAGGTCGAAATCCCTCCAGACGGTCGTCCATAATAGTTATGTTTGATGGCTGACTTATGAAAGCCGGCGTAACCTTCGATGTGAACCGGCTCTATGGCCCAAGTTTCTTGTAGGCAAATGATGTCATACTCTAAGAGTTTGATTATGGCTGAACCTTGTTTGAGAACTCTTTGTAATCCCGCCACATTCCAAGAGGCCAATTTCAGATTGTGAAAGAGAGTTTGAAGTGGATCTGAAAGGCCTATGTGTCCCTCTATGTTCGCTTTTGGGACTGGTGATCTAACGTGCAGTCTTTGGCTGGTCCTCCAATGGTTGCCAATATGTTCTTTTGGTCAGGTCCGACTCGAGTGGCACTGTGTGTCGCTGTATTTCGTATTGTTTTGCCCCCTCCAGCTGATTTTCTGGGGTTTCTCGTCTTCGATAGTTCTATTCGTTCTGGTCCCCTCCTTTGTAGTTACAGATATACTTACATTTTTGTAACGCTGGTCTGGTAGCCATTTTGTGGTTCCTCTCAATATACTATGATTGGGTTCCTTGTAATTCTTTGAACCATGAGTGATATTTGATAGTTCAAGTAAGACTAACGGATATTTTTCTTGTTCTCGAGTCGAGATTGCTATTCCCCAGTTTTTAAAAATTTCTTTTTCCTGGAGTACTGCCTCTGCTATGTGATGATTAGTCCAGGTCACTACTGTTAGCTCCTGGGTAAGGTCATCTTCACCTACTTCAAAGTGGACGCTCTCTATCTCTGCAGTTGTAACATATGACAGTGATGGTATGTAATGAAGGAGCTTTAATAAATTGCTCCTGTTTAAGATGTCATGTCTGCCCTTTGATTTGTATAACGGGTGGAAGATGCTTCGATTTGCTACTCCACTATCAATAGCCTCAGTTTTAATTCCTACCACATCAAATGGGTTTTTGATTGCTTCCCCAGTTCTCTCCTTTGTGATGGTGGATGTGCCAGGGTGTGAGAGCATGTAATGCAACTTATCTTCACCTGTTATCGTTTTGGATTGCTCTACAGTTGTTTTTTTTCGGCGGGGAGCTGTTATGACTACTGTGTCAGTTTTTACTACCTCCGCTTCTTCGGGCATGTAATGCGTCTTATCTTTACCCATTATCATTTTAGATTGTTCTACAATTGTTTTTCCCGGCGGGAAGCTATTAGGTCCACAGTGGCAGTTTTTACTACCTCCGCTACTTCGGGCTTCTCCTGTGGTTCTTTGATGTCTTGTCCAATTGGGCTGCTTACCTTGACCTGGCTGCCCCTTGGCTGAATATTTGTTTTTGATGGTTTCTTAAAAATTGGATATATTTGATTGCCCATTGGCGAATCCAATTTTGGACTGGTTTTGACTCTGGTTCTTTTATGACATAGGATGGCTGACCCCAACAGCGTTTCATTTGTGAACTTTTTCACGCTTCTTTTGCTTTCTTAGTCTCTTCTTCGTGCGCCTTGTCAGATTCATCTTAATAGATTGGATTATAGTTTCCCGATTATCCTCGGTACTTGGAGATGCTGTGGTACCCATCAGTTTTGCCTGTGTAGGACCGTTTAAGTTACCCCGGTTTTCCATGTTCTTCGCTTTTCGGTGAGAATTAATCTTATGTTTTCCTTTTCATTCTTTGAATCTGTATCTATGTTTGCGCAAATCTTATATACTTCTTTGTTTGTTTCGTTGTGCTGGGGTCTTGCAAGAGCGGTAGCGGTAGTGTGTTTAACATCAGTCACTTTCAACTTTAGCAAAAACAACAGTTGATGGACAGAATGCAGAACAATGTCATACATTCACCCCAGTACAGAGATCTGGGCCTAAATCCATCGTTTTTTTGCTCACCATGCCATTCCAGTTTGGACCCAGCCATATGCAAATCAGTCTTGACCCTGTGCCTCATGGGAACAGTCCAGCCCGAACTGCCAAGCCAGGTCCTCCTGGACTGGAAACAAGCATCCTAGGACCGGTTTCGGGGTTTCACCCCTCTTCAGCCAGGATAGCTTGATTCCAGTGGCATGGAGAACACGGGACCACGTCTGGGCATACCCGTCCCACTCGGGGTGACAAATGCAAAAACAACAGTTGATGGACAGAATGCAGAACAATGTCATACATTCACCCCAGTACAGAGATCTGGGCCTAAATCCATCGTTTTTTGCTCACCATGCCATTCCAGTTTGGACCCAGCCATATGCAAATCAGTCTTGACCCTGTGCCTCATGGGAACAGTCCAGCCCGAACTGCCAAGCCAGGTCCTCCCTGGACTGGAAACAAGCATCCTAGGACCGGTTTGGGGTTTCACCCCTCTTCAGCCAGGATAGCTTGATTCCAGTGGCATGGAGAGCACGGGACCCACGTCTGGGCATACCCGTCCCACTCGGGGTGACAAATGCAAAAACAACAGTTGATGGACAGAATGCAGAACAATGTCATACATTCACCCCAGTACAGAGATCTGGGCCTAAATCCATCGTTTTTGCTCACCATGCCATTCCAGTTTGGACCCAGCCATATGCAAATCAGTCTTGACCCTGCTGCCTCATGGGAACAGTCCAGCCCGAACTGCCAAGCCAGGTCCTCCCTGGACTGGAAACAAGCATCCTAGGACCGGTTCGAGGTTTCACCCCCTCTTCAGCCAGGATAGCTTGATTCCAGTGGCATGGAGAGCACGGGACCCACGTCTGGGCATACCCGTCCCACTCGGGGTGACAAATGCAAAAACAACAGTTGATGGACAGAATGCAGAACAATGTCATACATTCACCCCAGTACAGAGATCTGGGCCTAAATCCATCGTTTTTGCTCACTCATGCCATTCCAGTTTGGACCCAGCCATATGCAAATCAGTCTTGACCCTGTGCCTCATGGGAACAGTCCAGCCCGAACTGCCAAGCCAGGTCCTCCCTGGACTGGAAACAAGCATCCTAGGACCGGTTTCGAGGTTTCACCCCTCTTCAGCCAGGATAGCTTGATTCCAGTGGCATGGAGAGCACGGGACCCACGTCTGGGCATACCCGTCCCACTCGGGGTGACAAATGCAAAAACAACAGTTGATGGACAGAATGCAGAACAATGTCATACATTCACCCCAGTACAGAGATCTGGGCCTAAATCCATCGTTTTTTTGCTCACCATGCCATTCCAGTTTGGACCCAGCCATATGCAAATCAGTCTTGACCCTGTGCCTCATGGGAACAGTCCAGCCCGAACTGCCAAGCCAGGTCCTCCCTGGACTGGAAACAAGCATCCTAGGACCGGTTTCGGGGATTCACCCCTCTTCAGCCAGGATAGCTTGATTCCAGTGGCATGGAGAGCAACTTTAGGTCCTCGATAAGAGTAGTCATGATTTCTGGGATTGTTGCTAGTTTGTCAAGTGTAGGGCCACAGGCGCACTCAGTGTTTATAGTGGCCGCGTAAGCTTGTGCGATTAAAGAATTTAGGTTCGCTAATCTTTGATCAATCCCTGTGATTGCGTTTGCTACAATGTTCAGCAGATCTACTTGTACGTCCATTTTGTTAGAGTGGTAATTCAATGCCTCCAGTGTGAGTTGTGAGGTTCTGAAGAAGAGGTCCCATATGGTTCCAGAATCCATTGCTAGTACTGGAGTGGGGTTTGTTGTACAAGCCTTTGTGTTATTAATGTCGTTGCTGTTGGGAGTTAGAGACAGGTTCCTCCTTTTTTGGTGAATGTTTTTGTTTTGGTCCAGGAGAGTTTGTTATTTTTCGTTTTTTTTCCTGGGCCTGACCAACTTTTGTGCTTTCCAAGTAATGTGTCTCCTTAATTTGCTTTGGGGATTGATAATTGATTTTTGCCTCAATTGGTTGATGGCCCTTGGTGCCGGCAAATTGCTCTTGCATTGTATGTTGCGTATGTTGCGTTAGACGGTCAGACTCTTCTAGTAGGCACTGTGAGAGATTGGTAGGTCTCAGGGATTGCGAGTATTTATTTCCAGTGAAACTGCCTTCGCATTCTATTTCGAGCCCCCATGGGTTATCCCTTTGTATAGCTGGCTCTCGAGCCACAACTGGGCATGTTGGTGTTGATGTTGAAAATGTTTGAGCGTTTGGCTCTTGCGTAACTGAGACCTCGGTTGTGTTTTCTCTTATTAAGAGGACTGGTGTTAGTGGTGCTGGCAGCTGGCTCTTTTCTCCTTGGTTAGTGAGCATTGTACCTACTGGGTCCTTTAGAAAGTCTATCTTACTCGGTGCGTTGTTTGCCCTTGCAAAAATGCGGAACACCGGTGAGATTAAAGGTTGTTCTTCCTTTGTGACGTTTGCTTTATTGTCGCTACTTACAATTGTCCCTAATGATTTTCTTTTCCTCTTTAATGGAGGGAAGGGTGCTTTAGCTCTTTCTTTACCCGACCTCATGCTTGGCAAACCCTCAACCGTGCCTCGTGCCCTTGTTAGCGCACCCCCTTATTACGTCGCCCTTGCTTGCTGTAGGCTGTAGGCCCCCCTTGACTTAGAGGGGAGAGGCGGTCAGGTATGCGAGTATGCGGGAGGACGATTAGTCTGTTAGTCTGTTAGTTGACTTTCCCTCGGCCACCTCTCTCAGCCTGCAGCTCTGGCGCGCGCACCCACACTCACGCACAGATAGCTTCCCTCAAAAGATGAAATATGAGAGGGTGAGAGGGTGAGTCGGTATCTGCCTCCTTCAGCGGAGGTTAGGTGTATGTGATAATAACCGGGGTCACAGGATTGGCACAGGATTGACACCCAACCCCGCCCTGGTTCAATGGTTTCAGATTGGCAGAAATTAGTTCGAATCAAGTTCAGATTCTGTTCGATTTAATTTAGCGCTTAGCGTGTTTTTGGCTCGCTCGCTCCCTTTACTCCCCTTAAATGCCTCTCCTCTGCTCAAGCACGGGCGATTCCGTGGCATGCATGCTGTAAATGCCCCATCAGAGATGAATAAAAGAGGGGAAATAGTAATGCTCACTCCGTGCAGGGGAGGCAAGACAAAGACTTCATCCCAAGGGCTTAATTACATGAAACTTTGTGGCCCAGTGCAGACTACTCCTGTGGGCGCTTTTCTATGGTAGAGCAAAAAGTAATGTCAAAAGTTACCTCACTTTGGAGGCGTTGGAGGCGGTGCTGCCGGCTCCTGCCGTGCGCCTCTAAAGATATCCCTGAAAAGGGCCACTGGCCCGGTGGAATAAGCCCAGACTCAGGCTGCCAGGTAATTCCACTCACGGCTTTTTGCAAGAGGACACACGCGGCTCCTCCCGCGAGCCCTGCTTCATTCGCGCCTCCGTCAGCGGCTTCTGCTCGTTTCAGTTAGCCAAACAGAGTGAGTCGGGATGCACACCCACGGCTCCTCCCGCGAACCCTACTTCACTTGCGGCTCCGTCCGCGTTAGGGTTAGTAGCGGCCGCTCGCGGCTTCTGCTCGTTTCATTGGCCAAACAGAGCGAATCGGGTTGCAAAGCAGCCGCGGCGGGCAGCGGGCAACGATACGTCCAGCTCTCCCTCTGAGCTACACAAGCCGTCCGTAAATTCCCGTTGTCCGTTATTGATCTTTTCAATAATAATTGATTTGTTCAGTACTTCCGGGTACTGTAAATACCCCACGCCCAGATCCTGCGTGCCTGTCTCCGGTGTATGCAGAGGCCTCACCCTCATCTGTGGGTCCAGTGTTTTCTGAATTCATGGGTTGAAGTCACTGAAAAAATCCTGTGGAGGAAGTTTCGGTTCTGCCGCTGCAAGAGTGCTCAGGTGCCGAGCCCGGTACCGCGATGCGCCCTCCACAAGTCAAGTCTGTCTTGTGGATCACCGCGACACCTCAAGCTCCTGACGTCGAACTGATAGCGCTGAAACAGCTTCAAGTTTGGCAGCCAGGGTAGTTTATCCTGTTCGGCGGTTACTGCACCTGTGCTGCGCAGCCACTGTCGCCTTCCTCAACAGTTCCGTTGGTCACTAGCTGCTTGTCACAAGCTGCTTGTTATTGGGCTCTCCGGCCCCCCGCACGGCGTCTCTGCTCCGCTTCCGCCGTTTCCTTTGCCTTTTACTTCGCCGCTGGTGCTTTAATCCCGCCGCCTACAGCCGCTGGGCTCTGGGCTCGCGCTGCTGCTGGACGCGGCTGGAAGCAGGTGGATGCAGGCTGTGAAGAAGGGGAGTCAGTCGAAAGCGTCGGGAGCCGAAAACCGAAAGCTCACCCACAGCAGTACGGCGTCCGCACCACCCGCTCTCTCGCTCCGGCGGTCAGAATGAGTACGAAAACATGGCAAAATGCCCCACTCTGGGATCTAGACTGGCTCTCAGGGTGAGGGTGGTGACGAGCTTCTTCAGTCAGAGGTTGGCGAGATTGTCCAGGAGGGCGGCGGAGTCGGGGTCGCTGCGGTTGTCGAGGTGGAAGTTGAGGTCTCCGATGAGTATGTAGTCCGTGGAGGAGATGGCGTGGGGAGCGATGAGGTCGACAATGGTGGTGGTGAAAAGAGCATGGGGTCAGGGGGGTCTGTAGGCAAGGTGCCTCGGAGCGTGGTTCTGGGGTTGGTCCGGATCTGGAAGTGGAGGTGTTCGGTGTTGGAGAGGGTGTCGCTTGAGCTGGAGTTGGAGAGTCGGAGGGAGCTCTTGTGTACGATGGCGAGTCCTCCTCCTGGGCGGTGCGGGCGGTCTTTCCTCTGGATCTTGTAGCCATCGGGGATTGCGATCGCGATGTGGGGGCTGAGGCGGAGTTTGTCCAGGTTTCCGTGAAGGCGACGTCTGGCGAGAGGGTATCGAGCAGGTCCCAGATTACTATGGTGCGTCTCTGCAGGGAGCGCACGTTGAGGAGGATGCATTTCAGGGCTTCATTTGTGAGGGCGTCCGGCGTGGGTGCGGCGGTAGGAGGGTGCTGTGGATGGTGAAGGAATGTTGGCAGTGTCGGCAGGAGAATTGGCCGTGGGTGGTGTTCGGCGACGACAGCTGGCAGTTGCTGTTCCTTCCAGGGTTGAGTGCGAGGAGGGCAGCCGGGTTGTAGTGGTGGAGGGTCGGAGAGCCAGGGTCCCTGGCGCTTGTCGCGGACGGGCTTGCCTTTGGTGCGGCTTCGGCATGCCTCCACTGCGCGGCTGCGCAGCGGCCGCCAAGTAGGGGATGGGGGAGTGACTCGCAGCTGGGAGGCGGGAGCAGGGAATCGGCGGGGGAGGGGCGGGAGGTGAGAAATGAAGAGGAAAAACAGGACAAAAAAATACGAGGGTAAAAACGAAGATTAAAACAGGCACAGTCAGCTACAAAGACAATACAGTAACAGTACAGCAATTAAAAGACAAGACAACCGAGCAGAAATACGGGCGCAATACAGGGCCTCGAACCCCTGTCAGAACCGAGCGTGACACAGTGAGGGCAGCGGCACTTACCAGCAGAGCTGCGGGGGAGAGAGCAGGTCCCTGACCAGGAGGTGTTGAATGCATATGTACGCCTACAGAAGAAGGCGGTTACATCATAGAATTTTTTTTGTTTAATTTTTATGGGGTCAGTGAGGGGGTGGGATTGAGCGATATGGAGGGCAGGTTGCAGAGAAACACGCAAGTCAGGAATGTTGAACAGTTGGGAGTGAAGCACACAAATGAACAAAATCAACATGGAGGGGGAGCACAGAAGCATACAAACAAAAACAAAAGGAGAGCAGGTGGGGGCACACAAGAGAGAAAAAGAAACATGAGTAGAGGGTCAGAAAAACTAGGGGGTGAGCTAGAGAACAGTGTGCAGGTGAGAGAAAAAATCCACGAGGAAGATAGCTGGAAAGCACATGTCTCGAGGAATGCTTGAATACAAAGAAAAAGAAGTGCTCAAACAGTGAAGGAGACAAATACTTTGACCCTTCTCCATGAGCAAAGAGGACATAAAGCCAACACAAGGTAACCAATAAGAAGCAAGTAAAAGAGTGACAATAAAGTCAACCAATGGTAATCAATGGGAAGGCTCTAAGCCCAATGCCATCTGAGAACGTCTTGCATGTGCTATGTAGTAGGCTTCAACCTAAAGATAAGCATTTGCAATGCAATAGGTCTCGCATTCACGCGAGTTTGAGCTATTGGCATTGTAAAGGACAATGCCTTTTATTTATGTTTTGGGTTTTAGAACATAAATAAAACGCATTGTCATTTACAATACTAATAGCTTAAACTCTCACAAATCCGAGACCTATTGCATTGCAATAAAGGGCCTTCTCGACCGCTTGTTAGATTGTAAATTTCAGAGGAAGAGACCGGCCTGCGACGTCTTCAAAGTAGTGATAAATAGTGCAGTGAAGATGTGTAAGTGTTGTAAATTACACAGACACAAACTGCGAAGTGAGAGTAACATATGATCCGAGCTATAAACACTAATAAAGCGCTCCAACACCTTTCGCTCTGTGATTCCACTGTCACGGCTCAGAAGGAGGAGCGGGAGGGGGGGCAATTTCCTGCCCTCTCCGTAATTTAAGTGTGCAGTGTGGCATTGCGTAATGTCATTGCTATCTTTGGCCTAATAAAAAACACTCCAGCTGTAGTAGGGCCCTGGCTTCACCTCCTGGTGCAGGGCGGGCTGTGCCTTATGGCAGGCAGGGAGGGAGGTATGGTCTCGGCTGCAGCTCCGGCCTCGTACAGTGCCCCTGCTATTACTAGTGAGCGAGAGGCACCGAGGTGGTGGTATTGGTGGTGGTGGTGGTGGTATTGAGGGGGGAGGGAGGGGTGGTATTGGTGGTGCTGGTATTGGTGGTGGTGGCGGTATTGGTGGTGGTGGTGGCATTGGTGGTACTGGTGGTGGTATTGGTGATGGTATTGGTGATGGTGGTGGTATTGGTGATGGTGGTGGTATTGGTACTGGTGGTGGTGATATTATTGGTGGTGGTGATGATGAGATTATTGGTGGTGGTGCTGGTGGTTTTGGTGGAGGTGGTGGTATTGTTAATAAAACAGGCTTTCGAAAACAACCCGTCAGGTGGCTTTAGTACAGATGACATGTAACAGATGTGCTGTTGTCAGCTTCAGCCTATTGGTGGTGGTGGTGGGCATATCGGTGGTGGGCATATCGGTGGTGGGCGCATTGGTGGTGGGCATATCGGTGGTGGGCGCATGGTGGTGTTGGAATTGGTGGTGTTGGAATTGGTGGTGTTGGAATTGGTGGTGTTGATAGTGGTGGTGTTGATAGTGGTGGTGTTGATAGTGGTGGTGTTGATAGTGGTGGTGTTGATAGTGGTGGTGTTGATAGTGGTGGTGTTGATAGTGGTGGTGTTGATATTGGTGGTGGTGGTGATGATATTGGTGGTGGTGGTGATATTGGTGGTGGTGGTGATATTGGTGGTGGTGGTGATATTGGTGGTGGTGGTGATATTGGTGGTGGTGGTGATATTGGTGGTGGCGGTGATATTGGTGGCGGTGCTGATATTGGTGGCGGTGCTGATATTGGTGGCGGTGATATTGGTGGCGGTGATATTGGTGGCGGTGATATTGGTGGCGGTGATATTGGTGGCGGTGATATTGGTGGCGGTGATATTGGTGGCGGTGATATTGGTGGCGGTGATATTGGTGGCGGTGATATTGGTGGCGGTGATATTGGTGGCGGTGATATTGGTGGCGGTGATATTGGTGGTGGTGGTGATATTGGTGGTGGTGGTATTGGTGGTGGTGGTATTGGTGGTGGTATTGGTGGTGGTGGTAGTGCTGTTAATAAAACAGGCTTTTGAAAACAACCAGTCAGGTGGCTTTAGTACAGATGACATGTAACACAGATGTGCTGTTGTCAGCTTCAGCCTGTTAGCACAGGATTATGTGAATTCACATGACTTAATTTGCTAGTCATTTCTAAATCCATTTTACTGGGGGTTGAGGGGGGTTGAAACAGAAACGAGATAATGCTGGGTTAAAGTGATCGAAAGCAGGCGCCCGTATTGCGGGGCTGGCCGTGCTGCTTAAAAAAACACAAGCGGTTTCAGGTGAAGCAGCGCATGACCGCATGTTCAGCCTGTAGTAAGAGAAACTCAATAAAGTAACTAGTGCTTACAGACTAAATAACCGGTCCCATGAAACAACCGAAGTAAAGGGGCCAGTTGCCATGGGAGGGTACAAATGAAGACAAGGCCGTCCTAAGGAGGGACTAACAAGCCTATTAACGAATCTGAAGGCAGCATTTACGAAAGACATTGACACAAGCCAATGAAAAATATGGGGGGAGAGTTGGCGCGGCTTCTCTCCCATACTCTACTACAGCAGTCTCACAGAGCGAGCAGTGCATGCGTGCTGCTGCTAGGCTCTACCTAAAAACGTGTATACAACAAGCCTGCATGACAATCCAGATTTTTTTTTTGTTTGTTTTATTTATAGTTTTGTAACATTTACAAAGGTGACAAATATACATTAATAATGCAATTCTGCGGATGCAGTGTTTTTCACATAGTTATACATTTGCTGCATTTGCCACTTAATCCATCATCTACTGCATAATTTTATAATTTTAATTTAAAACGTCAAAGCTACTAAAAATGCAGCAAAACCTGGTGCTGTGAAGCAGAAGGCACTTTGCAAAGTTTACTATTCACCCATCATTTGAATATTGCTGTATTTGGATGTTAAGCTAGTATTAATAAGGTAAACGTTAACATGTGAAAATGAGAAAATATACACGTTGAGCGTGTGCAGGGGATAAGTGTGTACAATTTCGTGTGGTCTCTGACCACATCTTAGGGAATAGGGTGGTTTTCCCTACCTCTTTAGCACCGCATGCACTTTGAATAATAATAATAATAATAATAATAAGGCATTTATTTATAAAGCGCACGGCTACCCCCAACGGAGGTGTCCCGGCGCTAAATGCAGATAACCAGAGAGGAAAGAGGGGAGAGCTACGGGATGCTAAAAAGCCAGGTTTTTAGTGCTTTCCTAAATGCCAGTTCAGACTCAATCAGCCGAAGGTGGATAGGCAAGGAGTTCCAGAGTGACGCCGTTCTAACCGAGAAAGCTCGGCCGCCCATCCTGGCCTTAGAAAAGCAGGGAATTCTGAGCAATTTCAGGTAATTGGATCTCAGAACCCTGTCTTGATAGTTTTGGAGTCTTAATTTAAGGTAATGCGGGCCCCGATCTCTAGAGGCTCTGAAGGCAAAGGTGAGTGTTTTAAATTCAATCCTCCTTTTGACCGGTATCCAGTGAAGGCTCCGCGAGGAGGGGATATATGGTGGTGAAACAGCACTTTCCTTAGATGATGATGATGAGATGATGATGATGATGATGATGATGATGATGATGATGATGATGATGATATGGAGCTTATTAAGCGCTCGAATTCAGAAGGCGTCTTGGCGCTGATGAGTGTAGGCAGAAGCAGGGGCTGAGCTAGATCTACTCGGGAGTAAACAGCCGGGTTTTCAAGGCTTTCCTAAAAGATAAAGGTTGGGTTGTGGTCCCAGTGCCGCTGGCAGCTTATTCCACAGTTTTGCCGCACAGCTGGACAGGGATCGACCACCCCATCTGGCCCTTCGGAACTTGGGAGTACAGATCAGGCCAAGACTGGCCGATCGTAGGTTTCGAGAAGGAATATAGGGCCTGAACATTTCCTGACAATCATCTGAGCCCCCCCGTATTGTGCCTTGTGGACTAGGCAGAGTGCCTTAAATTCAATTCTCTGCCTCACGGGGAGCCAATGTAGTGCTCTTATTCCATGTGACGTAGGGTGACGCTTAGGGAGCTTTAGAATTAATCGTGCCGCCGCATTCTGCAACGATTGCAATTTGCTGATCTGATGTTTATCGATACCCAAAAACATCGCATTGCAATAGTCCAATTTGGACAGAAAAAGGGCCACCATTACAGTCTTTTGTAGTTTGGGAGGGATGAAAGGGAAGATTTTGCGAAGGGTCTTCAGCAGGAAAAAACTGGAAGACGTTAAACTGTTGACCTGTGCCGACATGTTAAGTTTATCATCGAAAATAATTCAGAGATTCCCGACCTTTCTGACAGGATGCGGGCATTCCCCAGCCTCTGGCGGCCACCAGGACTTCTTCCATAAGGATGACGTCCCGTTTGCGAACTCGATCACTTCAGTCTTTCCTGTGTTTATCTTCAAAAACCCAGACTCATCCAATTCATGATGTCCTTTAGGCAGGAGTGAAAACTGGCAGCTGTTATCTCAGGCCTATCTGACAGGGATATCACCAATTGAGAGTCGTCGGCATACGACACAAATGTGAAACCATGTTTCCTAACCAGTGTTGCTAGTGGTTTCACATAGACGTTAAACAACGTCGGGGACAGAGCGGACCCCTGCGGAACACCACAGGGCAGATTAAAACTGTCCGATTCTAAGCCGTCCCACCTCAAACTCTGTTTCCTGTCCTGTAAAAAGGAGGAAAGGAGGGCCAGAGCCGAATCCTCAATTCCTACCTCCCGTAGTCGCCGCACCAACACCGTGTGATTCACGGTGTCGAATGCGGCCGACAAATCGAGGAGAACGAGAATTGCCCTGCCCCCACCATCCACCACTCTCCGAAACCCCTCAGAGACCACAATCAGGGCGGACTCAGTAGAGTGTCTTGGCCGAAAACCGTGTTGAGTGGGATCCAATAGCCTGTTGCTCTATAAATATTCTGTCAGTGTCTTGATGACAGATTTTTCAAGGACTTTAGCTACAAATGGTAGACCCGAGATCGGACGATAGTTTTTAAGTTCAGTAGGCTCTAATGTGATCTTCTTCAAAATTGGCCTAATACATGCGGTCTTCCAGGCTGTGGGGTAGATCCCCGATGCCAGGACTTGGTTGATCAGGGGGTGAGAGTCTCACTGATCCTCTTGGCGGCCAGATGCATAATAGCAGAAGGGCAGGGATCATTCGGAGATCCGGATTTAATCGATTTTAAAAGGTTAGTTACATCCTCAGCAAGAAGGGGTCTAAAACAAGTTAACTTAGACTGCATTGTCTCTACCGTGGAGGGAGATTGGTAGTTGGCAGCCTGAACATTTAATGAATTAGCAAGGCTGTCATATATCACTTGCACCTCGTTCTGGAAGAAGGCGGCCAACTGGCTACAGAAAGCCTGATCAGGTTTAAACGAGTTTGCCTGCTGCGGTTTAGCTAAAAAGGTCACAGATTAAAAAGTTCTTTGGCTGAGTTTCCTGCCTCTTGAATCTTAGCTGTAAAGTATAGTCGTTTGGCTTCCAGAATGGCCTCCTTGTACTGTTTGAGAGCCTCGTTGTAAGCATCTTTGCTCGGTCTACTGTAATCTACTCTCCAGAGACGCTCAAACCTCCTGCATTCCACCTTTAGCCCTTTAAGTTCAGGGCCATACCAAGGTGTCACCGCTGGACGCCTCTTAGCTGTTCCGGTATGTTCAGGGGCAACGCAGTTAGCCGCATTCAAGATCCACTCGTTGAACTGGGAGGACGCAACCTCATTGTCGCTGTCTAATATCGGGGGAAATATTAAGAGCATCCTGTAGGTCCCTACTTTTTACCTTGTTCCAACATCGAAACGTCACCCTGGTAGTTTTAGGGCGAGAGCAGTTCTTTAGGGCCCTGGCCTAGCCTCAAAAAAGACTGCCTTGTGGTCTGTCCAGGGAAGTGGCTCCACTCTTACAAATCTAATGTCGGGATTATTAGAGAAAAGCCCGTCCCAAAAATGCCCCCCTTGATGTGTAGGCTCGGACACTAACTGTCCCAAGCCATACGCCTCCAGATGGTCTAGGAGTCTAGCAGTCTCAAAGTTTGTACCCAGTTCCAAATGATAGTTGAAGTCTCCAAGTATAGTAAAGAATTCAAAGTCTGTGCAAGTTTCCATATAGGTCAAGAGAGCCTGTGAAAACGCAGCTCTGGGGCTCCGCGGTCGATAGACCAATAGGCCCTGAAACTTAAAGGAGTCTTTGAGCCTGACGCAGAAATACATAGCTTCCGCCGGGAGGTCCCCCACTGCCTCCACTTGAACCTTCAGGAAATCCTTATAAATAATAGCTATGCCCCCCCCCTCTGTTTCCTTGTCTATCTTGATTACATAGTGCATAGCCAGATGGCAAAGGCAGCATTCCAATCTGGGACAGAGGTGTCATCTGTCCAAGTCTCTGTGAGAAAGACTATATCGGGGTTATGAGCGTTCAATAGGATTTCTAGTTCGCGTTTGTCCTTAACAACCAAGCGTGTGTTGATGAGTATACAGTGGAGGCTCTTTCCTCGTGTATCAACAGCGCCTATTGTCGGCCCTTGATCTCCAGAAGTAGAAACTGTATAACCCTCCGCCGAAGATCCCACCCGCCTTCCCCCTCTGCTCCGCTAACTCCCCCCTCCCCGTCTGTGTGCCGTTAATAGCAAAGCCACCCCCTACCTGGTAGAAGCAGTGTGTGCAGGGGGTGCTACCGCCTTAGGAGTCGGGCCGCAGCATTTTGAACCGTTTGCAACCGGCGGATCAAATAAGCTGGTGGTCCGATGTACAGGCTATTGGCATAGTCCAGCTGGGACGTAACCAATGCATGGACCACTGTCTTCCTGCAGTACATAGGGAGGAGATATAGGAATCTCCTCAAAGTTCTCAGCTTCCAGAAGCAGGATGAGGAGACCTGGCAGATCTGGGCCTTGCAGGAGAGGTCAGAGTCAAATTTAAACCCCAGGTTTCTAGCTGAAGCTACTGGGATTGGCGGGGGTATAACTCAGCCGGCCACCAGAGCTTCGGTAGCAGGGGGGAAGACTAATTAAATAATAAAACCTCTGTTTTCTCGGTGTTCAATTTCAAGCAGCTTTCCATCATCCAGGCCGCGATATTATTCAGACATTGTTTGAAATTGGCAAAGGCAGCCTCAGAGTGCTCTCTGAAAGAGAACACCAGCTGTGTATCATCAGCATAGGATACCACTTTTATTCCCCATTGCTCGGCAACCAATGCGAGGGGAGTAAGAGACAGTAAAAAATAATGGGCTCAAAGCCGAGCCCTGGGGAACACCACAGACAAGGGGTTTCTGTGAGGACACATTATATTAATAACTTCTGTGGCTATTTTTGGAGCGCCAGTTTTCCTACAGCATTCCACCCAAGCTTTAGTAAATACATTTGAGAAAATAATGAATTCATATCACAAAATGTGCCGCATTACCTGCATTTCTTGCCACATAATTTAGAGAGCCCTGCTGCATAATCTGGTACTCCCTTGCTGCATAATTTCAGCGGCCCTGATAATAATGCAAAACGATATACAGTATGTACCTTCCTTACATGTGCAGGACACAAAAAAAAACAATTCTATCAGCTGCAGCCCCTTTAGCCTCTTGACTCAGTCCAGATTCACAGTTACATAAAATAAATGCATTAGACAAGACGTGGCAGAGTGAAAAACAAGTCCTGCTTCACTTTGCCTCTATCCAGCTCGTGTCCTAGTACAGCACATGAAGCAGGGCCTGAGTGTAAGGTACTTTTCAGTACTAGATTCCCAGGCATCAGGGTAACAAAAACACCAGGCAAAACACAAATCGCAGGCGTGGAAAGAGGACAAGACTAAAATGCAGGCACCTTTAACTGGAGACGATTATATAACAGCCGTAACAAACTTTGATAAACCACAACTGTACTACTAGGCCTAACCAATGAACAGAAAAGGGACAATGAATGAATGGCACCGCTGATGGGAGTAAAAGACAGATGTGAAGCAAGTAATAGCAGTGGCCTGCATCTTACTTGTTGCCTTGGGCATTGCAACGCAACAGGTGAGCCAGCAATGCAGAATAATCAACATAGGCCGGTAGCAGTGTCTGGGACCTGCTGACTCTTCGCAAGATTATAAAACACACATATATATATATATATATATACACACACACACATACACATATATACATACACACATACAGACACATACATATATACACACACATATACACACACACACACACATATACACACACACACACACACACACACACATATATATACACATATACATACATACAGGATGGACATTTTCAAATGTATTCGGAAATTAAAATTGAAAAAATTCCACGTAATGAAAAACAAAATGTATCAAACCAGGAAAACCAAGAAAATGCAGTCACCAGCATTCAATTTAACAATGTCAGATATGTCTCTTCTAAAAGATTTACAAGATCTGGCGAAAGAAAATGAAACAACAAACTCCCCAAGTGAGGAAATGGACAACATAAGGGGCACCAGCACGGACAATATCTCCGACTACCCCTCATCAAATGTTTGCGCAACTGGTACACCATTCAAACCAAAGTCAACATTTAACCCAATCACACCCAGAGACTCCATTGACATCTTTAGCGAGCAAATTGTATCACAGATTAAACAACTTAATCATAGAGTACATAACACCAAGCCCAAATACAACAGGAGAAATGCACAATATCATCAATTGATGACGAAGTTACTAAACAATAACCAGATCGTAATTCGGAATTCCGATAAAGGGGGCAACATTGTGATTTGGTCAAGGGAGGATTATACTAAGGAAGCCTTATCACAACTCAACGATAGGACTTGCTACAAAAGGAGCAATGCACTTACCCTGAGACAGCGGTGTGGAATTTAATAAATGATCTACTTGTCCATGGGACAGGTTGCTTCATAAATCTACTTGTCCGGTAACAAACTCCACTTGCCCCTTTGGTGCCATGTAGCGCAGTGACAAATTATGGCAGCAATTTTATTATATAAGAGCTCTCTGATTATGCCAGGGCTCATACCATACTAGTGTTTGAATACTTGCAATCCCCCTATGTTGCCACGTCTGCGAAGATCTACATACTGGGGCTGGAGGTAGTGCTAAGCAATAATTCCAGGGTCAGAATGCACTTCTGAATCTGGACAAACCTACTAACTTGCATGGTTTAAGGGTTTTCAACAACTCTTCTCTAATCTTTTCCCATACTGAGAAATGGTGGAAATTTACTCCAGACAATGGCAGACGTAAGCCTTCTTCCAGAGTTGGAAAAAAAGTGGTTGGAGGGAAAGTGAACTTGCAAACACACTAGATTTTGCATGAGCAAATCTACACATACACATTTGTTCAGGCCAAAATGCAGTTCACAAATTTTCTAGGAGTACTATTTCTTGTCCTACTTCTGTAAATTCTTGGGAATTCACAAAAGCCGTATAGCTGCACTTAATGCAAGGACATATACCATGGGTGCACTTTTGAGACTTTCTTTAATAATTAGGCCCCTAATTTGGTCTGGCATTGACCGTGACCTTTTGTGTTTATTAAAATTCTGTCTCTCTCTGTATCGGCTGGCTTCACAGCATTCTGCTCTTTCACAAGGAGCATATCTGCACACAAAGTAGTTTTGTTCAGTGCCAGTAACTACTGTGGCAGTGTGGGCTTTGAGACCAAAAAACAATTTTTGCTTTTGCCAATGTTTGCTATAATGGTGAGGGCCTGGCAGCTCCCACACCAATAAGGTTTTACATAAACCATGCCAAAACCAGTCACACACTGACAAAACTATAAGCTGACCACCAATTTCAGACCTACTGGCTTTGCCAATGCTTGTTTATTTTTGTTTCCCAAAATCTTGTTGAAACTGGTTACACTGATTTTCCATTATGAATATTTTTGGGAAATACTAGCATGCATCAACACATGCTACTAAATGATGCTGCAAAGAAATGGAACCTGAAATTTTACAGTAGTTTAGCAAAATGTTTTTCTGCTTTCATTTTTTTATCAACATTTTATTTTGAAAGCAAAGAATCATCAATCTTGCTTTCAAGCTTCTGCAAATATTTGCATCAAATCAGAGAGCATTCTGGGAGCATTATACATAGCCTCATATTGCTAAACTTTGAAAACGTGTGTACACATTTTTATACTGGAACCACTGTCAGTAGTGCAGTTTGAGCTTACAA